>CM041017.1:18190014-18561716 GCA_022984855.1 Dimocarpus longan
TTTCAATCAAGTACAACAAAGTTAAAACAAAACACTATAATTCAAATCATGTCATTAAAATTTGGTCATAAAACCATTGGGAATCCAAAACAAAATCATACCCAGTTCCATAAATCCTATCAAAAACATAAATGCAATAGAGACTTACTAGTTGAGATGGGCAACATTGAGAGAAAAAAGTTGTCAATTTGCAAGCTACAAAGAAATCTGCGAATTGAGAGTTAATGTTAGAGACAAGTTAGAGTTAACAAAAAACAAGTAAACATAGTCAAGCAAACTAGAGTGAGAGAGGGGCAGTCAAGCGTATCAGAGTTGACACGACGGCGATGGAGAGAGAGGCGTGCAGTTGAGCAGACCAGATGGTGATACACGGCAGCGATGGAAGAGAGAGAGAGATGCAGTCGAGTAAACCAAATGGTGATACATGGCGACGATGGAGAAAATAAGGTATAAGGGAGAGAAGAAAATCCTATCAGAAACAAAAACACAACAAACATTGTTATCTTTTTAGGTGGAAGTCATGTAGCAACAGCAGGATGTAGAAAAAAATATAAATTGTTAGCTGCATCATTTCATTAAAAACAACAAAAACTGACATTCACATGTCTAATTGATGCAAGTTACTAGATTTTCTCGCAGAGCTCCAAGATGTCTTATCAATAGGCACAGAGGGATTAAAATCATCTCTTGCCCTCAGTAGCCACTTTTTTTTTCCTCTCTAACCTATCTTACCAACTCACATCTAAAAGCAATTACGGTCACTTCTCTCTCTCTCTCTCTCCTAATAGTCAACAGCCTATATATATAACAGACACTCCATAACTTCTCACAAGGGCCGGCCTTAATGTTTCACTGTTTTAGCAATAACACCGCACAAAAGCAAAGCAAACACATCAACATCACAAACAACAACATAACATAAACATAACTAGCTCTAAAGAAGAAGAAGAAAAAGTACTACTTCCCCACAACACAAAATAAAAAACTCAACACATAGAGTTACATACAACAATAACACCTCGTCATCAAAAGAGAAGAAAAGGTGATACTAGGGTTTGTGAGAGACAATGAAAAAAAAAAGGGTATCTGTTATTCGTCGGAGTTGAGAGTCGAGCAGACCAAGCAATCGAACGGTGGCGGGTGGAGGTCGACGATCGGTGAGATGCGACAGTTAGAAGGTGCGATGGTTAAACAAAAAGGTTGGTTAGTCAAATAGTTAACGCCGATGGTTGGAGGTCCGACAGTGAGCTTCGACGATGGTGGATGGAGGTGCGAGGGTCAAAGAAAATTGTTGGACAGTAAGAAAGTGACCGACAGTGGGTAGAGGTGAAGTGTGAAGGTGGTGGGTGGACGTGCGGTGGTGAGAGACGACAGTAACGAATTTGGACGGTGGGTGAGAATGAGAGAAAAAAGTTAGGAATAGATAGAGAAAGAGTGACAAGTTTTATAGAAGAGAGTGGGTCAGTTATAATTGGGTTGAGTAATAAGGGTATTCTTGTCCAGAAAAAGCCACGCTACAAACATTTATAAAAGAAAGGTCATTTCTCAAATGGGTCTTCACAAAAATGTTAATTTTCAATAAAACCCATTCGTTGAAAAGGCAACCCAAGTCTAATTTCCTAGAAAATTGAACCGACAAATGATTGTATGTCCTTACCAAAAGGCGAGAAAAGAAGTTAAAGAGAAACCCATTTTGGACATGCAAAAAATCCCCTTAATGTCATCATATTAGCTGTCTCGTTAGGGGAGCAAAAGAGTCAAGCTTGCTATAGTTGACATGCAACAAAAATGGTAGAGGTCAGGCAATAAATGAGGAAAAAGGAAAGGTTATAGGCGCTCCATGTGGAATATTGATAGAACCAGTGAAAGGAAATGAGCCATGTGAACTATGTGACTGAACCAGTCAAATCCAAGGTAAGAAACATGGAAAGGATGAAAGCTATTAGACAAAAGGGGATAGGGTGACAAGATGCAGAAGGGTGAGCTAAGGAGGCATAGAAGAAGAGTTAACCATAAGAAATGGAGAGAAAATGGGTAACCTTAGAAGGAAGAGGGAAATATAAAATACCCATTGTTCAGAACCTCTAAATAACATTAAATGCTATTTTGGGGTCTCATCTATATGATAGCCTATATTCCTTCTTCCTCTGCCTACCACACTTCCTTTATATCTTTCTCCCCTTAGTGTATAAACTAAGAGGTTTTCCCTTCTAAAACTCTGCTAACTTGAATATCGAAGGGTTTTCGCCGATGAAACACCGGTGATCCCTGATCTCATCATTTGTTTTGTAGCTAGTCGAAGGGACAAAATGACCATCCCAAAGGAAGAGGTCCCTTTCACAAAAGAGGAGTCTAGATGTTCGAGGGGATTTTGATAAACCCCAAGTCTTACCAAATCGAATCATCTTTATAATCTATTTCATTTTGTTGTTGGTATAATCTAATGTCTAATTTTGACATCAATAGTTGGTGCCATCTGTATCGAATGGTATGAAAACACTGTGACCTACCAAAGAAAAGCATAAGTCGAACCTACAGAAGAAAGAAAATGGTGGATCAAGTATTACCTAGCATAGGACAGCTCATGGAGGTGATGGTAAAAGAAGGCTTAGTGATCCCAGGGTAGGAAGTTCCAAGAAAAGGGGTTAGAACCACTAGTGCCCATTGTTTCAAAACTCATTACTCACTATTCGATTGGTAAAACAGCGAGTAGCGAGTACGTGAAAACTCGGTGAGTACTCGAAGAGAGGCAAAATTGGTAAAAACTATAAAAAAAAAAAGTAAATAAAACTATAAATATCATAAAGAAAATAACTACATCAAAATAATAAAAACGATTAAATTGTAAAAAGACGCTGATTATTTTGAAATAGAAAGAAACAATAGAGATCATTTTTGTCCAAAGGTGAAAAGGGTTTGGTTTTGTACGAGATGCCAAAATAGCATTGTTTTAGCGAAAAAAAAAAAAATCTGGCCAAGTCGACCAAGTTGGGACCTAATTGAGTCGAGTTGGGTTGAGTTAAGCCCGAGTTGGGTAGAGTTATTATCAGACCCAAGTTGAATTCCCGATTTGAGGGTTCTCGGATTGATAACCGTTTGAGCAGTGATTCCTTTATGAGAAATCTGTCAACTTGATCGAGTTTTTAAACCATGTCAGAGCCAAAGCTAAGGCAACAAAATGTAACAACACGGATGAAGTCGTCCAAGAGCATGCAAAAGTTGGCGAGTTGGAGTAGGGAATGCAGGTGGTCACACAGCAAGTGAAAAACGTGGTAAAAGGGCAATAGCTGTTGTGGGACGAGATGGCCCGAACGCTAGACGCTTTTCATCAAGTCATCGAAGCCCAGACCAGAGGCTTGCAGGATAGTATATCAGAGGTGCACGCAATCCCTGTTTGGCCCCCCTTCAACACAAAAACGAGGGAGATCTAGTACAGGACGGCTCTGGAGGTGACAGTAAAAGAAGGCTCAACGATGCCGAGGCAGGAGATTCTAAGAAAAAGAGCAAGAACAACCAGAGCCAGGGTAAGGCAACAAGAGGAAACGACACGGTTGAAGTCGTCCAAGAGCACACAAAATTAGGTGAGTTGGAGCAGGAAATGCAAGTGTCACATAGCAAGTAAGAAATATGGTAAAAGATCAACAACTGTTGTGGGACGAGATGACCCGAAGGCTAGATGCTATTCATCAAGCCGTTGAAGCCCAAACCCCAAACCAGGGGCTTGTGGGATAATGTAACACAGATGCATGCAATCCCTATTTGACCCCCCTTCAGCATGAAAACGAGAGAGACCAATATGAATCCAACATACAACATATTTGAGGAGGAACCCGAAATGAGCAAGAAACAACAAACCTACCCCAACGGGTACGAAGGACATCCCCAATAGAAACTAGTAGCTTAAATACGGCCAGAAACACAAAGCTAAGCAAACAGCAACTAGTTGAGAGCTAGGAAGCACCTCGCAAAGGAGAGTAATGTGTCCGAAGACATTTCGAGAAGCCCTTTTGTACCAGGGAAACATTTGAGCAGCTGCAAGTCACGCAGGAGGAAAGGGTGCTTCAAGAGCTAAGGAAAGAAATGACAGAGCTGTGAAAGGGCAAAAGAGAAGCAAACAAGCCAAATCAGATAGGAGTATTCGATCAAACTTTGGTTGAACATATCAGGATTGAGAACCTGCCAAGGAGATTCAAAATGCCACAGCGCAGTAAAGTGGCAAAGAGATCGAGTGGCGCATGTGGAAAATTTTCACGAACAAATGATCATTCAAGGAATGTCGAATGATGCCATTTATCTGACGTTTCCCATCACCTTAGGAGACTTAACAAGAGACTAGTTTAAATGTCTCCAGGTTGAAAGTATAAGTTCTTTCACAGATAGTGGTTACACAATTTCAAAGGGCAAAACGGCCCCCTAATGATCTTTCTACCTTGCAGTACATCAAGCAACAAGAAAATGATCAAATGCTATAGGACTGTGTGACCAAATACCATAAGCAGGTTAAACAAATAGGGGTATCTGGTGACTGGGATACCTCGTTAATTTCTGGAGAAACCTAAGAATCGAAAGGCTACGATGCTCATTTGAGGAAATTAATCTCACAAGCTACAAAAAGCCTATGCATGGTCCTTAAAACAAATAAAAACTGACAAGAAATATTCCATTAAAATGAAAGAGGAGATGTAGAATCCTTAAAGTTTAGGAATAGAAAAGATCGTCCCTTGATGAGAATGAGAAAGGAAGAGAAAAGCAAGCAAAGGATCGAGGGTGTCACCCAAGGGGTTTGCAAGAGAAGATGTCCTAGGATACGGGAGTGACCAGACCTCCGACCATCCTACCGCCCTTCAGAAGGGATCCACCACTACTAACGCCTCCAAAAGAGTGAACACAACAAGGAAACAAATCCTCACAACAATAAAACATAATGGGCTGCTCCGGAAGCCCAGTCCGATCATGGAGGCGGCAAGCTCCTTAAAATAAGATATAAAATGAAGAAATAAATTAC
Source organism: Dimocarpus longan (assembly GCA_022984855.1). Classification (NCBI taxonomy): domain Eukaryota; kingdom Viridiplantae; phylum Streptophyta; class Magnoliopsida; order Sapindales; family Sapindaceae; genus Dimocarpus; species Dimocarpus longan. The sequence continues at coordinate 18,195,020 of CM041017.1, forward strand.
AATTAAAATTAAGCACACTGTAAGTATCAGATTTTGTCCTATGAAATCAACCAAAGTATATCTTAAGAAATCATCAACACACCCAAGGCGCACATACCTTTTACCCCCTAAGCTTTCTATTTGCATAGGACCCATAAGGTCCATATGAAGTATCCAGCACTCTAGATGTTGCAATGTTCTACACACTTTGGTGTGAACTTCTAACATGTTTTCCATGCTGACAAGGTCCACATGCACCTGCAGGTTTCTTACTTAATGAGAGTAGCACAATGATCGCATTAAGGAGTTTGGTTAGTGATCTGAAATTCAAGTGAATGCTGCAGCAATTGGTGATAAGTGTCGCGACAAGCATGCGTGAAAAGGCAGTGTCTTTCATCCACGTTCCCCTTCGCGTACTAGTCTTTTTGTGTTCCTCCGAAAACAGAATGTGGGGTGTTCTCCCCTCGGAATTTTTCGTCTCTCGATAAGATGGTTGGAAAACCTTTTTAACTTCCTAAATTGTAATAGGATTCGAACCTCAGAGGAGATTCCAGAGGAAATGCACTTGAAAATTAGAGTATGCAAAACAAGCAAGTGATAAGCCAATAGTTGAATATTAAGAACAATGAAGTGCAAGCTCGGCAAGTCAAAAGTGCTAACCTTGAACTAGTGTAACTCTCGTTGAAGTTGAAGAGCTGCACTGGCGTCAGCTTTGAGTCAATCTGAAGGGGCAAGCTTTGGTGCCAGAAGCAACATGTTATTGTTGTTTTCATCTTCATAAGTTGCTATCAAATCTTTATGAGCACCAATCCCATGTATGAGATTAAAAATCTTTTCTTGGCGATGAATCACTGCAATATGAAATATGCTGCAACTATGATCATCAACTGTACAAATAAGATCAGGATACAATCGAATCAGCAGTACAATGAACTCAATATTCCCCAACTCTGCGGCAGTAAACAACAGTCGAGAATGTTTCTTGAGTAATTCGCCAACTTTTGAGTCATCAGAGAATAAATAATAATGGTTTTAAATTGGGGTTTGCAGTGCACAAAAATTGTTTTTGGTTAAAAGATAGAATCTTTGATAGATAGATAGATAGATAGAGCAGAAAATGGAAGGTGCGTTTTAAATAAAGAATATTGGTTTTAAATTGTGGGCTACGAAAAATTCACAATAAAGAATACTGGTTCTATCTGTCAATCAAAGATATCACGCATGTAATCCTATTTGCTTGTTGTTTTGTTTTTCAACATGCATTACAAAGGTGAGCTCCTCTTTATGAAGGATTTTCATGGTGTTTTTTTTTTTCTCGTTGAGAAAGGGTTTTCATGGTTTTTGTTGTTAAAGTTGTGGCTTTTAACGTGAGTTTAGAATTACATGCGTAATATCTTCAAATTGCCTCTCTGGGTTTTGATCTGCTTATGTTTTTGGTTTTTGGGTTGTGTGTGGTTTTGGATCTTGGTTTGTTTTTGCAATTTAAGAGTTGGGTTTGATGGATTGTTATGATTGTTTGCGGGATTTTTATTTTTTAATTTTGTTTGTGATTTCATGCTATTTAGGTTCAATGCCTGGATGGTATAGGCTCATTTTTTGTGCAGAATATGTATATTTGTTTATGTCAGTATGTGTTCACTATCACTGAATTTTATTAAATTGTTGGTAGAAATCCTGTAACTGTAAAATGAGATCTCCCCACATTACAATTTTTATGTCACTACCCATTCATGCATTGTTGGATTTCTGATATTGGGAAAATTTGGATAATTTTATTTACTTGAGATTCATTTTCTTTATCTTTTTTGCAATTCCTGGTTCTAGGTTTAGGTGTAGGCAATAGTGAGGAATGCGATGGGATTGTAGAAGAAGCCATATACTAGTGAGGAGGTTTTCTCATAGTCTGATTAGTGTGCATCTTTTTCTTTTTTTTTTAACTAATACTGTGCATCTATTTTGTTGCTTGTGTTCCCGTCTTGCAAAAATGCATTTTGTTTCCATGATTTATGATGTTCACTTCGTCATGGACTAGATAAAGAATATATAAAAAATGGTTACTATGAATTTTTTGGGGTTGATTTTTTCTTTTTCCATTAATGAAGATCTGAATTTTTTATTAGTTTAATTTTTAATATTATATTATCATTTAATTTTTTTTAATAATTATATATTTGTATTAGTTTTTTATTTTTAATAATCACTTTTTTGTTCAATTAAAAAATTGATTGGATGATGTGTCATAAATTGATTGAAAAATGGTCGTGTTTTCGTAATAATAGAGATGACTATTAATTTGTACTTGTTAGCTTTTAAAATGGCAATTACGTTATTTTCAACTACCCTAACTGAGATCAGATTAAATCTATCTTTATGCAATGTCATCATGTTTGACCATCAAGTTTTTGGTCAACGGACTGAATTGATGAACATTTAAAATGTTAGGGATGACAGGTATTGAAAATGCATAAATGAGTAAAAAATCAATATTTCATTGAACATTAGAAACTAAAGTGATTTTTATTTTCTTTTTAATGTTTTACAAGTTGACACCTATAAGGAGTATAATTTCTAATTTGGATGGACGACCTCCGGTGAAAGTTTGTCCTTCGAAGAAAATTTGTATAATTTCTAGTCTTTTTTTCTGATTCTCTTTCTACTTTTTTTAGTGTATAATCTATTGATTTTTAGTAATGTGTCGTAAAATGAAATAGTTATTATGAATTTGTTATTTTAGGAGAATTGTTATGTTCTATTAGGTTGCTGAGAAATTGAGAAGAATAGAAGAAAAATTGTGTGAGATCTTACACTTTCTCGTATAATGTCCGATGATATGAAACGTTTGAAAAGCCTTTTTAAGCTATTTGTTTTCTCTGGAACTATAATTGAGAAAATGTGTGATTTAGGATTTTTTTTTAACGATGAGAGCTTCAGATTGAAAAAACGGATAGTTTGATACGGTTTTACTCAATAGAGATGGTGATTTAGCAAATTGTTTTTGGTGAAAGTTTGAAATTCACGACAATTTTGGATCTGAATTTGTGCTTGAATTTGGTTGCTCTTGGAAAAAAATTATGCGATTATATATTATTCGAACTATGCTATAGGTTATTGGCTTTGTTTTAGCGTTTGCAGTTTGATTGTTGTTTTAGGTTGTGTTAATTATGTTGTGATGTTATTGTTGTTGTTGATGTCGTTGTTGATTTTTTGGCTAAATTAGCCATGTTAGCAATCCCACATCTAAAACATAATAAATGGTGGGATGTTTGGTGGACTATAAATAAGTCCTTTAGTTAATTGATTTTATATCCCAAAAATAAACAAGAATTGTAAAAGATCCATATATTTGTATTATTCTTGTTTTCTCCTCATATGTTTCTGGGTTTTTGGATCTTACCCAGATTTTGTAATATTTTGCTTTGGAGCTAGTGGAAGTTTTCAGCAGCGCCCGTGGACGTAGGTTTTATACCGAACCACGTAAATTCTGGTGTGTTCTTTCCTTTTTCGCTTTGCATTTATTTTTCTGTTTTTCTGCTTTATTAGTATTTGTTATTTATATTTAATAGCTAGCATTAGTAGTTGTGTATTTGTTTAATTTCCGCTGCGCACAACAAGTGGTATCAGAGCTCTAGGTTTTGATTGATCTGGAAAATAATCTAGGGCATTAGCTAGCTATTAAATATTTGTTTGTAGAGCTTGGGTGTTATTTTGGAATAGTTACAATTTAGGGAAGCTCTGTCAAAAAGACTATAATTGTCTAAGGAGACTGGATTTTAAGTGGGACCGTTTGTGACCCCTCCAGCCTTTCCTGGGAGCTTACCTTTTGAGTACTATTCATTTGATCACCAAGCTATTGACATAGAAACTTTTAGAATAAAGCAGAAATGACAGCATCTTCATCTTCGCATGTAAAAATTGAAGTAGAGAAATTTGATGGTCGAAATAATTTTGGCCTATGGCAAAGCGAAGTTACGGACGTCTTGTATCAACAAGATTTGGATATTGTTCTGAAAGAAACAAAACCAGAGAATAGGGATGAATCAGCAGAGGCGCTTACAGTTAGGGGAAGAAGTAAGAGTCGGAAACAGGAAAGAAGAGGTAGATCACAGTCAAGGAAAAGACCTGATAAAGATGAATGTGCCTTTTGTCATGAGAAAGGGCATTGGAAGAAAGATTGTCCGAAGCTACAGAAGAAAGATAAGGGTAAGGGTAAAGTTACTTCTGATGCATATGTAGCCGAACGTGAGGAAGAAGATTTTGTGTTGGTTAATCTATCATCAACATCTGGATCTAGTGAGTAGATTTTAGATTCGGGTTGTACTTATCATATGTGTCCACATAAGGAATGATTCTTCAACTTCGAAGAGCTAGATGGTGGAATTGTGCTCATGGGTAATGATAACTCATGCAAAACTAAGGGGATAGGTTCAATTCGATTGAAGAATCATGATGGATCGACCAGAGTTTTGACAGAAGTTCGGTATGTTCCAGATTTGAAGAAGAATCTCATATCATTGGGAGCCTTAGAATCTAAAGGCTACACGGTATCTATCAGAGATGGAGTTATGAGAGTGGTATCTGGGGCTTTGGTGGTAATGAAAGGTACAAGGAAGAACAACTTATACTACTACAATGGTAGTACAGTTACTGAATCAGCAGCAGTAGTATCAGAGAAGGATGTTGATTCAGATATGATCAGGTTATGGCATATGCGTCTGGGGCATGCAGGTGAGAAAACTTTAAACAGTTTGGTGGATCAAGGCTTGTTGAAAGGAGTAAAAACCTGCAAGTTAGACTTTTGTGAACATTGTGTTCTGGGAAAACAGACGAGAGTGAAGTTTGCAACTGCAGTTCATGATACTAAAGGTATTTTGGATTATGTTCACTCTGATGTGTGGGGACCCACTAGGACAGCCTTCGTGGGTGGTAAACACTATTTTGTTACATTTGTTGATGACTTTTCCAGAAGAGTTTGTGTATACACAATGAAGAAAAAGGATGATGTACTTGGGATTTTCCTTAATTGGAAAAAGATGATTGAGACTCAGACTGGGAGAAAGATTAAGTACCTCAAAACAGATAATGGAGGTAAATATTGCAGTAAATCTTTTCGAGAGGTCTGTCAAGATGCGGGTATTGTACGTCATTTTACAGTTAGACACACACCATAACAGAATGGGGGTGGCAGAACGCATGAACCGAACGTTGCTGGAGAAAGTTCGGTGTATGTTGTCCAATGCTGGGTTGGGCAAGGAGTTTTGGGCTGAGGCAGTGACTTATGCATGTCATCTCATTAATCGCTTACCGTCAACAGCGATCGGTGGTAGAATTCCATTGGAGGTATGGTCTGGAAAACCTGTTACTGATTATGATTCTTTACATGTCTTTGGTTGTTCTGCTTATTATAATGTAAAGGAATCTAAATTGGATCTGAGAGCAAAGAAAGTTATATTTATGGGGATGTCTTCAGGGATGAAAGGTATCGTCTTTTATATCCTAATTCGAAGAAGATAATCTTCAGCAGAGATGTTACTTTTGATGAGTCTTCGATGCTGAAAAAGAAAATAGAAGATATTGTTGAGGGTAATCCGCAACAAGTGGAGTCTACTCGGAAGCAGGTGGAGTTTTTTCAGAAACAGATAGAGTCAACAAATAATCCAGTTAGAATTGTTGATGCAGATGATGACACTCCTATGATCGAGAAGGTTACTGAAGAAGAAGGAGAAGAAGAGGTTCCTACCCAAGAACCTTCGCAGCAACAAGAATCAATTGCAATAAATAGGCCAAGACGTGAGATTCGCAAACCTGCTCGTTTTGCTGATATGGTGGCCTATGCACTTCCAATAGATGATGATGTTCCTTCCACTTACAGAGAAGCAGTCCAATGTTCTGAAGATGATAAGTGGAAGAAAGATATGGATGAAGAAATGCAGTCTCTTCGGAAGAATGAAACTTGAGAGCTAGCTCAACTACCGAAGAATAAGAAGGCAATTGGGTGCAAATGGGTATTTACTAAGAAAGAGGGATTTCCAAACAAAGAAGATGTTCGCTACAAGGCAAGGTTGGTGGCGAAAGGCTACGCTCAGAAGGAATGGATTGACTACAATGAGGTATTTTCTCCAGTTGTGAAACACTCTTCCATTAGAATTTTATTGGCCCTTGTAGCTCAATTGGATTTGGAACTAGTTCAAATGGATGTAAAAACTGCATTTTTACATGGTGATTTGGAAGAGGAAATCTATATGACTCAGCCAGATGGATTCAAGGTTGCTGGAAAGGAAAATTGGGCTTGTAAATTGAATAAATCGCTTTATGGTTTGAAACAGTCTCCGAGACAATGGTACAAGCGATTTGATCAATTTATGATAGGTCAAGAGTACACCAGAAGCAAATTTGATAATTGCGTATACTTTCGAAGGCTACAAGATGGTTCCTTCATTTACTTGCTCTTATATGTTGATGATATGCTGATAGCTTCTAAGAGCAAAGTGGAGATTGAGAAGCTGAAGACTCAGTTGAGTTCAGAGTTTGAAATGAAGGATTTGGGTGAAGCTAAGAAGATTCTCGGTATGGAGATGAGCAGAGATAGAGGGAAAGGAAAGGTTTGTTTGACTCAGAAGCAATATCTGATGAAGGTATAACAGCGTTTTGGTGTATCTGAACAGTCAAAACCTGTAAGTACGCCACTTGCTCTTTATTTCAAGTTGAGTGCATCATTATCTCCGAGTACTGATGAAGAACGAGAGTACATGTCTCGTGTTCCGTATTCTAATGCAGTTGGTAGTCTGATGTATGTTATGGTGTGTACAAGACCTGACATTTCGCAAGTGATTGGAGTTGTGAGCAGGTATATGCATGATCCTGGTAAAGGACATTGGCAAGCTGTGAAATGGATTCTACGGTACTTGTTAAAAATCGTAGATTTTGGTTTGATATTTCAGAGGGAAGATTCACTTGGTCAGTTTGCAATCGGATATGTTGATTCAGATTATGCTGGTGATTTGGATAAACGACGATCAACTAATGGATATGTATTCACTCTTGCGAGAGCTCCTGTAAGTTGGAAGTCTACTTTACAGTTAACAGTTGCTTTGTCTACGACAGAAGCAGAGTATATGGCATTGACAGAGGCTGTGAAGGAAGCAATTTGGTTACAAGGATTACTGGTAGAATTGGGAATAGGACAGAAGAATATTACTGTTTACTCGGATAGTTAAAGTGCCATTCATTTAGCAAAGAATCCGGTATTCCATGTTCGCACCAAGCATATTGATGTCCGATATCACTTTGTGCGGGAAATTCTGAGTGAAGGGTCGATTCTCTTACAGAAAATTGGGACTGCTGATAATCCTGCAGATATGATGACCAAAGTGGTGACAGCAATCAAGTTCAACCATTGTTTGGACTTGATCAACATTTTGAAAGTCTAAAAAGACATATATGAAGGCATTGCTGAAGGCTAATACGCCAAGGTGGAGATTTGTTGATTTTTTGGCTAAATTAGCCATGTTAGCAATCCCACATCTAAAACATAACAAATGGTGGGATGTTTGGTGGACTATAAATAAGTCCTTTAGTTAATTGATTTTGTATCCCAAAAATAAACAAGAATTGTAAAAGATCCATACATTTGTATTATTCTTGTTTTCTCCCCATATGTTTCTGGGTTTTTGGATCTTACCCAGATTTTGTAATATTTTGCTTTGGAGCTAGTGGAAGTTTTCAGCAGCGCCCGTGGACGTAGGTTTTATACCGAACCACGTAAATTCTGGTGTGTTCTTTCCTTTTTCGCTTTGCATTTATTTTTCTGCTTTTCTGCTTTATTAGTATTTGTTATTTATATTTAATAGCTAGCATTAGTAGTTGTGTATTTGTTTAATTTCCGCTGCGCATAACAGTCGTATTCGTGACTATTTCTGGTGATGCTTTATTTGTCTTATTAATTTGTCTGTTTCAGAAAAATTTTGAATTTGCACTAGCATATTTTATTGTTTATTAGCTATGAGACACCTTTTTTTTTTTTTTTTTGGGTTTTTGGATAATGTAGAGATTTGTTGCTTAGTGTTGATGTTAGCTATGCTTGTACTTTGCATTTCATTTAAAGAATTACATTGTTTGTAACGCTTCTCATGATGTTCTTGTATATATAAGGAGAATATTTAGATATGTATTTGTTGACATATGATGTTCCTTCAGCGTGCTGATGTGGTTAGAATTAATTATATTTTAGAATTCGAGTACTTATTAGGCTTAATACTGCTCGTGGAATCTTTATGTAATTTATTTTTAACTGGCACCTAATGGTTTGAGTTCACTTCGATTTTATTACGTGCAAAACCTTTGTTAGAATGAACTGATTGAATTTTACAGTCTTATAGTTGAATCTTAGTGGAAAATTTAGCTTCTAGCCGTATGAATTTTTTTTGCATAGAAACTTAACTTGCAACACTTATGTTTATTTGATAAATAATTATATTAGAATAAGTATATTCTATATATTAATTACAACACCATATTAACTTGCAATGTTTACATTTATATATTAACCAAACTACATTAAAATGAGTATATTCAACATTTTACTTGCAACAAACTTTTTATATATAATATTATAATAACTTGCAATATTTACATTAATACGATAACCAAACTAAGTTTGAGTGATTATATTGCAAGTAAAATGATGATTATACTCATTCAATGTATTAATTGTAACATTATATTAATTTGTAATGTTTACGTTTATATAGTAATCAAACTACATTAGAATGAGTATAATCATCATTTTACTTGCAACATAATTTTTATATGCAGCATAACATTAACTTACTTGCACTTACATCATTTGTATATGCAACATGATATTAACTTGCACTTACATAATTTATGCTAATTAAGTTAGAATGAGTATATTCAACATATTAATTGCAATGCCATGTTAATTTGTATGTTTATATTTATATAGTAATTAAATTATGTTAAAATAAGTATATTCAATTTTTATACACAATATAACGTTAACTTGTAACATTTACGTTTATTTAGTAACTAATTATGTTAGAATGAATATATTTAACGTTTTGTGCCACTATGTTAACTTGTAATGTTTACGTTTATATGATAAAAATTACATTAGAATGATTATATTCAACGCTATATTTTCAACACAATTTTTAACTTATAATGTTTATATTTATTTGGTAACTAACAATGTTAGAATAAATATATTCAATGTAATAATTGTAACAAGATTTTTTTTTTAACACAAAATATTAAATTATTTCATAATATGTATAAACTATTTGAAATAATTTTATAAAATTATTTTTATCAATTCCTTAATTTATATATTATAAATATTTATTAATTTAAAATATTTAAAAAAACTATATTTTAATTATTATATGAAATATTTTTTAACTTTATTAATTTCGGCAATATTATTATAAACATTATAAATTATTTTTTATATTTTAAATTATTAATAATTTAATTTTAATAATTTATTGGATGGTAATTCATTATAGCAAATTACCATATTTTAATAATTAATGTCTGACTGCCATATAATAACCAAACAAAAGCTTACTCTCAATTTGAGAGTTAAGCAACCTTACTAGAAATCCCAGTAAGGTAGCCAAATCCCATGAATTAGAGTAATATTAGACTTCTTAAATATTTTATCTAAATTTATGTAGCATATGAATTGTCAAAATCTTATAAATCATGAGATAATGTGATAATTAATTAATAGGATCTTGATAATTCACATGTCATATCATTTTTGTATAAATTTATATAAAAAATATGAGACTTCTAACATTACTCTGTTTATTGTTACTAAATAATTATTTTTTTTCCTTAATTTGCGAAAAGCAGCAAACATCCACATGATTTTTTCCTTATATAAATTATCCTCTAAGCTTTGATTATATCTAGTGAAATTTCGAGCCTATAAATTGGTGTACGAGGGTGAGTGAATTGCAAAGAAAATAGTAGTCATTTTTTTTTTTTTGTTTTTCTGAAGCTATAATGATGGTGAAGTCTTTGCATGCTATTTTCCTACTCTCACTCCTTTCTCTTGGAGTTCTTTCTTATTCATTACCTCTCTCAACTCATGGTAATATTATCGTTGATTCAGCATCAGGGCAGCGTGTCAAACTAGCCTGCACTTGCTGGGCAGCACACCTGGAACCTATGCTGGCAGAAGGACTCGACAAGCAGCCCTTAACAGACATTGTGGCTAAGGTGGTCCAGCAAAAATTCAACTGTATTCGTCTCACATGGGCGACCTACATGTTCACTCGCTTTAATCAATCTACTGTCACACAAACTCTAGATTCTTTAAAGTTGACACATACAAAGGAAGGAATTGCAAAGAACAATCCGACTCTCTTGCAAATGACCCATATTCAAGCCTTTGAAGCAGTAGTTGATGAACTTGGAAGACAGGGCCTCATGGTGGTGCTTGATAACCACGTTAGCAATCCCAAATGGTGTTGTGGTGACAATGATGGGAATGGATTCTTTGGAGATGCTGATTTTGATCCAAGTGAATGGGAAGACGGTCTGGTTAATGTAGCTCAAAGCTTCTACCTTGCAAGTAAAAAGCAGGTTTAATTAACTGTTATCTCTCTCCTTTTCCATGTCAAACACTTTTCAACAATAGGATGAACAAGGATTGTAAGCAGTAGTAGTGGTATTAAAGTTCAAATTTTTTGTTGTGAATTTCAAAATGTTGTAGGTGGTAGCCGTGAGCTTGCGAAATGAGTTGCGTGGTCCGCGCCAAAATCCATCTGATTGGTACAACTACATTAGTACTGCAGCAGAACTGGTTCATACCGTAAACCCAGATGTGCTTGTGGTTGTTTCAGGGCTAAATTATGGCACGGACCTCAGCTTCTTGAAGAACCAGCCTTTGGGAGTAAACTTGGATAACAAGTTAGTATACGAGTCACATTGGTACTCATGGACTGTCAACTCCGATAGTTGTGATGAGTCTACTCAAGTGGTGTACGACCATTCCGGATTTGTCACAGGTGGAGATAACCCGACTCCTCTTTTTCTGGGTGAATTTGGCATTGATCAGAGAGGCACTGACGAAGCTGATAATGGGTACATCGACTGCCTGTTACCATATGTTGCTAAGCAAGAATTGAGTTGGAGCTTGTGGGCCTTACAAGGAAGTTATTACTTGACAGAAGGGCAAACAGAGCATGAGGAGGTATATGGGGTGCTCAATGCAGATTGGTCCACTATCAGAAACCCAGAATTTATTAGAAGGCTTCAGGGTTAGCAATGATTTTATCTAGCTACATTTTAATAAAACTTACCTTAGCTTTGAGATAGGTTAGGAATAAACAGTGCAAATGATTAAATGTTCTTAGATTCTATTAATATGGACAATGTACCTCTAATATGATTGTGTTATGGGATGTCTATCATCACTAATGCAATTTATAAAAGATCTCTCTCTCTTCAACTAGCTTTATTCAACATCTAGCCATAATTTTTCACATAATCTTATTCTTGTCTTTGATGGAGAAATAAGTTATGAAATTCGGAGGTTCCAAATGAAAAGTCTGTTCATCTCTCAAGATCTTTGGGATCTTGTAGAAAAACATCACAATGAAGAACCTGGTTTCCAAATCAGAAATGAATTTCAGGAACGAAATAGAGGCTAGAAATGAATATTCAAGAGGGCAATCTTCATAGAAAAATCAGTATGGAATAGGATCAACTTTCAATCCATCGCAGAAAAAAAAAAAAAAAAAAAAAAAAAAAAAAAATTCTATTCATAGACAAGGAACGGTAAAAAATAAATGAGGTAAAGAAAAATGAAACTTGAGTTATGTTTGCAATAAATTGGGCCATGCAACCAAAAATTGTCCATAAAAATGCATCAGATGGAATAAACATGAAATCATATTATTAACGTTGTTGGAACAGAAAAATCAATAGCGCAAATCTTTTGAATTAAATTATTCATTGAATCATTGTCACACATGCCATATTTCTCACAAATATTTTCAAGATATTTGGCATGTCAATAGCAGTTAAATGAGACAATGAAAAATTAAATTAACTTGAGTTACGTTTGCAACAAATTTGGCCATGCAACTAAAAATTGTCAACACAAATGCATTAAATGGAATAAATATGCAGTCATATTATTAATACTGTTGGAACAAAAAAATCAATAGCAAAAATCTTTTGAATCAAATTATTCATTTAATCATCCTACACATGCCTTAGTTCTCACAAAGATTTTCAAGATATTTGGCATGTAAATAGCAGTTGAATGAGACAAAGAAAAATCAAATTAACTTGAGTTAACGTTTGCAACAAATTTGGCCATGCAACTAAAAATTGGCAATACAAATGCATTAGATGGAATAAATATGCAATCATGTTATTAATATTGTTGGAACAGAAAAATCAATAGCGCAAATCTTTTGAATCAAATTATTCATTTGATCATTCTACACATGCCATAGTTCTCACAATGATTTTCAAGATAATTGGCATGTCAATAGCAGTTAAATGAGATAAAGAAAAATCAAACTTCAGTTACGTTTGCAAGAAATTTAGGCATGCAACTAAAAATTATCAATGCAAATGCATTAGATGGAATAAATGCACAATCATATTATTAATATTGTTGGAACAGAAACATCAATTGTGCAAATCTTTTCAATCAAATTATTCATATGATCATTCTACACATGCCCTAGTTCTCACAAAAATTTTCAAGATACTTGGCATGTCAATAGCAGTTAAATGAGGTCAAGAAAAATCAAATTAACTCGAGTTACATTTGTAAGAACTTTGGCCATGCAACTAAAAATTGTCAATACAAATGCATTAAATGGAATAAATACGCAATCATAATGCTAATATTGTTGGAACAGAAAAATCAGTAGCATAGATCTTTTGAATCAAATTATTCATTTGATCACTCCGCACATGCCTTAGTTCTCACAAAGATTTTCAAGATATTTGGCATGTCAATAGCGGTTTAATGAGGTAAGGGAAAATCAAACTTGAGTTACGTTTGCAAGAAATTTGGCCTTGCAACTAAAAATTATCGATACAAATGCATTAAATGAAATAAATACGCAATCATATTATTGTTGTTGGAACAGAAAAATTAATAGTGCTAATCTTTTGAATCAAATTATTTATTTGATCATTCTACAAATGATTTAATTCTTACAAAGATTTTCAAGATATTTGGCATGTCAATAGCAGCTAAATGAGGCAAAGAAAAATCAAACTAACTTGAGTTATGTTTGCAAGAAATTTGGTCATGCAATTAAATATTGTCAATACAAATGCATTAGATGAAATAAATATGCAATCATATTGTTAATATTGTTGGAACAAAAAAATCAATAGTGCAAATCTTTTGAATCATATTATTCATTTGATCATTCTACACATGCCTTAGTTCTCACAGAGATTTTCAAGATATTTGGCATGCTAATAGCGGTTGCAACAATCATATAACAAGAAACAAAATGTTGAGCCAGTATGAGTCAATAACTTCACAAGTCTGACTCGGAGACGGCAAGCTTATATTGTGGAAGATAAAAGAGTCATTTCCTTTCAAACAAAAAGTGGTAACTCTAAACTTATAATGTTCTTTAATTTGGTGAGTTGATATGAAATAGCTATAAATTGCCTTTTCTTCATCAATGCCTCATTTTTTACGGAGGAAATTAAAGTAACAAGTTATGACTAAAGTAATTCCTATTTTTGCCATCAAATGCAAATAAATAAATAAATGCTTTATGGGTTGAAAATAATGATTTATTGTTCATGGCAGGTGAAATATAAACATTTAATTATAGGACCCATCCCGACTTCTATCTCGAGTCTGGGAGAAGCTTGTGAAAATTGGGATCTTCTGGATTAAAATCTATATTTACTAAAAATCCTTGAAAAATAGTCATCGTAATTCTGATAATCATTTTGATCAAAATATAAATTGAATAAAACTAAAATTTTTAATTTTCTCATATAAAACCCATCAACCAAACATATAGAAAAATTTTCATATATCTATAAAATGATTAATAATTTATAAAGCTATTTTGAAAATACACTTACGAAATTTGGTAAATAAAAAAGTAATATACACAAATTCAATTGTTTATCATCATACGACCCTTCTCACGATATGTAAGAATCTCCACAAATCTGCGATGGATACTAGATTACTTCCAAGCTCTATGAAAATCCACTTGTACTTATCTTCTTATTTGAACCCTTTTTATCACAAATCCATCTTCAAGCTTCCATAATTTTCTTTACTTCCTTTTATTTCCTTCTTTCTTCTCCCTTTCCCTTGATTTTTCTTTCTCTCTTTTGGAGGGGTGTATTCGGCCAAGAAGGAAAATGATGGAATGACTTTTTTTTTTTTTTTTTTTCACATAAGATCACATATATATATATATATATATATATATATATATTCTCATGCATGACCCTAATTTCATCCACTGAGCTCTCTCTTCCACCACTCATTTTTCCATCAAATAAAAATTTAACCAAGTGTTCTTTTGCACTTTCAATCTTTCCCTTTCCTTAATATTTTATTTCCATTATTATCCTTGATAGAGATTTCTTTCTTTTTTTTTTTTTCTATCAATTGCCCTTCAAAAATTCCATAATTCCTCCTCTTGTGTGGTGGACAATTTTACCCTTCTTATATACTCCTTCTTTACAATTTTATTCCCTTCACATCCTCCTTTTTATATGTTTGTTCTTAGATGGAATATATTTAGAAAAACAATTTGGTGTGTTTAGAAAATAATTTGGGTCATATTTGTTTCTAATTGGTTGGGCTCTTTAAAAAAAATTCAAATTAAACCATTTGTGTTTTTTATTTGAACCTCACCTAAACTTCATATATATATATATATATATATATATATATATATATATATAACCTATTGGATGGGTTCAAATTCAAGGTGTTATATTTAAACCATAACTCCATATAACTCGAACATATGATGGGTTCAATAAACGCCTCCATGAATTAGCCCCAATCAAGATCAACGGGATTAGCAGAACCAGCCAGTGAGGGTTTTAATGTAGAACAAGTCGCTCAAATATTGATAGCGATCATGAGTCAGCCACGAGAGACCCCAGATGCACCAAGGAATTTGATTGAGCATGTCTGTAAATTAGGTGCTAAATCGTTTGATGGGAGTGGTGATCCCAAAAGTGTCCTAACTTGTTTAGATCGTGTTAGCAAGATCTATGGAGTGATAGAGTGCTCTGATGAACAAAAGGTCCTATTTTCCACTTTCTCCTAGAAGACAGAGCAAAAGATTGATGAGAAGCTTTGGAAAGACAACATTTAGATGGGGTGTCATGGGCATAGTTTCAGAAGGAATTTATAGACAGATTCTACCTAAAGAGTTACAAGGATGTTTGGGTAGAAGAGTTTTTCAGATTGGAGCAGGGTGCGACATCTATAATAGAATATGAGAAGAGATTTTCTAAGCTAGTCAGGATTGTTCCATTTATTGCTGAGAATGAGGAACAGAAATGCAAGAGATTCATTGCAGCTTAAATCCCAACGTCAGAATTCACTAATCATTGGCCTTTCAAACGCACAATGGGGAATTGGTAGAAGTTGCAATGAATGTGGAGGGGAATGCAACAGCCATTACCTAGAGTGGAAGATTGGAGACAAGCGTAGCATATCCAATTTGTCCCCAGAAGGGGCCCAATAATGTAAACCCCAGAATTTGATTTTCAAATAAGCACTTTCCGATGAATAGCGCTAGTGAGTGAACCAGTCCGGAAATGACACTAAGAGCAAATTCAAAATCCGACTGGACGGTTATAATTAAAGTATGACATGTACTACTCAAGATATTATTATTATAAAATAAAATAAAATAAATAAAATTTTTCGATGAATAATGTCAGCGTGAATAGTGATTTTCGAAAAGCAAACTCCAAAAATCAGAAGTTTCGAAATAGGTATTAGAGTCTAATAAAATTGAAATAGATCAAAAATGAGTTTATCTGAGATTTTAAAGGCTTCGAAGATTTTTGGGTGAAAATACTCTTTTTGGAGGAATAGGAGTATTGAGGATTTTATACCTATTTGAAATATTTTTAAAAACATGAGATTGAAAGATAAGATATCCAATTAAAATATTGCATAGTCAATTTGATGATAGAATAACCCTAGAATATTTTTGAAATTTATGTAGACATGGATTAGAATTAAATACAAAGGAAGATATAATAGACATTTCAATTTAAGCATACATGGAAATGGTATGAGCTTCACATGAAAAGAAGTGGATAAGTAGCACAATCCATGTGAACTTGAATGGAGGAGTGACAAGCAAGGCATGATAAATATAATGTACTAAACTGCTCTCATTGATGGAATAATAAAATTGTTAAATTTTTCGGATAGTAAAATCGAATTTTAGTAGAATTTCTGAATAGATCGGAAATGAATTCGAATCCAATAAGCAACATGATGATTTATTAATGATACGAGATGAAATTCATGATCAAGGGACATCCAAAAAGAGTTAGAAGTGATTAGAATAATTTATTTGTATGAATGGTAAAATTTCATTAAACTAGTGTGGTATACATAGAAATTATGTAACATGCTGTTTCGGTGTCCAAATAATTTATTCAATGTTGATTATATATTAAGGGATGATGTAATTAATTATCCGTCCAGATCCGGAGGAGTAATTGAATTTTTTATAAAATTCTCCAGACGGGTCTGGGGATAATTATTTAATTCCATTTCATAAAATAAATTAGAGCATCCGGATTCAAATATTTATTCGGAATCTAATAAAGTCCCCGCATGTGAATTTGGATTTTTATTAAATTTTCAGGTGGACCCGAAGTGAATCCGAGCGAAAACGAAATCATAAAGTGAGAATTGATAGCATGGGAGAAATAAATTGAATGAGTGGGGCCATGAGGGACACATGGCAAGCATACAAGAGAAATCAAGGACATATGTCATGTAAGGGAATTAAATAAATTGGAAAAAAATTGCATGGTGGGACAAATGGCATCCTTTTTTATAACAAATAGATATTGAAAGTGAAGAAGACAAATGAAGGTCAACATCATTCATCTTATGGTCCCTAAGCCGAGAGAGAGATTTCAAAGTGAGCAAGTGAGAACTTGAGTGAGTATTCGGTCATCCATTTCGTCCAAAACCGAAAGCCAAAAGAGGGAAAGAGAGAGCATTCGGTTCCTTCTTCTTCTACCTCCCCAAAATGTTAGATTAAAAGAGAGAGCTGACCAAGAGCTCATCCTTGTGCATGTTGAGAGAGACGTAAAAGAGAGCAAGAGAGTGATGGAGAAGATGTAAGCTGCTGAACCGTGAGTTGTTTGGATGCTGAGCGTGAGCTGGTGAAGGAGATCCAGCACATGCATGTGCTGTCCTAGCTTTCAGATGAAAGATCTGACCTTGCATGCAAGCAAGGACTGAAGATCTGCTGCTGCCAGACCATGATATTGCTGCTGTCGAGAAGTGGAGCTGCTACCAGAAAGTGAGTTGCTGCCGAGCGAGCGCTGGAGGAGCTGCTGCCAGAAAGTGAGTTGCTGCTGAGTGAGCGCTGGAGGAGCTGCTGCTGGCATGAGGCAACTACTGTTGGCGTGAGGCTGCTGCTGCTGGCATGAGGCTGCTGCTGCTGGCATGAAGGTGCTAATGCTGGCGTGAAGGTGCTGGTGCTGCCGTGGTGCTGTCGCTGCTACTGCCTGGTGCTGTCGTTGCTACTGCCGCGTAGTGCTGCTGCCGTGGACGAGAGCTGCTGCCGTGACCTAGAGCTGCTGTCGTGGGAGCTGTTGCCGTAGGAGCTGCTGTCGTGGGTGTGCTGCTGCAATGGGTGAGTTTTTGTTGGCATCAAATTTCTGTTAAGAATGTGTGGATGCTGTTTTGAAGGGAATCAATGCATTCAAGTTACTGCCGTGAGCTAAAACGAGCGTCGTCTCGCCGTCGTGAACGTTTGAGAGCCGTTTCGAAGCGAAAAACAGCTCAAGCGAAGCTCGTGGATAAGGAAATTAATTTGGACAGCCCTTCGTGCTAGTTTTCGAAGCTTTCGAAAACGCTTGTGGAAAGGTAAGTCCAAATTTATGGATTTCGTTTGCAATTGAAATATTTATGATTTAATTATGGATTAAATTGATGATGACATGATTGGGATATAGGATTTAGAACCTCGTTAGTACGGAGGTTCGTTTGATTAAGTTTTGACGTGTTTGCGATTGATTTTCGATGTTGAATTTACGTTGCGAAATCCGTATAGGGGTTGTTATGTTTGGAAAGTATGGGCTGTTATGTTTCGTTTTTCGTTTCGAAATTGTAGGCATGAAAAATGATTCGCAACAATATACTTTAGAGTATTGAAAAGTTATTTGAATATCGATAGATCGTTATCTAGTGTTTCGAGCAAGTTGTCCGTGAATTCGAATGTGTTAGTTGCGGTTTTGACGTCGAATAAATTCTGATTAGTATGCCGGATGTTGAGTGCTTATAGATGTAATTCAAGTAAATAAATGTGATGAGAATGATTATGAGATTGCATGATGGACGGGTTAGAAAAAAATGTTGCGAATTGAAGGAAATTCAATTGAGTTGCTACGCGAAATATTTCGAATAGTTTGCATAAACTGTTTTTGTTTCGCAAAAGGGCTATTTTGTTGTGCATTTAATTCAAGTTACGTAAAGAATTTTCGTGCATAAAAATATGTAAAGTCGGCGAATCATTAGAGTTAAAAACAAGCAAGCAATAGTCAACGTAATTGAGTCTCATTGACTGTTTTGATGTGCAGATTTTTGTGGAACTTAAAAGCTATTTTGTGTGCAGTTTTTATGTTCGAGTAAGGGCTGTTATTAAATGCTTTAAGAGCTATTTTCATGCTATGTAAATGAGTTGTTAAGGTGTTATTATATGAGCTGTAAACATGCTAGTTATGGGCTGTCAAAGTGCGGTATAACAAACTGTTTTTAAGGGCTGTTACATGCTGATTTTAGAACTGTCATACGTGTTGTTTTTGAGTTCATTAAATGCTGTTTTCGTATTGATTGTAAGGCTGTCATAAGCTATTTTAATAGGCTATTTTGAGGTTATTTTCAACACAGGAAAGACAATCATAAAAAGGATATTATGAGTTGTTTCGAAATGTTATCAATCGGAAGTGTTCAGGATACGTTATAGGAGAGCATATAGTTATAGTGCATTAAGAAATATTAGTAGTTTATGTAAGTAAACTTTCGTTACGTTTGTTTTGATTGAAAAGTCAAGGAGAACCCGGTGAACCGGATTCTCAACCAAAGAATAAGGGTAAAGCGTAAAGGAGTATTCAATTCAAAGATCGAATCCGTTTGAGATCGGTATACACATTATCGTTAATTTTATTTGAAAGTGTTTTCATTGTGTAATGAATTTCTTAAATGAGATTGTTATATCGTTTTAATATAATGTATTTACAAACGTATTTGACTATACTTGAAATGAAACGTGAAATTGATTTGTTATGAAAATCTTGGTACTAAAATCAAAGTGTAAAATGTGATACAAACGTTATCTGGTAAATAGCCCTTGTAAACTTAGATATCGATAAATAGAAATTGGTAATTGACATGTCAATAGGGAAATTAGCAGCTGCACCGTTTATTTGCATACACTAAATTGATTCATTATGGACTATGAGAGGCACCTCGTGTTCGGTCCTGAACGATTATGTGATATGATATACAAGCCGGTGGATAATCACCGAGCGACCAATGCTGAGGTCGACCATTATTCCGACGGGTGATCACCGCGTGTCCGATGCCGGAAACCCATATACCAATACATGAGTATCGAATATATCTTTACTAAGGGCACTGAAAAATGTTATAAGCAATGAAATGAAAATGTTATGTGAAATGAAATGTTCAATGCTTTCAAAAATATTGAACTCGAAAAATTGTGAACTATATGTTTAAGTATTTTAATGCAACGTGTATATATATATATATATTTATGAATGTTAAAGTTAGAATGCTTTTAGTTACGAATGAAATTACATTTGAAATTGAGAAATTAGATTATGTGTATACCTATTAAGCAATTATGCTTAGCGCATTGATTTACCGCGCGCAGGTTGAATCTTTTGACTCCATCTTCAGACAGAGGAAATAGCTTGCACGCGAAGGCTCAGATAGTCACCATCCCATCTACGCTTTTGGTAGATATATAGATATATTACATATGATCATGCATTTTTGGGATACATGTATATTTGTATAAATTATCGTATTTCACTTAATTATAACAAAGTTCTGTATAAAAGCTTATGTATATTTCTTAAAAGCTTACTTTTGGTTATGTATACATATAAATGTTTATGATATATTTGAATAATGAAATGTTTTGGAAACGGATGGGAGGTCCGAATGGGAGTTTAGAAACTGATGTTTTAGAAATGTTAGAGTTTCAATTACAGGAAATGGATTTTGGGATTTCAGAAAAACAGAGGAAACTCTGCCGAATTTATATTTAAAAAAAAAAAAAATCCTCTATTGGTAAAGAGTTTTAGAATGATAATAGTTTTTCAAAAGTAACAGAAATGGATTTATTAGGAAAGTAACATTCTCCGTTTCGGATTTCTAACCGTAACGGAAGTCGGGCGAAGAGCGTTACAAATTATGCAATCAAATGGGGATATTTTGGTTAAATAAAAATGATGGATGAATTGTAAATATTAACAAAGATTGAGAGAAATTTTATAAGTGAATGAAGCCTATATATATGTAAAGCTATTGGAGAAGTGTTGGACGGCAAAAGACAGCAAAGGGAGAAAAACTACAAGGAAAAACAGAGCAGAAACTGACCTAGGACAACAGCTGTTCTTCAAGCAATTCAAGTCATTTTTCAAGTCATTTCAAGCCAATAAAAGGTAAGGAACAATTTGAGGAAGGCTCTTAAGAAAAATCAACCCAAAAAGAAGAGGTAAGATTGAGTTTTGGATTGAAAATTTTAAGTAAAAGTTGTCAAAACAATATTTGAGATAGTTTTAAATATTGATGAGTTTTTCATGGTTTGATTCAAGGTTTTGAAGCACTAATCAAGTGGAGAAATAAGGCAAGACATCAAGGAACCCTTGATAAGTGGTTTGATTAAAAATTATTGTGATTTGAATGAGTTTTGATGATGATTAGTAAAAAGAAAAGCTGTTGGAATTTTTATTGTGATTGTGATTGAAGTTTGTGTGAGAAGTTTGATGATATATGGAGATATATATATATATTGCTATGCATATTGGTTATGTTAGGCTGAGATGAAGTGAAGAAAATATGGTTGATTTGGTAAGATATAGGGGTTGTTTTGATGTACAAAAAGGACGTGGTAGAATGAAGTTAAGGTGTTTGATCATATGCTTGTGTAATTGGCCAATATGATAATTTTATGTATTAATTATGTTTGAATTATTTTGATGATGTTACATGCTTGAATTTATGTTAGAATGATGATTTATGGTGTTAAAAATAAGAAATGAAACCATGGTGATGATGATGAGTAGCATTCGGTCAAAGGAATATCAAAAGAGATATAAGTTGTCTTGAATTTGTAACAGAATTTTTGGGCAATTTAGGAGACTGTTATGGTGTTAAAAAATTGTGGAAGTGAGTTGAGAAAGTTAAGCTTGAGTATGTGTGAGTTTGGTTAAGAAATAATGTCATTTAGATGAGTAAATTTTGTTAAAAATTTGGATGAAATTAGGGGACAACTAGTGTATCAAAATTTGGTGAAAATGGAATGTTATACATGTGAAATTTAATAAAGTGTTGTGTTTGAGATGGTTAAAGTTAGAATTGGAATTGAATGTTGAATTCTAAAACTTGAATGTATAATATAGATGGAAACAAACGAAAAGGAATCAAAAGAGAATTAGGGAAGCACGACTTAGGGAACAATCGAGCCATGTGAGTGTAAAACTTTTCTTAAAATATTAAATGCATTTTAGATTGTTTCGAAATGTTTTATAAGTGTTTATTACTTCGTTAGATTATATTTCAATGAATGATAATAAATTTTTAGATTTTAAAAGTAATATTATTCTATTTCATTAATTTTGAGAATTTATGATAAAAAAAAAAAATTCAATGCAAAAGCCTATTAGTTTTATACTTTTAGAATAAGAAAACATTTTGAACTATTAGAAAGAAATGTTTTCAAAGGCCAATGACATGCTCACCAGATTTAGATTTTAGATCTTCAAATCTCATATTATAGATATCATTTTTCATATTCAGATTTAGATCCGGTCGGTATACCCTATCGTGTATGGGGTAAGTTTGTTAGGAGGGCGAGTCCTACTAACTTCAGGGGGATTGAGTCTATCAAAGTCGAATCTGTTAAGTCGCCCTCTACATGTGTGGGGTATTGTCTCCCTCCATATTTGCGATATAGCATTCCGCTGTGTGGCTAGAGGATGTCTCAAATAGATTGGTCACGATGAGCGACACTAAATAGTCATCATGTGGTTTAGATTATGGCTTCGACCATTAGATTTGTCACATGGAACATCGTTAGTTTAGTCACCATGTGATTAGATTTTATAGAAAATTCCACTGGTCCAAATTTTAGAAAGAGAAATATATTTTTCAGAAACAAAATTTAGAAAGATATAGAAAAAGAAATATTTTAACATTTTTACACTCCAGATTTAGAAAGAAAAGAGTAATTTCATAAACAAGATTTTAGAAATAAGATATTTTAAACATTTTATACTTTGATTTTAGAAAGAAAAGAACATTTTTAGAAATGAGATTTTGAAAGGATTTAAAAATAAGATATTTTAGCATTTTATATCTATTTTAAAAAAAAGAAATAATATTTTTAGATGTAAAATTATCTAAGATCCAGAAAATAAATATTTTAGCATTTATATTCCCGTTTATAGAAAGATCTATATATTTCCACAAATGAGATTTTAGAAAGATTTTTTATAAATACTTATGAAAGACTTACACTATTTTAACATTTGTAGTCATTATGTTAAGCTGCAGAATTATAAATTTATGGTTTTAAAAAGGAATTGATGGTTTTTCGGAAAGTAAATTTTTAAGAAATGATTTAGATGCAAAACAAAAATACTCACTGAGCTTCGTTAGCTCACTTTTATTTTTATTTGTTTATGTTTTTATAAACAAAACATCCCCAGGGACAAGTACAAGTGCTGATTTATGTTAGTGGCGTGGGACTCCGACACCAAGGTAGGTAGACTGAATGGTTATTGCTGTGATTGTATAAATATATTTTGAATATATCTGAAAGCTTTGTATATTAAATATGATTTAGATTTTGTTTATATTCTTTTGCAAAATGTATAAATATTTATATATGCATGACATATGAATGATTTTAAATTGTTTTTGCAGGGTGGCATAGTTGGTATTATAGCCGTTATGCTACCGAAATTTTTATAGAATTGTTCTGTAAAAGATTTAAGAAAAACAAGAAAAAAATTTCCTACCACTTCGACTAGAAAAGAGGTTTCATAAGGAGATTTTAGTAAAAGAAAATGAATTAACTTCACAAGAACTTTCCAGTTTGATTCAGATATCGACTGGAGGGCTACTGTGAAGTTGCCAACAGACCGCCGATTGTACGATAATAGTTTTAAAAAGTTCGGAGTCTATCAAGTAAGATCGCCAAAAAGAAAAGCAAGTCTAGATAGGTTAGTGGTAGGAGGATGAGCCGAGGAGCATCATCCAGTCAGGGGTCAGTTAGATCACCTACAGTGCCCAAAAGCCTCTGTAATACGAGAAGTCCAGTATCAGAGTGTAACAAATGGGGAAAGAGACATTCGGGTGAATATCAAATAGGCAACACTTTTTGTTATCGCTATGGGCAAGAAGGCCACTATATGAGAGAGTGCATGTAATCCCTCACTAGAAAAGAGGTTTCATAAGGAGATTTGAGAAAAACAAGAAAAAAATTTCCTACCACTTCCATTAGAAAAGAGGTTTCATAAAGAGATTTTAGTAAAAAAAAATGACTTAACTTCATAGGAACTTTTCAGTCGGATTCAGATATCGACTGGAGGACCACTGTGAAGTTGCCAACAGGCCGCCAATTGTACGATAATAGTTTTAAAAAGTTCAGGGTCTATCAAGTAAGATCGCCAAAAAGAAAAACAAGTGTAGATGGGTTGGTGTTAGGAGGATGAGCTGAGGAGCATCATCCAGTCAGGGGTTAGTTAAATCACCTACAACGCCCAGAAGCCTCAATAATATGAGACGTTCAGTATCAAAGTGTAACAAATAGGGAAAGAGACACTCGGGTGAATGTCGAATGGGCAACACTTTTTGTTATCGCTATGGGCAGGAAGGCCACTATATGAGAGAGTGTCTGTAAGCCCTCATCTAGATTTATTATTTTATAGTATTAGAAATCTTCGAATTGAGTTACGGTCGAATCGTAGGCCTCCAGTAATGTTATTTGAGGTTTATTATATTTTTGTATCACAAGTCGGATATCGTTTAGCTGACCCCGATACGAATACAAAGTGAGTAGGAGTGATTTATGTGTTAATCAAGTAAGGTGAGCTCACGGAATAAAGTAAAATAAACTTTAATTCAATCAATAAGAAATAAGATAAGTGACTTTTAAAAGTAGTGTCTATGGTTGTGGCACTTGTCATTTATTGATTGATTGATGAAATAAGTGGTATAAAGTGATAACATGTGGACCAATTAAAAGATAATTTATCTAGAGTGGAGTCATGGCATAAATTAGAAAAGTTTAAGGGTTTCATTGGTTATTATCAAGAGGGGCTAACTTGTAATTGTGGCACCATTATATAAAGTTAAAAGCAAGTCAATCTCTTCATTCTTTTGTCGTCCAAAAACCGAGAGAATGTGAGGGAGAGGTGTCGACCACCATAAAGGGGAGAATCAAGTGAGTTCATGCAACTTTCTTCAAGTAATCACCATCAATCTTCATCTAGTCATCAAGCAAAGTCATTGGAGCAAGTTTAAAGTAAAAGCAAAGTTTAAGTAAGTGAATTCACTTGTGATAAATCACCTTGTATGTGTAGAAAATCCATTTCTATTTTTGCTCCAAATATTGTTTTGAGTTTATGGATGGATAGTATGTTTGTTGGTGATAAGTTTCATGTGATTTGTGTGTTGAAAATTGAAAGATTGATGATGGTCCTTTGTGATGTAAATTTCGGCCATGTTAGGGTTTGTATAGCCCAAGTTTATTTCATCTATTTGAGGCCTAAATCATACATTTTAGATGCTAAGAAACTTATTAGAAGTGATAGAGTTGGAAAAGATAAAGTGTAGAGTAAAAATGGGATTTTCGAGCTAGATGAAGAGGCTGTGGAGACGTCACTTAGTTGAGCTTATTTGAGGTTTTTCTAGACCTCAAATCATGCCTAGGGACCATAGCAAACCATAAGAATTGGAACGGATCGATTCCGATAAAAATTGAGAAAGTTATGACTCAAAAGTGCACTTATGTAATTGTAAAGTGAGTAGATGATGTAAATGCATTCTTTGATGCATGAAATGAATATATTCTATCATATTTGAGTGAATGAGCATTAGATATGAAAGAATTGAGCTTATTGCATGATTAGTATAAAAGTGTGCCTTAAAAAGTGTTGAAAAATAGACGTTTTTCATAGGTTTCAACCCTCGATACTTAGAATTTTTCGAAACCGTTTTACGGGCGACTTAAGTACGAGTTAGAAAGATGATTTGAGTGAAAATGGAGCGAAGAAAATCACTCAAAAAGGGCTTAATTTAGCTTCAATTTGGTGGGGGGGGGGGGGGGGGGGCAGTAACTTTGTGTTCCGAGCATCTGGTGACTATTTTGAGCATTCTGGGATGACCCTAAGTGATAATAAATAAGGCTTGGGTAAAGAAATCAAAATTCGAAAGCCTCTAATAAGTTAAAACGTAGTTGCGAAGGTTTAGGCGTAAAGTGAAGTTAATAGAGTTAGTTGAGTTTTTAGTAATTTCTAACTTTGTGTTAATTATTCATGTAATTCTAAATGATTATTAAATGTTTTAGAGTGAAAGTGGAATGTATCAGAGGAGTTCGGAGGAGGTTCACTTTTGATTGGGAAGCGCTTAGTGAGTAGAAATCCACTTTCCCAAGTGTGGTTGTTTTAAAGTTCATTTTAATGTTATATGCACTTATTTCATTATGTAATTGATTTATATATTATACTATATTTATATCCTATTATATGAATTTTTAAATTGAAAATGCATTCATGTAAGGAATTATGAGAACTTAAAGTTTTTAGGCTTTTTGCTTTAAAAACAAGTTTAAATGAGAATATCGAGAAAAATATTTTATTACACTGATGGTTTACCTAACCCCAGTTACATGTCTAGTAGAGTACTCTATGCGTGCACAGTAGAAGTGAGAGAGTCACTAACTGAGAGAGGAGTTCAGACAATTTCAGAGAGAGAGAGAGTCAGTTGAGTCACTCTCTGCATGTATAGGGTAGTGTAGTTCAGACTGATTACGTAGGGGTAACGCGTGCCCAGAGTTCGCACATCGACGACTACACAGAATAGATTCCTTAATTCCTAGTGGTTAGCTAGAGATTTATGCTGCCACGACAGGAGTAGTTTCCCTAGGTTACCATCAAAGCGAGAAATGAGAAAGTTTTAGAAAGAAATTTAAAATGAATTTTAGAAATGGTTTTCGAATGAGATTATATAAAGTATTTCAGAAAAATAATTTAGTTTATAAAGTTGTTTAATATTTATCTCACTAAGTTATACTCACCGTTTGTTTGCTATATGTTTCTTAAAACGTCTCATCAGATGCAAGAGCGAGTCGTCCAGCAGATAAGGCTCAGTCCGACGCGCGATTCGGGTGACGGACGAATATTTTTCATTGTATAGCTCACATTTTTGTCATGTGCATGTGTTGTATATAAATCATGGTGTAGATTTGTAAATATAAATTTAAGTAGTTGGATGCACATTTTATGAAAATCTTTTGAAAAGAAAATTTGAGATTTCCATTGATTTCACAAAATGATGATTCGTGTTGGGATTCATGTTGGATGAAGGCCTAAGGCCCTTGGTAGTTAAGATTTGTGTGCTATAGAAGTGTTTTTGAATTGCTTTTAAATCTGTAGGGTGGCATAGTTGAATATACAATCGGCATACTGCTGGATTTTTATTAGAAAAACAGAAAAGTTTTACTCTTGCCACCTATGAAATAGGATTAAAATAAGTTTTAATCAAATATCGGTGCTCCGACGGGATTCCTACGAGCTACAGTTAAGGTTCATTGGAGTTCTGTTGGGGTGCTACAGGGTCCTTCACGGGTTTAGAGGAGGGATTCGGGAAGGGTCTCGTCAGTGCCCCACAGTTAGCCACACCTACGAGTTTAGAGGTTAGAACCTAAGCATCCACACAGGCCAGTGTTGGCTAGAGACAGTGAGGTAAAGGCTCCCAAACTAGAGGGCAGAGTGTCACAGCTCCAGCTAGAGGTTTAGGAAACAGATGAGTACCTTCTACAAGTCAGCCAAATAGACCTCGCACACAGGCTCGAGTGTTCGCTGTTACTCAGTAGGAAATGGACGCTGCTTTGGAAGTGGTTACAGATATGATTTCTGTTTTTGATCATGATACATATATGTTGATAGAACCTAAAGCTACACATTCTTTTGTGTCCGTGCATTTTTCTACCAAGATAAATGCTGAATTGCAGTCATTAGATTATGATCTAATAGTTTCCATCCCTATCGGGACTCACTTTTAGCTGAAAAAATGATATTGGGTAATAAGATAGTGATAGAACACAAAGAGTTTCGACGAATATGATTGTATTGAGTATTTAGGATTTTGACATAATCTTAGGGATGGATTGGCTATCCAAACATTAAGCCACTGTCAATTGTTATAAGATGGATGTCAGATTGGTCAAATCAGGGGAACCAGAGGTAATGTTCCGTGGAATACAGAAAGTACTTACTACTAGTATTATGACCGCTATGATAGCAAATAGAATGTTCTGTAAAGAGTATCAGGGATATCTAGCTTATATGATTGAAGAGAAAGAAGACGAGAATCAAATAGAAGATATCCCGATGGTCAGAGAATTCACAGATATATTTTCAGAGGATCTCTTAGATTTAACCCCAAATAGAGAGATAGAATTTGAGATAGATTTAACTCCGAAAACTAAGCCAATCTCGATCACTCCTTACAGGATGGCTCCGGTCGAGTTGAAAGAGTTAAAAGTATAGATGGATGAGTTGCTAGATAAGGGTTTTATGAGACCCAGCACTTCTCTATGGGAGGCTCTAGTTTTGTTCGTTAAGAAGAATGATGAGAGCTTAAAGTTGTATATCGACTACAGGTAGCTTAACAGAGTGACAATATGGAATCAATATCCGTTCCCGAGAATTGATGATTTGTTTGATCAGTTACAGGGATCCAGAGTGTATTTGAAGATTAACCTAAGATCGGGTTATCATCAGCTGAAAGTCCGTAACGAAGATATTTCGCTGATTGTTTTCAAGACTCGGTATGGGCATTATGAGTTTTTAGTCATGCTTTTTGAGTTGACAAATGACCCAACTATATTTATGGACTTGATGAATAGAGTTTTCCTAGCCTACTTAAATAAGTTCAAAATTTTGTTCATTGATGACATCCTAGTGTATTCAGACAGTCATGGGGAGCATGCGAAACACCAGGATAGTGTTACTATAACGGATCAGCCCGTATACCAGCTAGCCAGCCAGCTAGTTTCGTGCTATAGCCCGAACTGTCAACTGATCCAGCCAGTAGCCTGCCCAACTATGAGCTACGATCTGCCCAGCCTCTCACTGCGACCTACCTTGGCAAGTACTATCCCTTCTCCCATAAAGTTTTTTTCGCCTCCCACACCTACTCGAACCCATGATTAGCTAGCAGGCGGGCTGATCCGTTACATAAAAATGCGTCTTTTTATAACCAGCTCAAATGGTACACATCCTACATTTCCTATGTATTTAGCCTTTATATCATGAGTTCGAGTGGGTGTGAGAGGCAAAGAAAATGCCATGAAGAAGGGGACAGTACCTGTCAAGATAGGTCACAGCTCGAGGCTGGACAGATCACAGATTGTAGCTAGGCAGGCCACTGACTGGGTCAGCTGGCAATCGAGGCTACAACGTGAGGCTAGCTGATAGGGGAGCTAATCCATTACAGTTACAGACCCTATGAGAACACCAGTTATATGCTAAGTTTAGTAAGTGCCAGTTTTGGTTAGATAGGGTTGCTTTCTTTAGTCATGTAATTTCAGCTGAAGGACTTAGTATGGATCCCTAGAAGGTAGAAGTCACTACAAATTAGAGATCGTCTACCAATGTGACCAAAGTTAGGAGTTTCATTGGATTGGTAGGCTACTACAAAAAATTCATTGAGTGGTTTTTTAGAATAGCAACACCACTGACCAGACTAACAATGAAAGAATAAAAGTTTGAATGGTTAGATATCTGTCAGTAAAGTTTTGATGAGTTCAAGAACAGATTGACATCAGCTCCTGTACTAATATTGCCAACGGGGATAAATGGTTTTACTATATTTAATGATACATCGAGATAGGGTTTGGGTTGTGTTTTAATGCATAATGATAAAGTTATAGTAAGCAGTTGAAGAAACATGAGCGGAACTACCTTAGCCACGATCTAGAGCTTGCAACAATGGTATTTGCACTAAGGATTTGGAGGCATTACGTGTACGGTGTCCCTTATCAGATCTTCATGGGTTATAAGAGTCCGCAGTATTTGTTCACTCAAAAAGAATTAAATATAAAGGAGAGGAGGTGGTTAGAATTGTTAAAATATTATGACTGTACTATAGAATACCACCCGGAAGGGCAAATGTAGTGGTCAATGCCTTAAATAGGAGACCTACCAGTTCGTTAGCGCAGTTGAAAACGGTATACTTTTCACTTTTGATGGAGATGAGATCTCTAGAAGTGAGGTTAGAAATGGTAGACTTAGGGGCATTATTAGCTACTTTTTATGTACCCCTCATTTTAGTGGACTAGATAAGGGAATGGCAGAAACAAGATCCTCAATTCATAAAGTTGAAAAGAGAGATTGAGAGTGGACAAAGACCAAATTTTGTAATTAGGGAAGATGGTACAATAATGATGGGTCAATGCTTATATATACCTGACATGAAAGATCTAAAAAAGTAGATTATGGAGGAGGCTTACTCATTAGCTTATGAAATGCATTCGGGTAGCATAAAGATGTACCATACTCTAAAAAAAATTTATTGGTGGAAAGGAATGAAGAGGGAGATAAAAGATTTTGTCTCCAGATGTTTAACTTGTCAACAGGTGAAAGTAGAGTATCAAAAACTTGTGGGATTATTACAACCCCTTCCTATTCCATAATGAAAATGGGAGAAGATTACCATAGATTTTGTTATAGGGCTTCCATGTAGTCATAGAGGGCATGATGTCATTTAGGTTATAATGGACAGGTTGACAAAGTCAGCACATTTTCTACTAATCAAGAGTGATTATTCTTTAAGAAAATTAGCCCAACTCTATATAGATGAGATAGCCAGACTCTATGGTATGCCAGTTTCTATAGTCTCAGACCATAATCCAAGGTTCACATCAAAGTTTTGGCCCAGTTTACAAAAATTTTTGGGCACTCGGTTAAATTTTAGCATAACATTTCATCCTCAGACCAATGGTCAATCTGAAAGGACGATCCAAACACTTGAAGATATGCTTAGAGTATGTGTCATGAAATTCATAAGAAGTTAGGATACACACCTACTAGTTATGAAGTTTGCTTATAACAACAGTTATCAGGCTAGTATTGGCATGGCCTCGTATGAGACACTTTGTAGAAGGAAATGTAGGACTTCAGTATGTTCGAATGAAGTAGGTGAGAGGAAACTGATAAGTCTTGAGCTTGTCTAGATTACTTCAGATAAAATTAAAGTTATCAGGGATGAACTTAAGATAGCAAGTGGCAGGCAGAAGAGTTACGTAGATAATCGTCGTAGGGACCTTAAGTTTAAGATTGGTGATAAAGTATTCATCATGATCTCCCCATCGAAATGTGTGCTCAGATTCGAAAAGTGTGGTAAGCTGAGTCGGCGCTACGTTGGGTCATATGAGATCAAGGATAGAGTCGGATAGTGGTATATAGGTTAAAGCTGCAACCACAATTGACCAGAATCCATGATGTGTTTCATGTATCCATGCTTTAAAAGTACATACCCGATCCCTCCTATATACTTAGAGATCAACCTGTGGAACTAAGGAAAAATTTGACTTATGAAGAAGAACCAGTTCAGATTTTAAATCATAAAGAATAAGTTCTGCGCAGTAAAGTCATTCCCTTGGTAAAAGTTCTATGGAGAAATCATGATGTGAAAGAGGCCACATAGGAGTATAAGGATTAGATGCACCACCGATAACCCCACTTTTTTCAATAGATAGATCTTTTCAATTTAGGGGAAGAAATTTTATAAGGGGGAGAATTTGTAATATACCCTCCTAATCATTGTACTGTATTAAATACGCCTATATTTATGAAATAATAAAGTAATTTAAGTACCCAGATGTGTAATTGAACTTTAGTAGAATTTCCATATAGGACTGGAGATGATTTTATTTACGAGGTAATAAAATAATTTAAAGTGACCGGATCTGGATGTATGATTGAATTCTAATAAAATTTTCGGATGTGAAATTGAGTTATAATAAAAATTTTCAAATAAACCAGAGACAATTTCGAATACGAGAAAGGCATTTTAAAAGATTGGAAAGTACGGAAGAATGCATGAAAATGGAATGACAAGTGGCATGCAAATGGAGAAAGAAACAATGCATGAAAGACACATGGTAAGAAAAGGAGAAATGAAGCTTTGCATATGTGCCAAGTGTCATTAAATTACAACAAATATATATGGTTGAAAACAAACATGAAATGAAAAACAAAGAGAAGCGATTCAATAAAAGAAAGGAGAATGCAATTCGGTTCACTTGAGAGTAGTTTGGTGGAGAGGAATGAGCAAGAGGACAGTAGCTAGTTCGGTGATTTTGGAAGCCATTTTTTAGTGATTTCAACACATGTAAGAGGTGTACACAAACCTAGGAGTGTAACCTATCCATTTGAAGTTGAATTTAAGAGGTAAGATTCAAGTTTCCATGAGTTGTTTATGAGTTTGGTTGGATTTATGGTTTCAAATGGAGTATTTGAAATTTTTATGCATGGATTTAGAGTTTTGTTACCTCAAAGTTATGGAAAAATAAGGCTAGAAGTTCAAGAACCATTGGTAAGCATACTAATGAAAATAGATTTTTGATTTAAGTTTAAGTTGATGTTGTTTTGAAGACTAGTAGCTTTGCCATGATATTTAAGGTGATTTTAATGTAAATTTAAGTGTAAAATTTGAAGAAAAATTGGTGTTGCATTGCATGTAGTACATAGCCAAAATGGGTTTTGATGGTTCAAATTTGAGTTGGTTGTTTTGTCATGAAATGTGATGTGATTTTGGTGTGTATGTAAGTGTAAGATATGAAGAAAGGTTAGTGTTATGTGTTTGCATGTGGTTTGGCCAAGGGGAGGTTTAAATGGTCTAAATTGAGTTTAAATTATTTGAATAATTTTCATGCATATAGATATGCTAAAATTATGAGTTTTGATGTTGAATTGAAAAGCAAAAGTTTGGTGTAATAAGCTACCATGTTTTCGATCATGAGTGTACTAAAGTGATGGACAATTGTTTTTGAATGATTTGAATGATTTTATGAGTTATATTGATGATGGAATTAACTTGAAATTGAAAGGAAATGCATTGGATATCAAATGGCTACTTTACGACCAAACTTTGTTTAATTGCAAAAGTGTGATGTTTTATGGAATTGACTTGACTTTACACCCTTTTACATGTATTGGAGCATGATTAATGTGAGAAAGATATTAATTGAAATTGATGGTGTAGGTTCGGCTAACATGGGCCAAAATAATTCAAAAATGTGTTTCATGCTTTGAAATGGAATTTAGACTTAAATTGTGGTAATATTACATGCTTGGATGTTAAGAAATTCAAATGAAAATTTTATGCGAATAATTAAAGTTAATACGATTTAAAAATGGTGTTTTGATATTCTTATGTAGTTAGGTGTTTGTGCGTGTTGATGTGTGTCAATGTAGTATATGTGCGAATAAGTTTGGTTACAATGTTATCTAAAAATATAATATGAAAATGTATAAGTTACTTGGAGGCAAAGAAATCTTTCCGTTGATTTTTGTGCTTTATAGCGAATTAGGATAAGGTGAATGTCCTATTAACATATTTTGAAATGTTTATATTTCTATTCATAGTGATTTATATATTGAATTTAAATTCATGTTGTGAATGATTGGAAGTTAATTTTTATAATGAATGAGTTTTAGTATGATAACCTTTTTGCATGGATATTGAAAATTTTTGTATGAAATATGGATTGTATGATGAAAAACAGTATGTTTTGTGAACCTATGATATATCTTATAGATATCTCTGATATTACCAGTTGAGGTTGAATACCTTAAACGTCCATTGGCAGTGTTATTGGGGGCATCTATCACTAACAACGGGAGGAAATGTGTCAGCCAGTTCAGTCCAGTGTGTCGACCAACACGTACGGGGTATATTATTAGCTAAATTTCACCTGAGCGATGGTAAATGTCACTCCGTAGCGATGGTAAATTCCGCTAGTAGATACCTAACAGATGGCATGAGCGATTATAAATATCGCTCCGAGCAATGGTAAGTTTCGCTCTATCATATACCTAGAATACTATGTGAAATAAATTGTCAATTGTTGGCTTATTTTACTCAGAGGTTTTCCGAAAACTTTACTACCACCACTGTTTATGATTTATAACTGAAAAATAAAATCATGCAAAATTTCATTTTATATATTTCAATATTTGAAAAGCATTTCATAATAGTTTTTCAAAAATCAACAAGTTCGATTTTCAATATATTACAAAACCTCAGTTTTATGATGCATGGCTTATATTGATCATAAATGTTTATTCATGCATTTAATTCAGATGTGGTTCTTAGAAAATTTATTTTAGTACTGTAGTATGAAAACATGTATGAAAATATTTTTGAAGTTTTTAGGGAGGCTATTTTCGAAAGTAATTTGAATAAAAATATATGACACTCACTGAGCTTGTTTAGCTCACCCTTAGTTTTATTTTTTATAAACAAAACCTCTCAGGGTTAGGTGCAGGTGCAGGTGTTTCGGTAGCAGGGACTCCAACCTCAAAGTAGTCGGACGATGTCGTGTGCTGCTATGTGCTGTGTTTATGTTTGTGCATATTTGATATAAATGTTTTTGAGAATATGCATAAAAACACTGTATGAAATTTGATGTAGTTGTTGGAAAATGTGCAACATATTTATGCATGACTTGTAAACATTTTGAGTAACATTTTATGTTACATTATATAAATAATTCTGCAGTAAAATTTTGTGTAAACTGAATGATTTCCAAGTTGTATTTTCTCGTTTTAAAAACTAACTGCATATTTGTGGTTGATTTTGAAAAGAGGGCTTGAGGCCCAGAAGTTGAAATATACAGGTTGCTATTCAAGTGTACAGGTTTCTATTAAGTTTTGTAGGGTGGAAATTTTAGAAAAACAGTCGTTGTACTACCAAAATTTTTATAAACCCAACCTTGCAAAAGTACTTTAAAAAGGAAAAAGTTTTCACCCATTTCCACTAGAAAGGAAATTTCTAAAGAATTTTAAAAAGGTTTTTAGTAAAATAATAAGATTTAACTTCACAGAAACTTTTCAACCGAAATAGTTCTCGATTAGAAGGCTACCGTGGGGTTGTTAGACCGACTGCCGTTGATAAAGAATGGGGTCCGTCAAAGAGAATATCAAACAGAATTTTGGCATGTTCCAATGAATATTCAAAGCATATCCTGTGATCTCCAACCTGTAAATACAACCCTTCTTAATAAGCAAAAATCATTTGGTGAAGAAAATCCAGTGTATAAACAAGAGACAGAAGAGGCGCAACCTTTAAGGGAGGGTTGATGGGCTAGTCTTGGGAGTAATTTATCATAAATTTTAGCTCCTTAACCCCATCTGTTGAGAGCATCTAATAGCCTTTGGAGGGAAGCTGAAGATCAAAGTCATCACCAACACTAAAAGATCAAGAATTGCACCGTAGACCAGTTTGAATTAAATTGCAAAATGATGATGACCTAGATATTTGATCTAGGATTATAACGTAAACATAGACCAGTTCACCAAATTAATATTATTTTAATTGAATTTTCATTATTTTGTGTTCTATTCTATTATTGTTCGTAATGCTATTAAATTAATTGATCACTAGTTTAAAAGATTTGATAATTTTGAGTGTGATTGGAAAAAGGAAGTCATGGTCTGAACCTAAATAGGATGGTGTAGCTTTCATAAGATGGGAACATATATGTGTGATTTGTGTGGTCATAATGAGTAGTCGATACATAATGTGTCAAAGTTAACTTATCGTTATAAGAATATAGTCAGTTAAGTGATTGGGATAATTTCACTCAACTGTTCAGAAGAGACCTGTGGATAGTTCATCAATACTTGATCAATCACATGATAAGAATGAATTAACAATAATATAAATATAGGTTGGGTAAATTGGTAGGTTGAAGTTATAATATTAGACTTAATTCTCCATTGGGTGAAATTAGATTAATTAATTGTTTCTTTTCTTTTATTTTATTTTCATTTCAAAATTTATTATTTAGATTATTTGCATAAGGTATAATCTTGATTAGTTTAGTAATCAACATATATAATTTGGACAATTCTCATGAAAACAATATTCTACTCACAATTTTATTACTTAGAGACCATGTATACTTGCATGGGTTTCTGATATGTAGTTTGTATTGTGTTTTTATTAAGTTTTTGCATACTAGAAGTTAACCATTTAACTATCAAGTTTAATTATGGCATTATTGTAGGGGAATGTGCCAAGTCATTGTTAATATTAATACTAGTCGGGATTTCCTTAATTTAAACATTTTGTTTTTCTCTTTGTTTTTCAAGGAATGGCCTATAGGAATTACAAGTGGTGTAATGCAAAGCAAACAGATTAAAGACTCTCTAAGATCTCACTAAGTCTAATGACCTGCTCTAATACCAATTGAAATAACCTCTTCATTATGTAGTACCTAATTTTTTCAATTATTATAACTCGTGAAATAATGTTATGACACTTGATTAACTGTTAGAATAGAATAACAATGTCATAATATTCAAACTACATGTTGAAACAATTTAAACACAAAAACAGTAAGTAAGATGAACACAAGCACAATTTCAACATGGTTCGGTTTTACCCTACATCTATAATGTCTTGCCCTGAGTAATCAACTTATTAATGAGCATCATAGATACAACATATTTTTAACTTATCCAATCTACAACTCCCTTCTAGTATTGACGCAAGACTTAGCTTATTAACTAAGTTGCAGAGCATCCTTGCCTTTAATGGTTGACAGTTACTTGAACTTCCTTCAACTGCTTCAACCCGTCTCCTCACGAAGACTCAATGACTTGTTACACCAACAAGTCCCTAAACATAAACCTACACTAAGATTTTACAAGCAATCACTCAATCCCACACTATTGTTTGTTCTACTTGCTTGCTTGTCCATTTCAGTTGGAGAAGTTCCAAAATTTATAACAATTACATGTAGCACATGACTTGTAAAATAAAACTAAATTTATTAGCTGAAAATATCAGATATTTATCAATAGATAAATACCTAAACTAAACAAAAACTTATCAGCTGAAAAATAGACAAACCCTATATTCTAGCAAGGTCCATATCATCTAATTTGCTTTATCCAAACATGGTCTTCAATTTGTTTAGATTCATTCTCCTTCTACATAGCAGCTAATAAAGATAAACTTATGCATGAATTACTCAGTAATATATATAGACATATATATATTTGAAAATAACTACTCAGCAATATTTATTTACAAAAGTTTCCTAACAAATAAAAACATAATATTTATTTACGAAAGTTTCCTAACAAATAAAAACATAAAGGAAAATATGAAAGGATTTTCCTTTTCTCTTTTGGAAACTTCATCAACTGGATTTACTTCATCACCAAGAAATAATCAGAAAAAAATAAATCTCCAAAATAAAATAGTCAAGTCAATACTCAATCAAACCCTAAGCTAAGCCCTATAAACAAAATTTGTTGTAACATCATTTCTAATGTTGCAACAGTAGTTCAACTGTTGTTACACGTATTACACTTGTTATAATATTGAATATCAGTAATCTATCAATTTTGTTGTACAAAACTTTCTATCTCAATCATTGTTTAAAAACTCGACGAGTTTCGCCGAGTTCTTGCTCGGGTTCTCGTGGATCGGCACTCTGCCAATTCGAGAACCCCCAGATCGGAGGTCCTGCTCGTCGAAGGTAGACACTCGGCCCAACTTCGCTGACTTGATGAGTCTATCCATTACAAACCGGCCAGAAATAATCTCAAATATCACCTAAAAATTAGTCAAAACTCAAAATCATTCCTAGCAAAACAAACAACACACATAAAATTATGTACAAAAGAAACAACCACTCACAGATTGTCGTTGGCGACAACTTAAAGGGAAGAACACAATAGTCGTTGATGACACAGAGGGAAAGACAAGGAAACCTGAACAGCCATCGCAGAGGAGAGAGAAGAATATTTAAAATGGTCAGCGACCATGAAGAGGGAGTGAAGGACTCTTTAACTTCGGCGAAGACAGTTGTTCTTGATCTCAAAATGGTAATGGCGACAGTGACGACACACTTGAACAACGAGGGTGATGGCGCACTTGAACAGCGATAACGACAGTGACAACATGTTAGAGAGAGAAGAGGGACGAGAGAGGAGAATGAAAAAGGAGAACCGAAGTAGAAATGAGAAAGAGAGAGTGAAAATGAGGGTTTGAAAGGTGTTGATTGTGTAATCGACCTTAAATATAATAGGATAATTTCATAATGACCCCCGATTATTATGAAAACATCAGTTTACACTTTTAAACTTTAAAAATTATAATTTACCCCCTGAGCAGTACTTTTCGAGTACTCGTCGATTATTTGCCGAGTTGTGATTAGTCGTCGCTCACTGGATTACCGGTAGACTATCGAGTAGCCAGTTTTGGAACCTTGATCTCAATACCATAAGATTCCAATACTTGTGCACACTTCTATTTGTGCACTAACATCTTTCAATTTTTTGTTCATGCATTATGCTATTTGTTAGCTAAATATAGTTCACAATAACCAATAATACAAAAATAACGCATTTTAGTAGTTCGGTGTCATTTTCCAAACTCACTAATTTTAGTGCCATAACAAAAATGAATCTCTAAAATTAGGAAAAACTTCATTTTAATCCTTGAGGTTTTGGAAAATATCAGTTTTTAAAACTCTTTTGGAAACAGCTCATTTCATCTCTAAAATTTTGGAAACTCTTTAAAAAAGTCTAAATCGTCAAGTAACTCACAATCAAACCAAACAGAAAAATTAAAAAGACTCAATTGTCCCTCATCACCTAAAATGACCATTTTGCCCCTAATTAAAACAAAATATTACATATCATTATATCAACAAAAAAGTGACATGTGTACAATAATATAATTATGTATTTTTTAAATATCATTATTATTTTCAAAAAAGTAAAAAAGAATCATTTTAAACAAAAAAGATGTTGAGATGGAAGATTAAAAAAATGTGGAGATAAAGATTAAAAATAAGAAAATAACAAATTTAAATCAAATTTAAGAAGAGTTACATATTAAAAATTAGAAAAAAAAAATAAAACAAATTAAAAATATTAAAAATCAAAACTTGATTGCCTTTCCTTTTTTTTTTTTTTGGTTTGTTTTGTTTTCCAAAAATCATAACTTGATTGCATGGAAATGATGAAGTCCTAGCTCCATCTTCTCTATCGTGAGATGGGAACGATGGAGGGACTCCATTGCATAGAGACCAAGATCTCATGGAGATCACTAAAGCTATCCGAGAGAAAGTTAGAGGTGTGCACCGGCGATTTACAACAGAGATAAGAGCCAAAGATGTAGTTGCAGAAGCTCTAGTTTGCAGAAGAAGCTTCAGTGATTGATTGGTTTCTGGTTTGGAGGATAAGACCCTTCTTCGTCTCCCATTCCTCCCCTCCAACCTCAAATGATTTATTGGTTTCTGGTTTGTAAAAGAAGACCTTTCTTCTTCTTCTTCTTCTTTATCTCCATTTCATCTCTTCCAATCTCAAGTTCTGGGCTCGATCAAACTTAGAAGCCAAACCACAACATCAGTAAAAAATAATAATAATAATAATAAAGAATTTGGAGTTGATGTTTGGGGTTGATCTTTGTGACTAATGTCGGGGTCAGACAAATATTTGCTGAGTAGGTGTTTAGGGTTGTTGGGTGTAATAATCCAAATCAATTTGGAGGGTAGGTATGAAGATGAATTTGTTGGGTATGAAGATGAATTTGTTGGTATTTGTTTTTTTTTAAATGTTTTTTGAAAGAAATTGTTTTGCAAATCTTCAACATTTAGGGTTCACACCTTGGATGTTTAAATTCAGATTTTTTTTTTTTAATTTTCTTAAATTTTTTGTTATTATTGTAATTAATTATTAATTATTTATTTTTTTATATGTTTAAAATCCTAGTTATCCACATGTTATTATCTTAGTCTCTCACATAAAAAGACCATCTTACTCTTCCTATCCAAATTATCTATCACCGTTGACTACCAGTTGATTGATGATTTAAACTTTTTTAAAGAGTTTTAGAAAAATTAGGAATGAAAAAAGTTATTTTCAAAAGAGCTTTTAAAATTTAATATTTTCTAAAACCTCAATGACTAAAATGAATTTTTTTTTCCCTAAAATTAATATCATTGTTATCTAATTTTGATTTTTTTTTTTTTTTGACAAATCTAATTTTGAATTTTATTATTAAATTTTTTATATTCTATCAATATATAATTCAAAATATTTTTATTTTTTTATTCAAAATTATTAGAAATAAGGGTTTTGTTGAAAAGTAACCTATTTTCTATAACCCATTGCAACCATGACCTTTTTTTTTCAAAGCATTGCAAGTTGTCTTTTTTCGGACGAAAATGCCCTTGACCCTATCGTTTATAATTTTGTGTTTGTCACTCTGTCTTCACTAACCGGTTCACTCTCTCTATTCCCAACCTTTTGCTGACATTCTCCGATCTCATCACCGTCGCATCTTACCGATTGCCAACCTACACCCACGACCGACAAGGCTCACCCAACGTCATTCTCTCTCTGGGTAAGGTTTTTGTGTTATTTTTTGTCAAAGAAACTGTAGGAAGCCCGACCCACTGTCCTACCTCATAACCGTCACATGCCACCGATTGCTGACCTCCACCGACGATCGAGCAGGCAAGCCCGACCCACCCATCGTCGTTTACTCATGTCTTTTATTAACATACATACTCATCGTCGTTTACTCACTGAAACCAAAAACAGAACAAGAAAAATCGAAGCTCTAAATCTGAAACCATAGACAGAGACACATCCACTGGAGCTTCTGCTTCAAAGTACTCATATTGGTAAACTTTAACTTTGTTCTTGTTGTTTTTCACTTGCAAAATGTGATCTTTTTTTCCTCATGTTTTTGTGTTTTGTGTTTTGTGGGGTGTTGATGCTTTTTTGTGTTTCTGGGGTTGGAAGTAAGATCTGGGGTTTTTGAGTTGAGATTGTTGGGTGCAGTTTTGTGTGGAAATGAGGGTCCTTGAATGGTATTTGAAGTTTGTGAGACTGGGATGAGATCTTGTGGTTGTTGGTTAGTGTTTAGTTGTTCAGAAAATATGAGTTAAATGAGTTGAGTTTTTTGTTTTTGTTTTTTTTTTTCTTTGTGTTGAATGAGTGTTCGTGATATTTAATTTGTATGGTTGGATATATAATTTGATGTTTTGAGCCTGATGCTGGCGAGGACTTTCAGCAAGGTTTGAGAAAATATAGGTGAATCTGCAAAGTTTGATACAACTGATGCTGGCAAGGACTTTCAGCCTCATCAAAATGATGAGTAAGTTTAAGTTTTACTGACAAGATTGCCAAAACATTTTGTTAGGGGCTGATTGGTTTAACTTATTGCTTATTGTACTATATTATGGTTGGTAACTAGTGTTATTTATGTGCCCTAAATTATTGGTATTCTCAACAATATTGTTATCTGAAATGGCTATGAGAAGTTGATACTGAAGGGTTAAACTTTTGCCTTAAGCCATTATGTTTTAAATTTTTTTTTTCTTTTTTCTGTTTTCTATAAGTAGGTCTAGAAATAGGTGGCCAGATGAATCTTGCTACTGGGATCCAGGTGGCTCAACCGGCTCTTAAGTGTCGCCAAAATAAAAAGCAGCAACAGAGAATTATTGTATTTGCTTGAAGGTGTGTTCTGCTTTGGCTCTTTATCTATTATCTTTCTACCGTTTCCATGTTAAAATTATATTGTTGCTTATTAAGGTTGTCTGTTTAAAGTCCTATCAAACATGAAAAGAAGTCGTTGGAGATGATCGGAAGGAAGTTGAAAAAAAATAGTGTGTCACTTGACATTGTCAATTTTGGTGAAATGGACGATGGTAAGACAGAGAAACTGGAAGCACTTCTCGCTGCTGTGAACAATAATGGTAGCAGTCATATAGTTCACATTCCTTTTGGTCCAAATGCCCTTTCTGATGTTCTTACAAGGTAAGTTGTTTTGCTTTAGTTTGCTTCTTTTGTATTGCATAGTAGTAGAGTAGTTGAGTTTATTGTGATGTTTTGATTTAAGTTAAATATTACCTCTGCCATTGCAGTACACCCAATCATTTTGATAGAGTTCTAACTCCTAAAATAATATTTGCCCACACATTAGGAATATGACATTTTCTTATCACTTATCAGATTATAATTTTGATACAGTTCATAAAATGTTTCCCAGGTTTTATGCATATGCTAATGCATGAGAATTGTGTCTCATGGTTGTCAGACGTTGGCACCAAATATCTTGTCTGGCTTGTCATATCTTTAGAATATCAATTATTGGGAGTTGACAAATTAACTGAATGATTATTTGGCTTTAGTTTTACTTAAGTTTGTGGCAGATAT
This sequence comes from Dimocarpus longan, assembly GCA_022984855.1. Lineage (NCBI taxonomy): Eukaryota > Viridiplantae > Streptophyta > Magnoliopsida > Sapindales > Sapindaceae > Dimocarpus > Dimocarpus longan. Next base: position 18,237,212 of record CM041017.1, read on the forward strand.
AGAGCATATAAGGTATGAAGTTTGTGCCAGTCACTTATGCATGGCTGTTGGAGGATAAATTCTCAAGCTTTGCCTTATTGTTATGGATGACTAGCTATTTATGTAATATTTCTCACTTACATATGTTAAATATATGACTGACTATTTATTATTTTTGAATTTATGTCTTTTAAATGTTTCAATACCTTTCTTTAGAAGTACCATTGAGGTATTATCTATTGAAGACTATTCCTGTTATGTAATGGAATGGTGAGTAGGTTTCTTTTATTCACCTTTTTTTTAATAATATGTAGGCTTATGTGTCCTACATGAAAGGGAATTTGTTATTTGAACAAAATCAGAATTGGGATACAACATTGAAGAATTTCAAAAGTGTCAGGTTCGTCTCTGTTGTTAGACTATAATGTATATTGTTTATTGTTGTCTTTTTAATCAAGAGACTTGTCTAGTGTCTCCATAATATAAGTGGATTTCTATGATAAGTGGATGAATTGATTAAAAATCTTATTTGCAAACCTCTGAACTATTGCAAATTGGTGAGATGGAAGGTCCTACCTTGGACCTTTTTAAAGCAAAATTGGAGGCAAGATTGATATTGTAAGCAGTATGTCATATGCTGGCATCAGCACTGATGCCTTGCACTATGTTGTTGCAGGCTGTTATGGCAGAGGAAAGATCTCAACAGGTTGCATCCATGATAGAGTTTCATTGGCTTGGTCATAGGTTTTCGATATCCAGTGCAAAAACCTAGGTTGCTATTTTAAAAGGTTGATCATTGATTTCTATTAATGATGATTAAAGAATGTCAGAGTATGACATTGTTATTCATGCACAACCATTTCTTCTAGCCCTATGTATGTTCTTTATGAATGGTGTAAAAATATGTAATATCAATGGTGGTATGTAATATCAATGGTGTAAAACTATGATTATAATTAAGAGGAATTGATTTACATTTTAATTTTCTTCTTTGTTTTTTCGCTTCTTTCTTTTCTTTCGTATGCAATCAAATTAATTTTTAATGCTAAAGTCCATAAATTAATCACTTTTTTATGTACTTATCCATCCTCATTGTACTTATCCATCCTCATTGTTTATAGATAATGTTATAGAAGTTATGAGTCCTGATTGACATCCTTTCTATTACAAGTTATCAGTACTATGAACAACATGAAAAGAATTATCACGTGATATTCTCTCGACATGAAAATCTCTCTGTGCACACGTATTTCTTTTCCCTTTTCCTCATTCAACTAATGCATCATTGTCTGTTTTATTGTTAGTTCAATAGAATGAATAATGTTTTATATTTCTAATTTGACTTGTCTCTTATATTTGCCAAATCAATTTATCTCAACAAGTTGTTGCAGTTGGAGGTTATGGAGGTCCTGTGGATGTCATCTCGTAGTTTGAAAGCCATTTGTGCACATCCTGCTGTCGAGGTGTATAAAAGTTATTGGTGTCAATCACATATTCTATCCCATGGGTGAGTAACCTGCACAAACATTCAGAATTTGGAAGACTGCGAGGGTATGATTGCTTTCGAAAAAATGACCATGCACAATGAGGCCATACATGCCCTTCGTTTTCAACCAAACTCCCACAAGGAAAAGGAAAGCGTTGAGAAGATGAGAACGAGACAACAGCAAGAGCAACAGCTCACAAAACACATTGTCGAGGACTGTATTGTACATGCACTTACATTATGTGATCTTTGTACGCATGATTGGTTTTAATTCCATTTCGTGATGAGTTAATTTTGGATAATTAAATTTTATGAAGCAAATTTCGAAATGACCATTTTTGCTTCTATTTGGTTTACAGGACACACTTATCAATTTAGTCTCAGTCATTATATTATAGTGTACTTAATATATTTTTTACCAAGGTATTTATTTTGTAAAAGTTGAGTCTTTGCATCGGGTAACTTATCATCCCGAGGATTGTCTAAACTAGGAACTTTATTCAAGATCTTGATAGTTATTCTTTGTGATGTTGTCATTTGTTATGATGTCACAATTAGAAATATTTCTAGCAAATCTGTCTTTTAGTTTGAATATACAATGAATGTCAGAAGTAAGTTTGAGAGTTTCTCTACTAATAAACCTATTGATGTGCTTGCTATTATTGTCGGAGTGTTTGTGTCAATGAATATTGCTCTTTTAAGCAATCTTATGAAGATGAATGTTCCAATAATTATGTTTGGTGTTCCAATTGCAGGAGAGGAATGAATCACTTGATATTAAGTAAAAGTCACATATTCTTGCCAACATAATTTATCTTATATTCCAACACTAAACAGATCTAATTTCACCATAAATAAACCAATTCAACTGAAAGGGTTTTAACATCTATTATCTAAGATTTATTGGAAGTACAAAAAAGAGTACTCAACCTTCGTGTAGAGATTAGGTTGGAAATCCCAACCTATAGATTGGGAACCTAGGATTTGGAGGGTTAGGATTCCCAAACTTTTAGGCCATATATCCCACCAACTTTCTTGTTGGATTTCCAAACCGGAATTAGGGATTCCCAACCTAAAGGTTGGGATTTCAGGTTGGAAATCTAAACCTTTGGATTGGGATTCCCAACCAAAAGGTTGGAATTGCATACTTTCGTTGGGATCTAGGGTGAATTCCCAATCCAGAAATTGGGAATCCCAACCTAAAGGTTGGGAATCTCAACGCAAAGGTTGAGATTTTCACTCCTAGATTGGGATTCCCAACTCTAGATCACACCTGACGTCGGGAGAGTTGGGAATCCGAACTTTAAGGTTGGGATTCCTAATGTGAACTCAACTATAGGGTTGGAAATCCCAATCTAAAAGTTAGAAATCTCAACTTTGAAGTTGATATTCCCGACCTTCAAGTTGGAAATCAGAACTTTAAGTAAATATATCCAAATTGGGATTCTCAACCTCTAGGTTGAGATTGAGAATCCTAAATTTGATTTTCAATCAAGGTTGAGAATCCTGACATCAAAGTTAGGATTTCTAACCTCTAGGTTTGTCGGTATCATGACTTGATTGAAAATCTGAGGTTGCGAATCTCAACCCAAAGGTTGAGAATCCCAACCTTAATAAACAATACACATTTAAGTTGGGATTCTCGATCCTAAGATTATGATTCTCAACCTAAGATTGAAAATCCCAACCTTAGATATTCAATTAAGATTGGGATTCCCAACCTCGAAGTTGGGATTCTCAACCTACAAGTTGGGATAGGTCGAAAATCCCAACCTTGAGGTTGGGAATCCCAATCTTGAGGTTGGGAATCCCAATCCAGTTGGGTTACTTTACAAAAGATTTGGATTCTCAACATTCAAACATGATGACTTTGCTTATAAACTCCGATTGTCAACCTCTATTATAAATCTCACTCTCAAATTCAATTACAAATTCACTAATAATAACTTCCAATACAATAACTTTCACATTCTAATTATATCTATAAAACTACACACAAAATATGTCAAACTGCCACAACCCGTAAGGTATTAGACCTGCAAACCTTGCTCTTTCAACAACACTAAAATGGCTTTCCTTCATTCATCCATTAAGCTCCCCTCCATTTGCATGCCTTCCTAAAAAAACTATCTACTGGCATGTACTGATAAGGGCGACAGGACGACAATGACTACGACATGGAGGAGGAAGAAGTGGAGTCGAAGAGGGCGATGCGAACGGCGGTAACTACAACATGGAGAAGGAAGAAGTGGAGTCGACGAAGGCGATGCGAATGGCGGCGATTATGACATGGAGGAGGAAGAAATGCAGGAGCTGAACAACAAGAAATACTACGACGTGGAGCGATGGGTAGTGATGGTGGTCAAGATGAAGATGAAGATATAAGCATGGTGGACAACAAGAGCTTCGTGTGCACCCAGAGGCGGGAGTCGGAGATGGTGATTCCACAAGATCAGTTTGATAGACTGTCGAGAAAAAGAGCTGCAGCATCAAGAAAGGTGGCTGTGGGAAGTGATAAGAGAGTTTGGTGGTAGGAAGTGAGAAGAGATGTTGGCCGTCGGAAGTGGCAGAATGGAAGGCCGGTGGCGGAGACTGTAGCACAGCTGCTTGGCATGAGAGATTAGGAAGTGAAAAGAGAGGTTACGGCTGGAGACGCTGCTTGTTGTGAGAGGTTACAAATGGGGGAGAAGAGAGTTTTATCAAAAACAGTTCAGCTTCTATCAATTTGTTCCAGCTTTATGTCTCCCATTTCATTAAGGGCATTCTTGTCCATTCATACTCTTTTTTGTACTAACAAAAACACAAAGGTTAGTTTTGAAGCTCCCCTCTCCAAATGGGTCATTTTTGGCATTTTCTCTAGAAATAAATATATTTAATACAATTTGTAATCAAATCGAGTCAAATCCAATGCTACACCACAAAGGATTATATAGTATCAAATTCAAATTAGTTCAAACCCAACTTTGGCACTCTAATATGGCATGCCACATGAATCCTATAGGTTCCTCCTCTAACATTTAGTGAAACGTTTTTTCCTTTATAAACACGCAAAATACATTCCACAATGTTTTTCTACTAGGCTTCAAGGTAAAACATCCGGTTGCTTTGTGTAAAAGCGTTTTTCGTATTTTCAACCTGACAAACAACTAAACTACATTTGACAATGTTTTCACGCACACACACATATATATATATCCAGCGATTGAAACTTTCAATTTGGATGGTTATTAAAAATCTTTTAATAGAGATGTGTACTAAAAAAAAAAGGTTGGCGAAATGGAGGGAAAAATCTAGAAGAAATGAAAATATTAGCAACTTCATAAAGATTGCCAAGATTGCCAAATGTTGTTTCATCAGACTTCATTCTTTCAAGAATCTTAAGCTACATTTCATATCTACACATCCATGCAGATTAAGATTAGTAAAACAAGTGATTGTTTGGCTCAAAGAAAATACTAGAGTTATATAAATGAGTAATCATGTCAGCGAAAAGTGGGAATTGAAGAAGAGCAAATAATGTGACTGGTACACATGCAATCGTTGCACTTGGAATAGCTATCCAAGCAAAATCATGACCAAGAACAATGAAGAGTGTTGCTCCAAATGCTGCCATCATTGTGGCTATAGATATGAAGAGGGTTGCAAGTCCTGTTATCAACCTGCACGGCAGTGAATGCAAAAAATCTTCCTCTGCATAGCGTGAGGTTAGAATCGACAGGAACATTAATATGGAAGTAGCGGAACAGAATAGTGCCAATGCATCAGATATGGCAAACACCAGGAATGACCTGTAATGTAGAAACATAGGCTTTCCAGTAGAATTGTTGTTGCCACCAGGTACGGTGAAGGCTGCAGCAAACATCACAGTGGCAATAAGTGTCGCAACAAGCATGCAAGAAGAGGCAGTGTCTTTCATCCACTTTTCCCCTTCACGTACTAGTCTTTTGTGTTCCTCTGAAAACAGAATGTAGGGTGTTCTCCCCTCCGAATTTTTCACCTCTCGATAAGATGGTTGGACAACCTTCTCAACTTCCTGAAATTGTAATAGGATTCAAACCTCAAAAGAGATTCCACAGGAAATGCACTTGAAAATTAGAGTATGTAAAACCAGAAAGGTAATGACAATAAGTCAGTACTCAAAAGAGAACAATAAAGTGCAAGCTCAGCAAGTCAAAAGTGCTAACTTTGAACCAGTGCAACTCTCGTCGAAGCTGCAGAGCTGCACCGGAGTCAATTTTGAGTCGATCTGGAGGGGCAAGCTTTGCTGCCAGATGCAACATGTTATTGTTGTTTTCATCTTTATAAGCTGCTATCAAATCCTTATGAGCACCAATCTCATGTATGAGATTAAAAATCTTTTCTTGGCGATGAATCACTGCAACATGAAATATGCTGCGACTATGATCATCAACTTTCCAAATAAGATCAGGATACAATCGAATCAGCAGTATAATGAACTCGATATTCCCCAACTCTGCTGCAGTAAACAACAATCGAGAAGGTTCCCTGAGTAATTCACCAACTTTTGAGTCATCCAGATACAACACCTGCTCCCATAGTCGCTTCACCAATTCACGTACTTGGATATGCATCAACTTTGTGTCAAAGATTTTCCTGATACCAGGTACTGATTGTCACAGGGAAACATCACTTTGTATTCGAAATTTTTGTAAAATAGATCAAGCAAGCAAAAAGGCAACCACAGAAAATCAGCAAGAAAATGATGGCGAATATGTATAAAGACACAGTTTCGAAATTTTGCGCACTGGAGAACAATTAAATATCTGAATATAAATTCCAAATAAATAACAAAACATGAAACATAGAATGTTATATAACTATTAAAATATCTAAATGAAGTCATAGTTTTCACTTAGGAAATGCAATCTTAGCACTATTAAGGCATAAAAAAATGAAAGCAGTCTTTTAGACATTTACTAAATCCTCAAAACACCCAGTTAATTCATCTTGAAACAAGCTCTAATTTGGAGAATCCACATATGATGCAAGTTTTGTTGTTGTCTTGGTTACTGCTGAGGATATATAAAGTGTTACACATTAATTAAAGATAATGTTATTAAAGTAATGTCACAGTACCTCAAAGTAACTATTCTTCAATAAAATATATGACTGTGTATGTAAATTTATCATTCTGAGAGACAAATAAATCTCCTAAAAAACATTTTTTATGGCAAGAGAGGCGTTAAACTTGCATTGATCATTATATATTCTCATAACTCATCATATTCACATAAATTAGTATGTGATAACTGCGATACTAATTGTTAACTTTATACCTTTTCAGGCCATACAGAGTATGTCAAATTGTTGTAAAGAATAACCTACCAGAAGAAAAATATGACAATTGTCAGTAAACACTAGTAAGGCAGTTACTTACATGAATAAATGCACCTCTGCCAAATTCCAAGCTGACTTCCACTGTCAAATGCTGAAGGCTTTCTTGCCAATACATGAAGTGCTGTCTCTCCATTTCCATCCCGAGCTATAGCTAATCCGGGATGATGCTGAATTAAGTTCAGGGCCACATCTGCAGATTACACAAGAGAGTCATCATCTCAAGAAGATGTATAATTACAACATTATTTACTGAAAAAAAAGGAATGAAAATTTGTTGAAATCGGAAAAGGATAGTGTGAAGGTAGAAGACAATAACCATAAAGCCCAGCATTGATGACAGCAACAAGAAGTTCAATGCGATCTTTTTCGTTTTGATCCTCTTCCTTGGTCACAGAATAAAGATACCAGACCATTTCTTTATGGCCTAATAAAGCAGCCATACACAAAGGTGTTGCTCCCTTACTGCCTCGAATTGATGGCAATGTTTTGTTCTTATTAACCATCGCTTCTGCAATTTTTTTCACACCTGATGCAGCAGCAAAACAAAGAGCCGTGTTCCCAACTTTGTTCTGTATTGTCAGGTCTTCAGGTGTCATCCAATTTACTAGCTCCTGCACAAAGTTTGTTTGTCGAGCCCCAGCAGCAATGTGAAGAACAGTTTCCTGGTTTCTTGTTATCCTAACACGCACTGCTTCTGGATTTAAGATAAAAAATTCTCTTGCAAAATCCCAATCACCTTTGAGTGCTGCAAGATGCAAGGGAACATAAACAGTAAACTGGTTCCTTTCTATGCCCCCTGCTACAAACAAAAAATTATCAATTAATCAACTTGCACTAAAACACACACACACATATGCAGGCATACAGTGCAGATATGTGTTAGATGCTCCCTATCCTGTAACATATTTAATGAACAAGAAATCCCAATGCCTCATAGCTCTAATACAGTTTTAGCAGCTGTTAAGCCCAAAACCTTAAGATGTTAAGAGTCAACTATAAGCCACGAGATTGATGTTTCATCAATCCTCCTATTTATAAGTAAAATATGTCACTTAAGGAATGATATTGTTCACTTGATAAGTATAACAGCCGAAATAAATTTGCTGAAGAATAAAAAATCAAGCCAATCATGCATATTTAACTTGACAAAGATAAGAAATAGAGAACATAAGTACAAATTAGGCATTAACATTAAAGGAATTGTAAATGTATGATCATCAAATTTTCAGAAGTAAACTTGCATACCAAATGCGATTTCCAGTATAAATTTAACAGGCACCAAAGATACTTCATAATTGTTAGCTGAAAGTAAAATGTCAACAAATATTGTAACAACATACCAGAAACTACCTCAGACTGAGGCACTGCTGCTTGTTGTAAACTTGTGGGGTCATCTACTGTATTCATTTCTGCAGCAGTGAAAGGGGTCTGATTGCTTGAAGTGTGAGGCCAAATTGATGGATTTAGAACCACATCGGCATCATCTCCATTTGCCTCCACATCAGAGGAAACATTGAAGGAAGGTTGATGGATGTCACGATAAAATGTGCCTGGGCCGAAAGCATACTCTTTCAGGCTTATTACATCATCATCAGAATATACACCTATGCTTGAGTCATCCTCCCCGAAAGATTTGCAAGAGGAATTTGTAATTGATTTCATCTCCGGAAAACACGATTGAATAGAAAGGCCACTAACAGTTCGCGACGAAGGAGGGTTGTGTAACATCATCCTCTTCAACCAGAGCAAAAAGTGCAACAACAGAGCTTAGATCACTAAATTTACAAACCTGCCAGATAACAATAGCTCTTGAGTACTTTTACCAATACCTAAACATTATTACAGAAACAGCACAACTGCATCACTGTATCAAACAAACCATTTTTTTTATTTTGGTTATCTAAATCACCTCTTGTTAGCATCTCCCTATCTTTACAGCTACAAACTCCATGATATGGACTTTCAATACTCACTAGTCACAAGCCTACCAGAACTACCTCATATTCAACAACAACCTAGTTATCTATACATTTCACTTCCTAAAACTTAATTAGCGGACACAAAAGAAACTAATCAACAACTTGTAATTTAATTGAGCAACTATTTGATGCATCTAGTAAATAAAAAAAAAAATCAACTAAACACCAATTCAAAGTTGTCAAGTAACATTAATCTCCTATAACAGGTCCTTGATTCAAGTAATTTATTGAAATAACATTTCATTGGTGAGGATACAAGTTGGGAAACATCTACTTTATTTGTTAAACACAAAAAATAAATAAAGAAAATGGAAATAAGCACTACTCAAGAATGCACTTCAATAGCTCATATCAAAGTCATATAAAGATGCAATAGAAGAAGACTTAGAAAAGAAGAAGATACCTGCAAAAGCAGTCGAGCAGGGGTGAGTAGAGGAGAAGAAAATGGATGCAGAGGGTATAGAGTTGATATTGAAGTCCAAGCAGACGTATGGTTGCAGGCAGCATGGCATGTCAAAGTCAAAAAGAGTCGACAACCGCGTAACGTTCTCCTGTAACCAGACAACTCATTGTTGTAGTGGAATAGAACTATTTCAAAAAAAAAAAAAAGTAAAATAAGTGAATTACTAATAACCCTCCCAACATTTACTTTATTACGATCGGAAACCATTTTTACGTTTTGTAACAATGACCTCCCCTCTACTAACGTTTGACCATAGTTGACCGTTTGAAATTGCTGGAAGATGACAGAATAGAGTAAAAAGACGATAATACCCCTAATGAATTAATTTTATAAATTTTAAATTATAAAATAATTAAAATTTAAAATTTAAATTATAAAAATTATTTTAAAATTGATCTAAACCATCCATCTCAAAGATGGATGGCCTAGATTAATTTAAAAATAATAATCTTTAAAACAAAAAAAATAAATTGATGATGGTTTCTGATTATCGTTTTCGATTCTTCAATAGTTCTGGTTCATCTTGTCTGTTCCAACATCATCATTCATCAACATATTCCAACATCATCAACACAACAACAATCATTCATCATCAACACAACAATCAATACAAACAAAACTATTGTCATCTTTAAACAAAAACCACAACCATCATCATCAAACAGACCCAAGAACATCATCAACAAACACCATCTACAATAAACACAATCAGCATTACCACCATCTGGTTTCCATATCTGGGCGTCTAGGTCGGAAACCCAGATCGGCGTCTGGAAACCCAGACGTCGATATGTCTGGGTTTCCGAACCCAGATCGAGCTGGGTTGTCTGGGTTTCCAGATCTGGAAACCCAGATCGATCTGGGCTTCCAGATCTGGAAACCCAAACATCGGTCTGGGTTTCCAGATTTGGAAACCCAAACCGATGTCTGGGTTTCCAGACGGGGAAACCCAGATGGAAACTCCATCTGGGTTTTCCCGTCTGGGAAACCCAGACGGTCTGGGTTTCCAAACGGAAACCCAGACATCGGTCTGGGTTTCCAGATCTGGAAACCCAGATCGATCTGGGTTTTCGATCTGGAAACCAAGACCGAGCTTAGAACGAGATGCTCGATGCCCAGACGTCGATCTGGGTATCCGGGCAAGAGAAGGAGAAGATGAAAATGAAGAGAAGAGAGGAGGAAGAAGATAAAGAAAAAGAAGAGCAGAAGGAGAAGCGGAAGAAGAGAGAGAGAGAGACCGAGGAGAGAGGAGTGAATTATAATTTAAATTTTAAATTTTATTATTTTTAAATTTTAATTATTTTATAATTTAAAATTTATAAAATTAATTCATCATGGGTATTATCGTCTTTTTACTCTATTTTGTTATTTTTCAGTTATTTTAAACGGTCAACTATGGTCAAACGTCAGTAGAAGAGAGGTTATTGTTACAAAACGTAAAAATGGTTTTCGATTGCAATAAGGCAAATGTTGGGAGGGTTTACAGTAATTCTCTCAAAGTAAAATACAACAAGTCAATTTTGCCACGTAACAACAAATAAAATAGTCACGTTTTTCAGGGTTTTCGATTAACATTGAGATTTGCGCTCCGTGGCTGCTGAATTATGGGCGTACGACAAGTGCTTAAATTAGTGCGGGAACGAAATACTAAGAAAACCATCGTGGATATTGGTAGTTTATGTGTACATAATTTGATCGTAGGTCACATCATTTGTAGAAATGTAAATTTTAGTATGGTGTGTGATATTTGTTGTATACTTAAAAATGATTAAGATATTCATATCAAACATGTTTATCGTGAAGGAACTCAGTGTACTAACGTTTCAGCAAAATTCGCAGCGTTTCTTTCTACTGGTTGTCATGCGTTTTATTCTCCTTCTAGTGATGTTCATCAAATTCTGTCTGAGGATGCTATAGGAGTTAGCTTTTCTAAATTTTATAAGGTTTGAGCCTGGATTTTTCCTTTGTTTTGTTAAAAAAAAAAAAAAAAAAAAAAGATCACGTTTTAACGTGGAAATAAACTAAAAACTAGTAATGTAGTAAATTTTTATAATTAAATACAAGGGGTTAATATGTCTACTCAATTAACTTAACTACTTAGAAATTCGAAGATGGGAAGTAACATTAATCTCATATCAATATTGAATATAAATTATGGGATTTAAACTAAAAACAAGACTTTTCAACTTACATTACGATTTTTGAAATGTTGTTTCATTGTCACTAGGCATCGTTTGGCATGTGGAAGGGAATGGAATTGAAAACGAGAATAAGATTGGAAAAATTGATGGATTGGATTAAAAAATTATTATCATTTGTTCGGTATAATTTGGATTAAATTAAAATTATACTACATTGTATTTGATGTAGTGCTATGGATAAAATAGCGATCAGAATATTTAAGCCCAAGCAATCCACAGTGCAGGCCCAATGGTCCAGAAGCCCAATTATTCGCCATCATTTCTGTCCACTCTCCTAGAAGAGGGGCCCACCAGTGGGCACTTATTGTGGCCGCTGACCGCTATCGCCCATTATGACCGCGAATTGTCTATTCCGCAAGACTGGCTGTGATCGTTATATTCTCCGACATTTAGATCGTCGTATTCCCCGTCAGTTTTATTTATTGAGGTGGATCGTTGTTCCTTATCGCTGGCCGTTGGTTCTCATCCCTCAGACTTGTCCGCTGGAATATCCGCCATCCGTGACAACCAAACCTGCTCGCCATATTTTCGCCTCGATCAACCGCCTGTCTGCCCACTATTCTTGTCCGATTAAGGTATCCGTCAAGAGGAGTCACCCGTCAGAGATGTCCAGCAAGCCACCCGCGCCCAAAGTTATCCGTCTAAACTGGTTGCTGTTTTCTAAGCGTGAACGCATTCCGACTCCTTCACTCATGATGTTATCTGCCTTAATGCCGTGATCGACTGCGGACATGCCAATCCAGAATCCACTCCATCAACTCTCCAGCCTGCTGGAAAGGTCCGTCTCCCTCACGCCTTTGGAAGTTACAAGTCAGCAGAAGTCAACCGCGCCATACAGAGTACAGTCCCGAGGCTTGCCATGCACGCTACGTCCGCCAGAGTCTGCGATCGTGACCTTGATGGCCCATCAGGCCGAATCCAGCCCAATCATCAGAAATCTCTCTCGGGCAGACCTCAGATGCGACGGATTCGACCGCATTAATTGTGTTTTCGACCGCATTTAATGCCTTGTCAGCCGCATTAATGGGGTTTCCGGCGCATTAAATGCTGTCTGTCAGTGCAACTGTAGTTAACTATTTGCTTTTGTCTTATTCTGTTTACTGTAGCATGTCCCCTTTCTCTATAAAAGGAGACGATTTTCACTGTAAAGAAATAGGGAACTATGGAGGGTCGTTACTCTGCCTAAATAGTGAGAGAGTGAACAGTGGACGTAGGCATCTTTTTGGGCCGAACCACTCTAAAAATCTTCTGTGTCTTCTTCTCCTTGCCTCTAACCTCTCCTTCTCATTCTCCTTGTCCTTCATGCAACCCATTGACCGTGCGAAACCGTGAGCTTGGGCCCTAAAACAACCTCATTGGCTAAGGGAACCTTTTCCTGACGTTAACATTTTTGGTGCTAGAAGGAGGAGAAATCATCTCAAGGTCCACCATTGTCTCAGTTTTCTTTAAGGCTGGAGCGAAAGTTCCTTCGTCTGTCTCTGTGAGGGCGGATTTGACTTCCCGGCCCTTTTGCTTTCCAACATCCGAAGCCAACCTCAGGGGCGGAGTCTCAACTCCAGGTGCGAGCCCGTATTTCTTCAAGTCGGAATTTTTCGGAAGAAAATCATCCTCGGGATCCTTCACTTCTATGAATCTCTTCAACATTCTTGTCTCTTCATTTGTGAGACGGACCGCTCCTTTGACAAAAGCTGCAAGAAAAAGAAAAGAATATCAGTGATAATTAAGCCTGAAGGCAAGTGTATGAACGCCCCAGTTGCGAGTTAAGACAGGCCTACCGGGACCATTGTTGAAGTCAAAATGGACAAGTTCCTGCAGGGACCGACAAGTAGCATAAAACCACCTCGATTTGTAGTCCCCCACATTCGACTTGCCAACCTTCAGTGGCAGAAACGCCTTGTAGGGTGTTTTGCGAGCGGTTATGTAATAAATACCGTCTCGCTTAGTATCATGAAGGTTAGTGGTGGATTTAAAGAAGTAAAGGCTTTGAATTATATTTGAGGTGGGTGGCGGAAGGCCGTTTTTGAGGAAGATATAGGCCAGAGTGGTTATTTGGCCATAAGAATTTGGTGTGAGCTGAAAGGGGGCTATCTCCAGGTCGTTCAACAGATTTATCAGATATGGGGGAACCGGAAACCTAAACCCCATCTTTACATGGTGACGGCTGATCGCTATGAATCCTTCGGGGGGATCAGCCGCATGATCGCGATGAGCGGGGATCATGACACGACATGTCGAAGGAAAATGGAACGCGTCAGCCAATGTTTTGAGTTCTTTAACGGTCATCTGGGAGTCATGTTGGTAAAAAGTTTCGTACGCGAAGGTCCTCTCTCGCCCAGAAAAGCTCGGTGTCTCCTCACTGCCCTGAGCATTTGCACTCGAAAAGCCCTCGTCGTGTTGGGAGGACCTCCCCTCGGAGCTTTCGTCACTGGACATGACTCGGCGATACCGGAGCCCACAGCTTGACATCTACAAAAGGAATAGCCAGTTAGGCCGCTTACAGCCACCCAGTCTAAAACCAACCAAGAAAAGCCTAAGGAGACTAAACCTAAGCGTCAAGCCGCGCACCTAGGGAGTTATAGAGTAGAAGGGATAAGGGATCTTGTCCTAAAGATTTTCCCCCCCTCCAGGACTGAGAAAGGAAGAAAAAGAGACGAACCAATCACTCTATGCTGTTACCAAACCATGCCGGACCGGAGGCAAAGCAGAAGTTATCCGCCCTAACTATTCTAGAATCTCATAAGGGAGAACGCCAACACAGAAAATAGAAAGCAATAGTATCGATAACAGTGTGAACAGGGGAAGAGGGTCTGACCTGGGATATGGCGGTCACTAGAAGTTGCAGACGATAAACTCTGGATATTGCTGAAGAGTCAAAGCGAAGGAAGAAGACGATGGAAATTCCTATGAAACTTGAAATGCCAGAAAAGGAATATGGAGGGATGTTTCTTCTTTTTAAATAATTCAGCCTCAACCGTTAGATGAAGATAGCAGTGCAACCGCTCCCAATCTGGCGACTTGGCGCGATTCCCGGGATTTTGTCATTATGCAATATATCAGTTGAGTGACGTGCATTAAATGCGCACGGCGCGCACTATGGCTAGTAACCGTCGTCTGGGGAAGCGCCACGTGGCCTGGCAATAAAGTGGAATTCAAAAGGTACTGATACCGCCCTTCTTTTTGTAACTATTCCCTCCTATTCTGCTCGCTCTGGAATGCATGGCTCCTGGTCCTCCCTAAGCACCAAGAGCCAGGGGGCTTTATGTTATGGATAAAATAGCGATTAGAATATTTAAGCCCAAGCAATCTATAGTGCAGGCCCAATGGTCTAGAAGCCCAATTATTCGCCATCATTTCTGTCCACTCTCCTAGAAGAGGGGCCTACCAGTGGGCACTTATTGTGGCCGCTGACCGCTATTGCCCATTATGACCGCGAATTGTCTATTCCGCAAGACTGGCTGTGATCGCTATATTCTCCGACATTCAGATCGCCGTATTCCCCGTCAGTTTTATTTATTGAGGTGGATCGTTGTTCCTTATCGCTGGCCGTTGGTTCTCATCCCTCAGACTTGTCCGCTGGAATATCCGCCATCCGTGACAACCAAACCTGTTCGCCATATTTTCGCCTCGATCAACCGCCTATCTGCCCACTATTCTTGTCCGATTAAGGTATCCGTCAAGAGGAATCACCCGTCAGAGATGTCCAGCAAGCCACCCGCGCCCAAAGTTATCCGTCTGAACTGGTCGCTGTTTTCTGAGCGTGAACGCATTCCGACTCCTTCACTCATGATGTTATCCGCCTTAATGCCGTGACCGGCTGCGGACATGCCAATCCAGAATCCACTCCATCAATTCTCTAGCCTGCTGGAAAGGTCCGTCTCCCTCATGCCTTTAGAAGTTACAAGTCAGTAGAAGTCAACCGCGCCATGCAGAGTACAGTCCCGAGGCTTGCCATGCACGCTACGTCCGCCAGAGTCTGCGATCGTGACCTTGATGGCCCATCAGGCCGAATCCAGCCCAATCATCAGAAATCTCTCTCGGGTAGACCTCAGATGCGACGGATTCGGCCACATTAATTGTGTTTTCGGTCGTATTTAATGCCTTGTCAGCCGCATTAATGGGGTTTCCGGCGCATTAAATGTTGTCTGTCAATGCAACTGTAGTTAACTATTTGCTTTTGTCTTATTTTGTTTACTGTAGCATGTCCCCTTTCTCTATAAAAGGAGACGATTTTCACTGTAAAGAAAGAGGGAACTATGGAGGGTCGTTACTCTACCTAAATAGTGAGAGAGTGAACAGTGGACGTAGGCATCTTTTTGGGCCGAACCACTCTAAAAATCTTCTGTGTCTTCTTCTCCTTGCCTCTAACCTCTCCTTCTCATTCTCCTTGTCCTTCATGCAACCCATTGACCGTGCGAAACCGTGAGCTTGGGCCCTAAAACAACCTCGTTGGCTAAGAGAACTTTTTCCTGATGTTAACATGTAGGTTAGGATTTTATTAGAAGAAAATTAATTTAAATATTTCATTAAATAACCCAAATTATATTATACTAAAATATAATAGTGGTATTTCAAAATAAAAATTAATTATGTTTTTAATAAAATAAATCCTACTACTTACTTTTATTATTAAAAAAAAAAAAAAGTTATTATGATTTTTTTAGAATTATATTGTTATAAATTATGATAAAATAAAATGAAATTTAGAATAACTCTTATTGAAATAATATTATTATCTATAAATTTTCTTTGACTGTAATAAAATTAATTTTAACTCAAATTATTTTAAGATGTGCCGTTTTCATATTAACAAATTTGAATGCACTTTTTTATTATAATTAATAAGGCTAAGAACATTATATATCTTATTCATCAGAATTCTTAAAATAATTTCACAACATATAGAAGAAGCCAATTTAATATGAAGGGAAAATAAAAGTGCTTTAACCAAATTTAAAACACTTTTGTTCGTAAATCATGCTATTTGTTAGCAAACTATAACCCGCAATAACCAATACCACCAAAAAAAAAAAAACCTTTATAATAGTTTCCTTGTCATTTTTCAAACTCACTAATTTGAGTGCCATAACAAAAATGAATCTCTAAAATTAATATCATTATTATCTAATTTTGAATTTTGTTATTAAATTCTTTATATTTTATCAATATATAATTTAAAATATTTTGATTTTTGTTTAAGATTATTAGAAATAAATATATATTTAATATAATTTGTAACAAATCGAGTCAAATCCTTGTTAGGATTAGATGGTATCAAATTCAAATCAATACAATCCAACTTCCATAATCTAGTATGACACACCACGCAAATCTAAGGGTTCCTCCTGTAGCATTTCGTGAAAGGTTTTTTCGTTTTTCCGCCCCAAAAACAAGCAAAATGAATTCCACAATGTTTTTCTATGAGGCTTCGAGGGGGGAAAAAAAAAAAAAAAAGTTCATCCTATAGCATTGTGTAAAAAAAGGTTTTTGTACTTTCAACCTGATAAAAAACTAAAATACATTCGACAATGTTTTCATATTCGGCTTCAAGCAATACCAATATATATATATATATAGAGAGAGAGAGAGAGAGAGAGAGAGTGATTGAGACTTTCAATTTGGGTGGTTATTAAAAAATCTTTTAATAGAGTGGAGGGAAAAAACTCGAAGAAACGAAAAATATTAGCAACTATATAAAGATAGCCAAATGTTGTTTCATCATACTTCATTCTTCAAAGAATCTAAACTACATTTCATATATACACATACATGCAGATTAAGATTAGTAAAACAAGTGATTGTTTGGCTGAAAGAAAATACTAGAGTTATATAAATGAGTAATCATGTCAGCGAAAAGTGGGAATTGAAGAAGAGCAAATAATGTGACTGGTACACATGCAATCGTTGCAATTGGAATAGCTATCCAAGCAAACTCATGACCAAGAACAATGAAAAGTGTTGCTCCAAATGCTGCCATCATTGTGGCTATAGATATGAAGAGGGTTGCAAGTCCTGTTATCAACCTACACGGCAATGAATGAAAAAAATCTTCCTCTGCATAGCGTGAGGTTAGAATCGACAGGAACGTTAATATGGAAGTAGCAGAACAGAATAGTGCCAATGCATCAGATATGGCAAACACCAGGAATGACCTGTAATGTAGAAACATAGGCCTTCCAGTTGAATTGTTGTTGCCACCAGGTACGGTGAAGGCTGCAGCGAACATTACAGTGGCAATAAGTGTCGCGACAAGCATGCATGAAGAGGCGGTGTCTTTCATCCACTTTTCCCCTTCGCGTACTAGTCTTTTGTGTTCCTCCGAAAACAGAATGTGGGGTGTTCTCCCCTCCGAATTTTTCATCTCTCGATAAGATGGTTGGACAACCTTCTCAACTTCCTGAAATTGTAATAGGCTTCAAACCACAAAAGAGATTCCAAAGGAAATGCACTTGAAAATTAGAGTATGCAAAACGAGAAAGCTAATGATAATAAGTCAGTAGTCGAAAAAGTAAGAAGAATAAAGTGCAAGCTCAGCAAGTCAAAAGTGCTAACCTTGAACCAGTGCAACTCTCGTCGCAGTTGCAGAGCTGCACCGGAGTCAATTTTGAGTCGATCTGGAGGGGCAAGCTTTGCTGCCAGATGCAACATGTTATTGTTGTTTTCATCTTTATAAGATGCTATCAAGTCCTTATGAGCACCAATCTCATGTATGAGATTAAAAATCTTTTCTTGGCGATGAATCACTGCAACATGAAATATGCTGCGACTATGATCATCAACTTTCCAAATAAGATCAGGATACAATCGAATCAGCAGTATAATGAACTCGATATTCCCCAACTCTGCTGCAGTAAACAACAATCGAGAAGGTTTCCTGAGTAATTCACCAACTTTTGAGTCATCAAGATGCAACACCTGCTCCCATAGTCGCCTCACCAACTCATGTGCTTGGATATGCATCAACTTTGTGTCAAAGATTTTCCAGATACCAGGTACTGATTGTCACAGGGAGACATCACTTTGTATTCAAAATTTTTGTAAAATAAATCAAGCAAATGCAAAAAATCAGCAAGAAAATGATGGCGAATTTGTATAAAGACACAATTTCGAAATTTTGTGCACCAGAGAACAATTAAATATCTGCAATATAAATTCCAAATAAATAACAAAACATGAAACATAGAATGTTATATAACTATTAAAATAACTAAATGAAGTCATAGTTTTCACTTAGGAAATGCAATCTTAGCACTATTAAAGCATGATGTTGAATTAGAAACGGAAGCAATCTTTTAGACATTTACTAAATCCTCAAAACACCCAGTTAATTCATCTCAAAACAAGATCTAATTTGGAGAATCGACATATGATGCAAGTTTTGTTGTTGTCTTGGTTACTGCTGAGGATATATATAGTGTTACCCATCAACTAAATTATGTCTCTAATAAACATTTTTAATGGCAAGAGAGGTGTCAAACTTGCATTGATCATTATATATTCTCGTAACTCATCACATTCACATACATTAGTATGTGACAACTGCAATACTCATTGGTAACTTTTTACTGTTCCAGGCCATACAGAGTATGTCAAATTATTGTAAAGAATAACCTGCCAGAAGAAAAATATGTGAATTTTCAGTAAACGCTAATAACGCAGGTACTTACAAGAATAAATGCATCTCTGCCAAATTCCAAGCTGACTTCCGCTGTCAAATGCTGAAGGCTTTCTTGCCAATACATGAAGAGCTGTCTCTCCATTTCCATCCCTAGCTATAGCTAATTCGGGATGATGCTGAATTAAGTTCAGGGCCACACCTGCAGATTAACACAAGAGAGTCATTGTCTAACGAAGACACATATTGCAACATTGGTTACAGAAAACAAGGAATGAGAATTTGTTGAAATCAGAAAAGGATAGTGTGAAGGCAGAAGACAACAACCACAAAGGCCAGCATTGATGACAGCAACAAGAAGTTCAATGCGATCTTTTTCGTTTTGATCCTCTTCCTTGGTCACAGAATAAAGATACCAGACCATTTCTTTATGGCCTAATAAAGCAGCCATAGACAAAGGTGTTGCTCCCTTACTGCCTCGAATCGAAGGCAAATTATTGTTTTTATTAACCATTACTTCTGCGATCTGTTTTACACCAGATGCAGCAGCAAAGCAAAGAGCCGTGTTCCCAACATTGTTCTGTATCGTCAGGTCTTCAGGTGTCATCCAATTTACAAGCTCCTGGACAAATTTCGTTTGTCTAGCCCCAGCAGCAATATGAAGAACAGTTTCCTGATTTTTTGTTATCCTAACACGCACTGCTTCTGGATTTAAAATAAAGAATTCCCTTGCAAAATTCCAATCACCTTTGAGTGCTGCAAGATGCAAAGGAACATAAACAGTAAACTGATTCCTTTCTCTGCCCCCTGCCACAAATAAGAAATTATCGATTAATCAACTTGCACAGATACGCGCGCACGCACACGTATATATAGATATATATATATATGCATATGGGGCAGATACAAGTAAGATGCTCCCTATCCTCTAACATGTTTAATAAACGAGAAATCCCAAGACCTCATAACTCTAATACCGTTTTAGCAGCTGTTAAACCCAAAACTTTAAGATGTTAATGGTCAACTATAGAATTTAAGCCACAAGATTGATATTTCATGAACCTCTTATTTATAAGTAAAAATCAAGCCAATCATGCATATTTAACTTGACAAAGATAAGAAACAGAGAAGATAAGTACAAATTAGGCATTTAACATTAAAGGAATCGTAAATGTATGATCATCTACATTTTCAAAAGTGAACTTGCATACCAAGTGCGATTTCCAGTATAAATTTAACAGCCACCGAAGATGCTTCATAATTGTTAACTGAAAGTAAAATATCAACAAATATTGCAACATCATACCAGAAACTGCCTCAGACTGAGGCACTGCTGTTTGTCGTAAACTTGTAGAGTCATCTACTGCTTCTGTATTAATTTCCACAGCAGTGAAATGGGTTTGATTGGTTGAAGTGTGAAGAGGCCAAATTGATGGATTTAAAACTACATCGGCATCATGTCCATTTGCTTCTGTAAAATCCACGGAGCTTGAAATAGATATAGGTGGTTGATGATGCGAGTTTTGAATATCAGACGCAACATTGAAAGGTTGATAGATGTCACGATAGAATATGGCAGGGCCGAAAGCATCTTTGAGGCTTATATCATCATCGGAATATGCACCTATGCTTGAGTCATCCTCCCCAGAAGATTTGCAGGAAGAATTTGCAACTGATTTCATCTCCGGAAAACATGATTGAATAGAAAGGCCATTCCCAGTTCGCGATGAAGGAAGGTTGTATAACATCATCCTCTTCAACCAGAGCAAAAACTGCAACATCACAACTTAGATCACTAAATTTACAAACCTGGCAGACCTCTTGAGGTACTTTTAGTTACCAGTACATAAACATTATTACAGAAACAGCATCACTGTATCAAACAAAGCATTTATTATTTATCTATAGACCCTGATTTGCACTTTCAAAACTCACTAGTCAGAAGCCTAGAAGAACTACCTCATATTCAACAACAGCTTGGTTTTCTATACATTTCACTTCATACAACTTAATTTTGACACAAAAGAAACTCATCAACAACTCGTAATTTATTGACCTTGAAAAACAGAAAGCAACTGCTTGACGCATCTACACAATAAAAAAATCAACTAAACAACAATTCAAAGTTATCAAGTAGCGTTAGTCTCATAAAACAGCATTGAATATGAAATGACATCTCATTGGTGAGGATACAAGTTGGGAAACATCCACTGTACCCATTGAACACAAAAAATAAATAAATAAAAAGTACAATAAGCACTACTCAAGAATGGACCCCAACAGCTCGTATCAAAGTCATAAGAACATGCAATACAAAAAGACTTAGAAAAGAAAAAGAAGATACCTGCAAAAGCAGTAGAGAAGTGGTGAGCAGAGGAGGATAAAATGGATGCAAAGAGTAGAGAGTTGATATCGAAGTCTGTTAGTTAGTTGCTGCGTACTCAAAAGTTTAATTTTATGTGTAATATAGATATATCTAATATTTTTTATCGTGATGTATAATAAAAATTCGAAATAAAAGAACGAGAGGTTATAAAAAATCTTTAAATTTTAATATTATATTAATTATTATAAAATCTAAAAATTTAAGTAAAATAATTAATATTTAATTATAATATTTAAGTCATGATATTCACATGTTCATAAATCTTAGGGTAAACTGTACAAACCTCCCTTAAGGTTTGACGAAATTACATAAAAATAATGAAAGTTTGGTAACTCTTACTGATCTCCCTTAAGATTTCAAAAACTTAGCACGAACCTCTCTTACTGTTAGTCAAACCCAGTTGAATTCACACGGTCCATAATTAAAAATACAAAAAGACTAAAACACCTCAAGTCAATTTTTTTTTTTATTAAAATTAATATTAAATAAATAAAATTAAAAAAAAAATTGGAGATCAAAAGTTTCCAAATGATCTCCATCGTTGGAGATCATCTCCAACGATGGAGATCGCTGGGTCTCCACCCAGTGATCTGCATCGCTGGAGACGTCCATCGTTGGAGATGAGAGGTCTCCAGCGACGGAGGTCGTTTCTCCGTCGCTAGAGACCTCTAACTCCAACGTCGGAGGTCTCCAGCGATGGAGTCGCCTCCAACACCTAGAGACTAGTGGTCTCTCCGACGATGGAGACCACTGGTCTCCAGGGGACCAGATATGGTCTCCGACAACCAGAGATCAAATTTGGTATTTTTAAAAATATTTTAACTATTTTATAATTATTTATTTATTAATTTAATATATATCAAATTAAATTTTTTATAAGGTGTGTATTGATCATTATACCCTGATAATTTTGACTGGATGAAGGTTGATTAACAGTAGGGGAGGTTGGTGTTAAATTTTTGAAAATTTAAGGAATGTCAGTGCTAATTATCTAAATTTTATCATTTTTATGTAATTTCACCAAACTTCAGGGATTTGTGCAATTTACCCTAAATTTTAAATAGAAAAAGGTTGGTTGGAGGCAGCTGGCATGTCAAAGTCAAAAGAGTTTGACAACCGCGTACTCTTCTGTCATAATACAACGACTCATTATAGTAGTAAACTAGAACAAGTCACAAAGAAAATAGTCACGTTTTGAATGTAGAAATAAATTAAAAAACCAAAAATTAGTAATATAGTCAATCTTCGTATTTAAGGACAAGTGATTAATGTATCAAATCAACTAAGGTAACTACTTAAAAATTTCGAAAATGGCAAGTAACATTAATTTCATATATATATATATCGAATACAAATTATGAGATTTAAACTAAAGACAAGACTTTTCAACTTATATTGAAATTTTTGAGATGTTGTTTTATTGTTACTTAGACCTCATTTAGTATGTGAGAAATGATTAAAAATTAGAATAACATTAGAAAAGATTGAGATTTAATGGATTGGATTAAAAAAATTATTATTCTTTGTTTGGTATAACTTAAAATTGGGTTAAAATTATATTATATTGTATTTTATATAAGTTAAGATTAGATTGAATGAAAATTAATTTAAATATTTCATTAAATAACTTAAAATATATTATACTAAAATTTAATAATGTTTTTAATAAAATAAATCCTATTACATATTTTATTATTCAAAAAAATGTTATTATGATTTATTTAGAATTATATTGTTATAAATTATGACAAAATAAAATGAAATTTAGAATATTATTATTTGCAAATTTTCTTTGAATATATTAAACTAATTTTGGATCAAATTATTTTAAAATATGACATTCTCGTATTAACAAAGTAGAACGCACTTTTTTATTATGTATCTTATTCATCAAAATTCTTAAAATAATTTCACAAAGTATAAGGTCCGTAATCTAATAGAACCAGAAAAATTATTAAAATTTAATTTATTATTATTGATTTTATCCATTCAAAGTTTTAGAAATAAAAATGATATACGGATAACTATTCATTAGGTGGATATTTTTAAAACAAACGATTATTTTGGTGTGAAATAAAAGATGACAAAGGAAATGGACAGGTGTCCGATTCGTGGCACATGTGACATCCTTGCAAAGACTAAGAGCATCTCCAATGCAAGTATGGATTGTGAAAAAATGGAGTGCCACGTAGGATAAATTGATAGAGTATTAAAATTAAGCTCTCCAATGCAAACTTCTATAACCACTATCAAGCTAACGTGGCAAAAAAAAAAAATAGAAGATGTCAACCTCAATGTCTATTTCTAGATAGTCTCCTTGACAGCCATGTCAGCAATAAATAATTAAAACTTCCATAAAATAATATTTTATAATAATTTACTTTAATGATATATTATTCTTTGACTATTCATTATTGAAATAAAGATAATAGCATTGGAGAGCCTTTTTAGACTTGAATGTCTATCAATTCATATTTATGCCACATAGGATGTACATTTCATTGACATTGATGATATGTCCATTTTATTTAAAAAACAATCCATATTTACATTGGAGATGCTCTAAGTGGTTGTCAAGTAAAGTGAAAGTCATTAGATTGTGGGAACACAACAGATTGACATTGCAATGAAAGAGACCGAGTGGCAGCGGTCAAAATAGGAATTATAAAGAAACATGATAAACAAATTCAAGCATGGAAGAAAGAGATTGAAGCGGCTGAGACATGAAGTGGCCGAGTTTATATATACATATATATATATATATATATATATATATATAGCGGCTGAGACATGAAGTGGCCGAGTTCATACGTGTGTATTATATATATATATATATAAATAATACTAAACTTTTTAAATATTTTATTTAAATTTATACTTAAATGATATAATATATAAATAGTTAAGATCCTATTGTTTATAATATCATCTCATAATTTATAAAAATCTTTTTATTTGAATATAAATTTAGGTAAAATATTTGAAAAACCTAATATAAATATAGTGATAGATCTAAAAAGTAATATTAGGAAGGATAATTTAATAAATTGATAATAATATTACAAATAACTAAAATTATAGTAGTCAAATATGAAGTTTTTGATTAATTTCTTTATCAATTCCAGAATAACTAGAAGTAAAAATAATAATACATTTAATTATGCATATATAATCTTATAATTTAAAAATCTCTTATAAAACATAAGAAAAAAATGATTTTTCATTTATGATTATAATATAATTTTTGACAATCAAATTATGAAAACTTTATATTTAAATTAGAAATTAAGTTTTTGCTAAAATTAAAATTTAAGTAAATATAATGTAATATACTTTTTATGCCAAAGAGGTTTCTTTACACCACTTTATTGGTTACAAGTAGTTATAAATTATAAGAATAATTTAAAAATAAGAAATAAAAATTAAATCATAATTACACTTTAACAAATTAGATATAACAAATTTGATTGTCAAATCAAGTTAGAAATATAAATAATATATTTAGAATGTCTAAGAAGATATTAATATTTTACTAAAACTGGTAAATACATTTAAATTTACTTTTTATGAGATATATTATTATAATAAAGATTCTAACAAATAACAAATAAATATTTGAATAAAAGTCAAGAAAATAATAAAAATTAAATATTGGTAAAGATAAGGATGGAAATAATAAAAATCTTATAAAAGATAAAATTGAACAAAAAAAATAGTTTAAAGTTTTAAAAAATTCTGAGGTTGGGGGGGGCGGGGCGGTGTGGGCACCTATCTCCCCTGATGATGCATTAGGTCCGCCTGTGTGTGTGTGTGTGTGTATAAAGGCAATAAACACGGAACTTGAAACTTGTTTGGCAGCAAAATAAAAGAAGAAAAATAAGGAGAAAGAGAAGAAAAAGAAAAAGAGAGAAGAAAATAGGAGAAAATTCAGGATATTTGAACAGAGTATTTGGATGTCTAAATTATCCAAATAAATTATCTTATTTCAATGAAATATGAAATCTAGGGAATTAATTAATTTTTTCATAAGTTTTAAATTAAATTTATGTGATCTTAGAATGAATCCAAGATTATAAGAAATTATATGAAAACTTATATTATATCTAGATATAAGCAAAGGAGATTTACGAGAAGACAGTTTTATTTTTAAATTGATTTATTTAATTGTAATCATTTATACTTCAGTTTTTATTATTTATGAAAAATAAATGATTTATTTATTTATGATAAACAAATGATTTATTCTTTAAAATGATGTTCTATGATAACTTTATTTTTATAGAGTTATTTTATTTTTTTTTTTTAAACCTGAATTCTTACTTAGTTCTTGAGTTTTTTTTATTATTATTAAGTAAATTATTATATTTTTTTGTATTTTTCATTTTCAAAATAAAAATGATGAAAAATCGCATGTTAAACCCATAAAGTGTTATTGTTCGTGATAAGATCATCGCTATAAAATGAATATCATTCCAAGCAGCTCATCGTTTCAATAATAACTCTAATAAGAGATCGTATAAAGAAGTTATCGCAATTTAAATATCGAGTATTATAGAAATAAATATTATGTCATACGGATGTAAGGACTTATGTCATTAGTAATGATGTAATGTGAACTATGATGTAAGCAATGATATAATAAAAAAATTGACTTGCATGAAGTGAATAAATCATTATGTAAGCGATAATATAGAAAGGTAGAAAATTAGAAAGAGAGAAAGATAAAATGGATGCAAAGGGTATAGAGTTGATATTGAAGTCTGTTAGTTGCTACGTACTCAAAAGTTTAATCCAAGGTGTAATATAGATAGATATTAACTACATATTAAATATTTTTTATCATTACCTATAATAAGAAATCGAGAAAAAAGAACGAAAGGTTGTCAAAAATTTTCAAATTTTAATATCATTTTAATGTCACAGTCAAAAGAGTTTGACAACCGCGTACTTTTCTATTATAATACAACGACTCATTATATCATTTTAATGTCAAAGTCAAAAGAGTTTGACAACCTCGTACTTTTCTATTATAATACAACGACTCATTATAGTAGTAAAATAGAACAAGTCACAAAGAAAATAGTCACGTTTTGAATGTATAAATAAATTAAAAAACCAAAAATTAGTAATATAGTCAATCTTTGTATTTAAGGACAAGTGATTAATGTATCAAATCAACTAACGTAACTACTTAAAAATTTCGAAAATGGCAAGTAACATTAATCTCATATATATATGTATATATATATATATCGAATACAAATTGTGAGATTTAAACTAAAGATAAGAATTTTCAACTTATATTGAAATTTTTGAGACATTGTTTCATCATTACTTAAATCTCATTTGGCACGTGAGAAATGATTAAAAATTAGAAAAACATTAGAAAGATTGAGATTTAATGGATTGGATTAAAAAAATTATTATCCTTTGTTCAGTATAATTTAAAATTAGGTTAAACTTATACTATATTGTATTTTATGTAGGTTAGGATTAGATTGAATGAAAATTAATTTAAATATTTCATTAAATAACTTAGAATATATTATACTAAAATTTAATAATGTTTTTAATAAAATAAATCCTATTACATACTTTTATTATTCAAAAAAATGTTATTATGATTTATTTAGAACTATATTGTTATAAATTATGACAAAATAAAATGAAATTTAGAATATTATTATTTGCAAATTTTCTTTGAATATATTAAACTAATTTTGGATCAAATTATTTTAAAATATGACATTCTTGTATTAACAAAGTAGAACGCA
The DNA here is from genome assembly GCA_022984855.1 of Dimocarpus longan. Lineage (NCBI taxonomy): Eukaryota > Viridiplantae > Streptophyta > Magnoliopsida > Sapindales > Sapindaceae > Dimocarpus > Dimocarpus longan. The sequence continues at coordinate 18,264,450 of CM041017.1, forward strand.
CTTTTTTATTATGTATCTTATTCATCAAAATTCTTAAAATAATTTCACAAAGTATAAGGTCCGTTTTCTAATAGATCCAGAAAAATTATTAAAATTTAATTTATTATTAATGATTTTGTCCCTTCAAAGTTTTAGAGATAAAAATGATATACAGATAACTATTCATCATGTGGATATTTTTAAAACAAACAATTATTTTGGTGTGAAATAAAAGATGACAAAGGAAATGGACAAGTGTCCGATTCGTGGCACATCTGACATCCTTGCAAAGACTACGTGGTTGTCAAGTAAAGTGAAAGTCATTAGATAGTGGGAACACAACAGATTGACATTGCAATGAAAGAGACCGAGTGGCAGTGGTCAAAATAGGAATTAGAAAGAAACATGATAAACAAATTCAAGCACGGAAGAAAGAGATTGAAGCGGCTGAGACATGAAGTAGCCGAGTTTACATTTACATATACATATACATATATATATATATATATATATATAGCGGCTGAGACATGAAGTGGCCGAGTTCATACGTGTGTATTATATTTATGTATATATATATAAATAATACTAAATTTTTTATATATTTTATTTAAATTTATACTTAAATTATCATATCATAATTTATAAAAATCTCTTTATTTGAATATAAATTTAGGTAAAATATTTGAAAAATCTAATATAAATATAGTGGTAGATCCCAAAAGTAATATTAGGAAGAATAATTTAATAAATTGATAATAATATTACAAATAACTAAAATTATAGTATTCAAATATGAAGTTTTCTTTTTGATTAATTTCTTTATCAATTCCAGAATAACTAGAAGTAAAAATAATAATACATTTAATTATACATATATAATCTTATAATTTAAAAATCTCTTATAAAACATAAGGAAAAAATGATTTTTCATTTATGATTATAATATAATTTTTGATAATCAAATTATGAAAACTTTATATTTAAATTAGAAATTAAGTTTTTGCTAAAATTAAAATTTAAGTAAATATAATGTAATATACTTTTTATGCCAAAGAGGTTTCTTTATACCACTTTATTGGTTACAAGTAGTTATAAATAATAAGAATAATTTAAAAATAAGAAATAAAAATTAAATCATAATTACACTTTAACAAATTAGATACAACAAATTTGATTTTCAAATCAAGTCAGAAATATAAATAATATATTTAGAATGTCTAAGAAGATATTAATATTTCACTAAAACTGGTAAATACATTTAAATTTACTTTTTATGATATATATTATTATAATAAAGATTCTGACAAATAAAAAATAAATATTTGAATAAAAATCAAGAAAATAATTAAATATTGGTAAAGATAAGGATGGACAACTAAAATTAACAAAATGATAAATTCACACTTTGCTTTTGTAATTAATATATTTAGGGATATATATATAAAAAAAATTAATAAAAATCTTAGAAAAGATAAAATTGAAAAAATAAATAGTTTAAAGTTTTAAAAAATTCCGAGGGGGGGCACCTGTCTCCCCTGATGATGCGTTGGGTCCGCCTGTGTGTGTGTGTGTATAAAGGCAATAAACACGGAACTTGAAACTTGTTTGGCGGCAAAATAAAAGAAGAAAAATAAGGAGAAAGAGAAGAAAATGAAAAAGAGAGAAGAAAATAGGAGGATGTTTGAATACAGTATTTGGGTGTCTAAATTATCCGGATAAATTATCTTATTTCAATGGAATATGAAATCTAGGGAATCAATTAATTTTTTCATAAGTTTTAAATTAAGTTTATGTGATTTTAGGATGAATCCAAGATTATAAAAAATCATATGAGAACTCGTATTATATCTAGATATAAGCAAAGGAGATTTATAAGAAGATAGTTTTATTTTTAAATTGATTTATTTAATTATAATCATTTATACTTCAGCTTTTATTATTTATGAAAATAAATGATTAATTTATTTATAAAAACAAATGATTTATTCTTTAAAATGATGTTCTCTGATAATTCTATTTTTATAGAGTTATTTTATTTTTTAAAACTTGAATTCTTACATAGTTCTTAAGATTTTTTATTATTATTAAGTAAATTATTATATCTTTTTGCAATTTTAAATTTCAGAATAAAATTGATAAAAAATCATATGTGGATCCCATCAAGTGCTATTATTCATGACAAGATCATCGTTGTAAAATGAATATTATTCGAAGCAGCTTATCGCTTCAAGAATAACTCAAACAGAAATCACATAAAGAAGTTATCGCAGTTTAAAGATCGAGTATTCTAGAAATAAATATTATGTCATGTTGATGTAAAGACTTATGTCATTATGATGTAAGTAATGATATAATATGAATTATGATGTAAGTAATGATGTAATATAAAATTTGACTTACATGAGGTGGATAAATCATGATGTAAGCGATGATGCAGAATTGTGAAAAATTAGAAAGAGATGATGCATGTGATGATGTAATTAGAGATAAACTTTGCTTATAAATAGGTTTTAAGATCACCATTCCAAACATCCATCAAAGATTAAAATAACAAGTAGGTTAGAGAAAGAGAGTGCTTAGAGAGAAGAAGTAAAGCAGAGGAAGAAATTCTACGGCGAATTTTCAACCCACTAAGTTTTTTTATCTTTTGTTATGTTTAATTTTCTAGTCTGTGTCAATTTTAATTTAAGTATAGAGTAGATTTATTTTTCTAAGGTTATGATGTAGCCTAATTTTAATGTTCCAACCCTTTATTCAATTCAATTGAGGATTTTCTATCTTGGTTGATGCATTTAATACTGTTCTTAATGCTTTTAAATAACTGTTGTGGGTGTTTTCCTGATTATCTAAATGGGCTAATGGGAGCCCATGAGATTGGTGGCCCAAGCCACTGGACCAGTTAAGCAAGACCCAATGTATAGAAGCCCGCAGACAGACCGCTGGAACCATCTGCGAAGTCAAGTCCGTTGACCTATTGGAACGAAGCCAAGATCAGTTGATGAGCATTCCCGTTGTAGCGACGTCGAGACTGCTGGAGCCATCCGCGAAGTCGAGTCCGTTTACTCCCGTAGTTTCAGTCCGTTTTTGTCCCGATTCGTCCAGTGCCAGCTCATGACAGTATCCTGACGTATCTTGCACGATAAGAAGGGTTATTTCACCTAATGACAGCATAATTTGGGGAGATCTCACCTAACCAGCATGGATTATCGTCTAAACCCACGTGTTGACAAAGTTGACCTGACAAAAGTCAGAAGCATTAAATATGATTCAGAAGCATTAATTGTAATTGATTATGATATTTTGTCTGATTGTTCTCTTCTGTAGCTCTTCCTTCTCTATAAATAGAGGAAAACTTTCATTGTAAACGAGAGCGAAACTCTTGAGAGAAAATATTGTCACCAATCTGCAGAAATAGAGAGACAGTGGACGTAGGCAGATTAAAAAGGTCGAACCACTTTAAAAATTTGTATTGCTTTGCTCTTCCTTGGCTCTTTTCTTTTGCTATTATCTTGTTTCTTGTTTGTGATCTTATATTGCAGCATTGGGCTCGAAGAATCTCTTTGACTGGTTTCCCACGTCAACAATAACTGGCCACTATTTAGTTGAAATGTTAATCATAATGATAGCAGAAGCTGATTTATGTGTCTTAGTTCATTGTATTGAATGTCATAAATTGCATACAGGATAGGAATATACCTGTATGGTTTGTGTAGTCTATAAAAGAGATCCATAAATCGTAATGAATCTTTTAATGTTTTGACTTGCATGGGAACATAGCAGTTAAACTCTATAGGGTATCTTTCTTAGATATTGGGAAGGACTGTATGAATAATCCAGGGAATCTCGATTAACAACTGAATAATTAATTTTTGTTAAAAAGAACAAATGGGAGAAACGAATTAGTTATGGTGAAATCAGAACCTTAGAGTTTCCAGTTATTGAATTAATTTCAGTAAAAATTTATTTACATTTATAGTTAAATTTAGTTGTAGTTTTCAGCTCCTTTAATCAAATTTTGTTTGCCAAATAAAAAATGAATTATTTTAATTTTGGGAATTCATTGACAACAATCTTTATGGGACGATACTTCTCATTATTATATTACTTGTTCGACTTGTCTACTTGCGATTTGACACGAAAAACTTGTCGTGCTAAATCGCAAGTGGACGAGCCGAACAAGTAATATAATGATGAGAAGTATCGTCCCACGAGAATTGTTGTCAATTAATTCTTAAAATTAAAATAACTCAATTTTTATTTGGCAAACAAAATTTGATTAAAGGAGTTGAAAACTACAACTAAATTTAACTACAAATATAAATAAATTTTTACTGAAATTAATTCAATAAATGAAAACTCTAAGGTTCTGATTTCACCATAACTAATATATTCCTCCCCTTTGTTCTTTTTAACAAAAATTAATTATCCGATTGTTAGTCGAGATTTTCTGGATTATTCACATAGCCCCTTCCGAGATCTAAGAAAAATACCCTATAAAGTTTAACTGCTATGTTCCCATACAAGTCAAAACATTAAAAGATTTATTAAGATTTATGGATCTCTTTTATAAACTATACAAACCATACAGATATATTCCTATCATGTATGTAATTTATGACATTCAATATAATGAACTACAACACATAAATCAGTTTCCGCTATCATTATGATTAACATTTCAACTAAATAGTGGACAGTTATTTAAAAACATTAAGAATAATATTAAATGCATCAACCAAGATGGAAAATCCTTAATTGAATTGAATTGAACAAAGGGTTGGAACATCAAGATTAAGCTACATCATAACCTTAGAAAAATAAATTTACTCCATACTTGAATTAAAATTGACAAAGACTAGAAAATTAAACATAACAAAATATAAGAAAATTTAGTGGATTAAAACTTCGCAGTAGAATTTCTTTCTCTGCTTTACTCCTCCTCTCCAAGCTCTCTCTTTCTCTAATTTACTTGTTATTTTGATCTTTAATGGATGCTTGGAATGGTGATCCTGAAGCCTATTTATAAATAAAGTTCACTTCCAATTACATCATCGCATGCATCATCTCTTTCTAATTTTTCATCATTCTGCATCATCTCTTACATCATGATTTATCCACCTCATGCAAATCAAATTTTATATTGCATCATTGCTTACATCATAGTTCACATTACATCATTACTTACATCATAATGACATAAGTCCTTACATCAGTATGACATAATATTTCTTCCTAGAATACTCGATCTTTAAACTGCGATAACTTTTTTATGTGATCTCTGATTCGAGTTATTCTTGAAGTGATGAGCTGTTTCGAATGACATTCATTTTATAGCGATGATCTTGTCACAAACAATAACACTTGGTGGGATCCACATGCGATTTTTCATCAATTTTATTCTGAAAATGAAAAATGCAAAAAGATGTAATAATTTAATTAATAATAAAAACAAAATCTCAAGAATTAAGTAAGAATTTAGGTTTAAAAAAATAAAATAACTCTATTAAAATAGAGTTATCATTCTAGATTATGAATGATGTTTTATGATTGAAAAGAGAATTTATTATGTATTCGTATATATGTATTGTATTAGAAATTCTAATCGGAATTTTATGTTTTCGGTTTGAGTTTATTATGAGAAAGTATTCAGAATATTTTAAGTAATATTATTTTATGTTTGAGAAATAATATTAATTACATTTTGAGAAAAGTATTTATTCAAAATTATAATAATATTTAGAAAAAGAATTATGTATATTTGTATACAAAAACTGTTTAAGATTTGAGAAGGAAAATAAAAATATTTTCAGAACACCAAGATAGTACCCTTCCCCTCTAACGGTCAGGCTACATCTGTATGAGTCATAGAGTCGCCCAATACGTATATGATAGATGTCAAGAAAGTCATTGAATCGTCCAACATGTGTATGATAGATGTTATTTCTTACTCTGTGTGTATGTTAAGTTTCTCCACTATTTATGACAGATTTTCCTATATATTAATTGGTGTAGATTGAGATTTTATAAGTATGTAGAAATGATTCATACAAATGTTTGTTGTTTATTATGATACGAAATTATATGAGATATAATTTCAATATTATTTTCAAATATAATTGAATATGAATCATTGGGATTTTATTTCTATTAGTAACATTAAATTATTATTTTGGCTAGGTGGAGACTAGGGACTTATAAATGTATATAAAACCAATAAGCCCATGGACAAAGGTCCAATGGAGGCTTGAAGTGTGATGGTCAAACCAAATAAGTTTGTGTCATTATTTGAAAGAAATTTCAAAAAAGTTTATATAGATTATAGTTGCAAATTATTCATACAGTTTTTATATGATATGAGATTTGAATTCAGTTTTATTTTTAGATATGACTGAGTATGAATAATTGAGAATTGTTTATTATTTACTTAGAAATATATTTTGACGAGATCCATCTCGACTATTTTCTCGAGTCCAGGACAATCCTGTGAAAATTAATGGAATGTATCTCGACTTCTGTTTTAAGTCCGGAGGATACCGTAAAAACTATTATATTTCTTATTGGAATTTGGAGTTTAATAAAAATTCTTTAGAAAAATCATTGTAAATATCATGGTCACTTTATAAATATAATTTGTACAAACAAAAAAACTTTGCAATTCTTATATTGGACCCTTATATTGAATATATAAAATATCTGGAAAAAATATTTCATCTGTAAAACTATTCTTAAAATATATTTAATAAATTTGATTAATTAAAAATAGTATACATTGATATAAAAATGTTTCTACTTAAAAATAATATCAATGCATTTTGTCTTCGTTATATGACCCTTCTGACGATTTACGAACTTGCAACAAATACCTGAAAAAAAAATAAGTTTTACAAAAGAATGAATGTTAAAGCTCAGTGAGTGAATATATTTTTTTGAAAACTAAATAAATCATTTCCTTTTAATAATAACTAGCATAACATATAATGAATAATTTTTAATAATTTACACACAATCATATCTGAAAAATGAAATTGAATTTAAATTTCATATCATAATAAAACTGTAAACTTCTTTATAAATAAAATTTATAACTTTAATCATATATAATCTGAAAATCTATAATTTATAAAACTTTTCTAAAGTCTTATTTCGTAAATTCGGTGTTCTATAAATCTCTTTCTGTACTAATCAACCTTAGTATATAACATATATAATTTGAAAATCTACACCAATTAATACCCGAGGAAACTGTTATACGTGGTGAAGATACTCAACGCTCATACAGAGTGAAGAATAACATCTGTCATATTGTTATATGGCGAATTTAGGATTCATATGTGTTGTTTGCCTGATTATTAAAGGGGAGGGTATAATCCTAGGGTTTTAAAAACATCTTTATTTTCTTTCTCAAATCTTAAGATAATATCACTTAAAATATTCTGAATATTGTACATAATAAACTCAAACTGAATGCATAAAATTCTAGTTGAAATTTCTAATACATATATAGATATACAAATACATAATAAATCTTCGTTTCCACTACAAGAAAAAGCATTTTTTACAAGCTTTAATAAATATCATAAAAACTCTTTTGCGACATTTATGAAAATGTCCTAATGAATGATGCAGTAAAAGATTGACTTCTTTTAATGCATTTCACTAAATGTCACAAAAAGTCACACTTACGAGAGTTAAAAAAAGTCACTTAAAACATTTTTCATGACAACTAAAAAAAATCGTTTAAAATACTTTTTGATACAACTAAAAAAATATCGTATAAATCTTTTATTGGTGCAGCAAAAAGATGTCACATATATATATTTTAGGAGCAATCAAAACACATCGCATAAAACGAGTTTTAAAACCAAACCAATGCTCCAAATGAAATATTTCAATTCAAAATATTCAAATTAAACCAAAACAAAATGAACTTCATTGCAATAATATTAATTGAAATATCCCAAAACTGCATAACATTCAGATATCAGTCTATCGTCACTTATATCAATTTACATAAACTACTAACAGTTGACATATCTAAATAGTCAATTCCTAAACATTGAATTACTTAACACTTGTACTGGTGTAGGCTTGACATCCCCTCCATCACCAACAACTATTGCTTGCATAACCTGAAATGTTTAAATCAAACATAAGTATGAAAGTTTTAATATAATTTGAGATAATGAAAAGCAAAAACTATAATTATAAATTACCCCAAAAAAATTGAACAAAAAGAAATTAACCATTTAAATCTCGTCCAAGACAATATAGCTTTTAGGCCACGCAACAAAACTTCCAACCGCATGACCAAGTACTTGAAACTCTTGGGTAGGACGAATTAACAATGTATCTTCTACAATTGCATGTGTCATGACAATCTTTCAATGATCTGGACCAAGAGGAATATGATGTACCTTTGACATAGGATCTCTTGAAGCAACTTTTCCCTCCCCGACAACTTTCCCATTTCCCATCCAATCTAGTAACTTGCAGCTACCATTTTCAATATTTGTTATTTTGTATCTACTAGTAACACTTGTTAGATGAGACTGCAGTAAAAACATATAAAAAGAGGTATTAGACTTTTGCATTATAAAAGTTTATTACTCATTTAAAGTATTGAACTCTACCATTGAAGTTTCATTAGAATTTTGAGTTTCAGATTCAATATCTTACTCTTGATTCTCTTTCCTCTCACTTTGATCCTTCAAACATTTGAAAAAAAAAAGAAATATATGTAAGATTAACAATTACCTAACAATCCAACAGAACAATAATATATTAAGAAAATCAAATAAATATCCAATAGATATGGGCATCTCTTTAGAATGTTAGATCAAGGCTAAAAGTGATAGTTTTTATACAAGCCAGGAAAGCCTATATAAATTAATAAGCTAGCAAAAAAAAGCAAAATATGTTAAACATAATATTTGTATATTATGAAAACTAATGCAACTGAAAAATTATAGAAAGCTTCAACGATTGAGATTGGGATTAACCATTACAAAACAAATAATTCACTCATGCTGGGAGAAGATTTTCCAAAGACAACTCCAACAAATCCATAGTTTCAAATGAGAGAAAATATTAGCGAATTTTTACCTTAAGACTTAATATTTATTGGAAGTAACGAGTTTGAAATTCAGCAAATTTCTTTTTAAGATCCCTCAATTCCTTTTCAAGATGTGCATGGTATGATTTGTTATGTTCTTGTAAAGCCACTCTTTATGGTGTAGCACCAAAGCCAAGACCACGAACTTGTCCATTTCGTTCACGCCCGAATATGGCTTCTACAGCATCATCGATAATGGAACTACTACTTCCACTTGATGTTGACTTATGTTTTTTAATTTTTTTCTGAAAGTGTGCAATTATTCATTTATCAATAACATAACCATTACAACTAAAATATTAAATAATTTTAATAAATACCAGTGTTTCAACCACATCCTCATTGATTGGTTCCCCATTTTTTCTTGAGTGTCCACGAATCCATACATCCACTCTACTAACTGGTTATCCTAGTTTCTCTTTTCTCTATAAGATAGTGTAATGTTAGTTTCATTAGTCCTTCACATATCAAATTAAAAAGTGCATTAACTCAAAAATAATAAACTTACCATCTTATCTTCTAACCGAGCCAAACCTCCTCGACCAGTAGTATGAGTCATCTTTTGTTTATCTCTCATATTTTGAAACCTTTTACTCAATTTCTGATTATAACCATATTATATACAAATAATATTTAATATAAACAAAAACATTACTAGTCAATAACTATAAAGATTAAAATAATTGTTAACTATAACCTACTTAAACATGAATAACTTTTCACTAACCTGAAAATTAGAAGAATTTTTTTCTTTCACAAACTTCTCCCATTGTTTGTTTGATTTGATGTTTTTAGGTTTCAAATCCATAAACTCCTTGAGATGCTTGTCAACATCTTTATTTTTTGCTAAGTCTCGGATCCTTTTTGCTAAGACAGCCTTATAGTTCCTCCAAATCCTTCCCATTAACATCAATACCATCTTCATGTGACAGTCCGTTATTTTGAATTGTTGCTGCATTAGAAAAAAAAATAGAAAAGAAAAATCATTGTAGTATTGAAATATTATAAACCTAATTAAAATTAAACTAATATAAATGAGATTACCTTCACACAAATACAAAGTCTCTCTCTAGTTCCATTGTCTACTTTATGCCATGTGCTCAAGGTAATAGGGACCATTTGTCGTACCAAGCAACTGATGAAAGAAACAAGCCTATTTGAATATGTAGAAAGTCCTATGATTGAGGGAGTTATTATAGATAGATTATGTGCCCATGATTAGGAGACAAATTGACAGATTATGTATATAATTAGGGGATTTATTTCCTTTTCTATTTCGTAGTATAGCTATAAAATAGAGTTGTAATATGTACAAAGTATTCAGTGAATAAAATACAAAAAACAGAGAGTGTGTGTTTTCACATTTTCACATGGTATCAGAGCAGGGTGTGTCTAAACCCTAGTGATCAATGGCTGATTCCAGTGATCAAAGCACAGGGTCCTCTATCTCAGAAAACGAATCAAAAATCTCAACCAATGGTTCGAACGGAACCGATACATTATCTATTCAACTCACAGTGGCCAAACTCAACGGGAGAAACTACCGTGAATGGGCACAATCAATCAAACTAGTCATCGATGGCAAAGGAAAACTCGGGTACCTTACTGGCGAAACACCCAAACCAGCCTCAATGAACACTGCAACTCTACAAAAATGGAAGTCAGAAAATTCCTTGGTTACGGCCTGGCTGGTGAACTCCATGTAACCTTCAATCGGCAAAACCTACATGTTCTTGCCGACGGCGAAGGAGGTCTGGGAAGCCGTTCGCGAAACCTATTCGGATATGGAAAACTCATCGCAAATCTTTGACCTCAAGACCCGGTTATGGCAGATGAAGCAAGGTGAGAGAGATGTCACAGAATATTACCTGGAGATGTCGGCAATTTGGCAAGAACTCGACCTGAGTTACGCTGACGAATGGAAATGTTCCGACGACAGTGCTCACTATCGGAAGCGACTCGAGGAGGAACGAGTCTTCGAATTCCAAGCCGGCCTCAACCAGGAGCTAGATGATGTTCGCGGGAGGATCTTGGGCCGCCGACCTCTGCCCTCAACTCGTGAAACCTTTTCTGAAGTAAGACGAGAAGAAAATCGAAGGAAAGTGATGCTCGGCCCATCTGTGCAGAATGAATCAACAGTGCAGAAGGCCCAAATTGGTGGATCAAGTGAGGGATCAGCCCTTATAATCAAAGGCTCAACAGGTGGACCAGGCCCAAATAAAAACAAAAACAGGCCTTGGTGTGAACATTGTAAAAAACCAAGCTACATTATGGAGAAGTGTTGGGAGTTGTATGGTAAACCAGCAGATTGGAAACCCAGACAGAGCAATCGGAGCCGTGTATATCAAGCTCAAACAGAATCCATTCCTACTCAAAGTGGAGGATTTAATTCTGAACAAATGGAACAACTTTATAAGATGTTCTCCAGTTTCCAAACTGCGGGTCAGTCTAATATTTCAACTGGGTCACTAGCACATCGAGGTAATTCCCTACAAGCCTTAAATACCAAATTACAATTTCAGACTTCCTGGATTATTGATTCCGGTACATCCGATCATATGACTGGTTCATATAATCTTTTTTCATCATACTCACCTTGTGCTGGAAATCTTAAAGTTAAAATTGCAGATGGCTCACTTTCGTCAGTTGTGGGAAAATGGAGTATTCGACTCTCTGATTCTCTCATTTTAGAGTCTGTTCTCCATGTTCCAAATTTATCTTGCAATTTATTATCAGTTAGCAAATTAACGAAATACTCAAACTGCTTCGCTAAATTTCTTCCATCATCATGCATCTTTCAGGACCTATCATCGTGGATGACGATTGGCAGTGCTAAGGAGTGTGATGGACTCTACTACTTTGAGGAGGCTAATGTGAGTAAACAATGTCAAACTGCAGTTTGTAATTCTGTATCTTCCTCTAAAGATAGTGATATCTTGTTATGGCATTTTAGATTAGGTCATCCCAACTTTCAATATTTGTAAAGAATGTTTCCTACTATGTTCTTGAATAAAAAGTATTTTGATTTTCAATGTGAGATATGTGAATTGGCAAAACACTATCGTGCTTCTTTTCCAAAATCTATATACAAGCCATCAAAACCATTCTCATTAATCCACAGTGATTTATGGGGTCCATCTCGTATTCCTAATCGCACTCATACAAAATGGTTTGTCACATTTATTGATGATCATACACGTGTATGCTGGGTATATTTATTAAAAACAAAAGCATATGTTCATTCCGTGTTCATTGATTTTCATTCCATGATCCAAACACAATTTCAAACCTCAATACAAATTCTTCGAACTGATAATGGTACCGAATATTTCAATACCATTTTCGGTGATTACTTTAAAAAACATGGGATAATCCATCAAAGCTCATGTATTGATACTCCTTAACAAAATGGAGTTGCCGAACGGAAAAATCGACATCTTCTTGAAGTTGCCCGTGCCCTAATGTTTTCCACTCATATGCCTAAACAATTCTGGGGTGATGCCATCTTAACATCTGCCTATCTTATAAATAGATTACCCAGTCGTGTACTTTCATTTGAAACACCCATCCAGAAATTTCAAACATTTTTTCCAACATATCGTCTTAGTGTTGGTGTCCCTTTAAAGGTGTTTGGTTGTACTGCATTTGTCCATGTTCACTCTCATCATCGCAGTAAATTAGATGCTAGAGCAGTTAAATGTGTTTTTCTTGGGTATTCATCTACTCAGAAGGGCTATAAGTGCTATGATCCTATAAATAAAAAGGTATTTGTTAGCCTTGATGTCACATTATTTGAAAACATGCCTTACTTTCAAAAATCTTCTCTTCAGGGGGAGAAAGTGAGTGAAGATCAGTTTTTTGATTGTTTTCTAAATCTTGATTTCTCTCTCCCTGAGTCAACCCTAAACACTAAACCACTCCATGAATCAATTCCAAACACTGAATCATCCTCCAAGTCTAATATGCCATGTACAAATGGAAACTTTAAGACAGGGGGAGATGAAAGAAAACAAACTGACAAGGAGATAATTATTTACTCGAGGAAGCCAAAATCAAAGGAAAAGGAAGACGTCACACCCGATGCACCCGAAAAGTCTGAACCAGTGATAGCTCCGAATACACTAGAGCCTTCTGATCTAGATTTGCCCATTGCTCTCAGAAAAGAACCTCGGTCATGTACACTACATCCTATCTCAAGGTTTATGTCTTATAACTCTCTATCTACAAAATTTCGAGCGTTTACCTCTAACCTTGACAGTGCAGATATCCCAAAAAATATCTAAGAGGCATTACAGGTTCCTAAATGGAGAAATGCAGTCATGGAAGAAATGACGGCCTTGGAAAAAAACGGTACGTGGGTGGTAATGGAGTTACCGAAAGGGAAGAAGCCTGTAGGCTACAAGTGGGTTTTTACCTTAAAATACAAAGTTGACGGAACAATAGAAAGGTATAAAGCTCGCTTGGTTGCAAAAGGGTTTACCCAAACCTATGGCATTGACTACACTGAAACATTTGCACCAGTAGCGAAAATAAATACAATTCGGGTTCTATTATCGTTAGCAGTAAATCTAGATTAGCCCCTTCAACAATTAGACATTAAGAATGCATTTCTGAATGGTGATTTAGAAGAAGAGGTATTTATGAAATTGCCACCTGGGTTCAGCAAAAAGGGAGAAGAAAATCTGGTATGTAAACTCAGAAAATCCTTGTATGGCCTTAAACAATCACCAAGAGCTTGGTTCGACAGATTCGCGAAGGTTATAAAAGGTCAGGGATACAATCAAGGACAGTCAGATCACACAATGTTCGTAAAACAATCTGAAAAAGGATTGAAGACCATTCTGATTGTGTATGTAGATGACATAATCCTAACAGGAGATGACATAGCTGAGATGGATAGGCTGAAGAGAATTCTAGCTGCTGAATTTGAAGTAAAGGATTTAGGTCAAATGAGGTATTTCTTGGGAATGGAAGTTGCCCGGTCGAAAAAAGGTATTTTTGTTTCTCAACGAAAATACATCCTTGACTTGCTTTCTGAAACAGGAATGCTTGGATGTAAGCCAAGTGACACTCCAATTGAAGCAGGAAAGAAAATTGATACCGATGGGAAATCAGTGGAAACTGATAGATATCAGAAGCTGGTGGGCAAGCTAATTTATCTCTTGCATACTAGACCTGACATTGCATTTGCAGTGAGCGTAGTAAGCCAACACATGCATTCGCCTAAAGAAGAACACCTTGAAGCAGTTTATAAGATTCTCAGATATTTGAAGGGAATACCTGGTAGAGGATTGTTTTTCAAGAAATGTGAAAGAAAAGAAGTAGAGGTGTTCACAGATGCTGATTGGGCAGGATCTGTGGACGATAGGAGATCAACTACTGGGTACTGTACTTTAGTTTGGGGGAACCTGGTAACATGGAGAAGTAAAAAGTAGAATGTAGTTGCTAGAAGCAGTGCTGAAGCAGAATTCAGAGCGGTTGCCCAAGGAATGTGTGAAGGACTGTGGTTAAAGAAACTCCTGGAAGAATTATTTGTCACAATAAGTTATCCAATTAAACTTTATTGTGACAATAAGGCTGCTATCAACATTTCTCTTAATCCAGTACAGCATGATAGGACTAAACATGTGGAAGTAGACAGACATTTCATTAAGGAAAAAGTTGAAAATGGAATTGTGTGCATGGTATATGTGCCTACCAAGGAATAGATTGCTGATATCTTCACCAAAGGGCTACCTCGGCAGTTATTTAATGACTTCATTGGCAAGTTGGACTTAATTAACATTTATGATCCAACTTGAGGGGGAGTGTAGAAAGTCCTATGATTGAGGGAGTTATTATAGACAGATTATGTGCCCATGATTAGGAGACAAATTGACAGATTATGTATATAATTAGGGGATTTATTTTCTTTTCTATTTCGTAGTATAGCTATAAAATAGAGTTGTAATATGTACAAAGTATTCAGTGAATAAAATACAAAAAACAAAGAGTGTGTGTTTTCACATTTTCACAGAATATTTGCCAACAGGTTGTTCCCTTTCATTAAACCTAACCTTAAGACGTTTTCCGTCCACAGGAGGAATAAAGTTAATCTTTGCTGGACCTCTTTTCTTCTTCTTTTGAGGAGAGGACAATAGAGAGGAGCAATTGTTAGAATCATCACTTGAAATTGCTACCCCTTCATGATCAGAATCATCCATTAAGACTGCATTTATAGCTGCTCGATCTTTTTTTGCCCTTTTTGATGCTTGTTTAGAAGACTACAAAATCCATCAAGAAGAGTAAAAACAAAACAGAAATTAGCAGCAATAACAGTAAACATTAGCTCCACAAGTAATAACAATTGTATTGTTGTATACTTACTTCTCCATGATCTGTAGACATTGTCAAAACACTTTAAAACTGCTAACAAAGGTCAAAAATATACTACCTGCCAACTATAGAAACATATATTTATATATAAAATTTGTTGACCAGTCAATTGTTCGGGTTTTCTCCCTATTACTTTTTTTCCATCAAACCAACTATGTTTGTTAAGAAATGAATGATTAGATTCAAGAAACCTTCTATGGCCCATATATGCATACTTCTTGCTATGCTTTAACCATTCTGAACAAGTATGAACACCACATATTGGACAAGCTAACTTTCCTTTTGTGATACATCCAGCTAGGTTACCATATGCAGGAAAGTCATTAATTGTCCATATAAGAATAGCTTTTAGATTGAACATGGACTTGGAACTTGCATCATAGATATTTATCCCATCATTCCATAGAATCTTCAAGTCCTCTATGAGAGGCTCCAAGAAAACATCAATGTCATTCCCTGGTTGTTTTGGACCGGGAATCAATAATGTTAACATTAAGTTCTCCTTTAACATGCACAACCATGGAGGAAGATTATATGTCAAGTGCTTAGGTCATGAAAAGGATTAAATCCATCAGATGCAAGTCCTAGTCTAAGGTTTCGTGCATCTGAGGCAAATTCAGGCCATTTTCTATCAATTGTATACCAAGCCGGTGAGTCAACGGGATGCCTTATCTTACCATCTTGACTATGATGACTAAAATGCCAAGTCAATTGCTCAACTATTTCTGATGACTTGAACATTCTTCTAAATCTTGGTATTATTGGAAAATAGCGTAACACTTTCACTGGAACACCTACTTGAATCTTTTTGGTACGCGGGTTAACTTTCCATCTTGAAGATTGACATTTTGGACATTTATCTAAATTTTCATTTTCTCCTCTAAATAAACAACAATCATGCTCACATACATCTATCTTCTCATACCCTAGATCAAATGTCTTCAATAACTTTTTAGCTGAGTACATTGAGTCAGGAAGAGTATTATCTTCAGGTAATAAATATCGAATAATTTGAAGAAGTTCAGAAAACCCTTTGTCAGACAAACCATTTGCAGTTTTATGCTTAAATAAAACTACGGTTGCCGATAATTTTGTATACTTTATACAACTTGGGTATAAAGGAGACTTAACATCTTTCAACTTTTGTCTAAAGTCTTCCTCTATTCTATCTTGAGATGTTCCTCCAATATTGTTACCATGATCATACACATCCTTAAGCATCCTATAAGAGTCTAACATGTCTACATGTTCATCATGGTGTCTATCCACATTAGGGCTCTCTCCATGAAAGACCCACGTCGTATATGTAGGATTCATCCCCACTATTATCAAGTGTTCATAAACAATATCAACATGTTGGTGATGAAGATTTCGACATTTAATGCAAGGACATATGATAAACTCATCATTGCGTGAACATATTTTAGGCTTGTTGACAAATTTTCGTACACCATCTCTATTTTCCGAAGAAAGTCTACAAAAAATAAGTCTTAAAACTCTAAGCAATACTTAAAAAGACAGTTTTCAAACAATTCCATGCAATGCATTAATAAAAAAAAATTTTTAATAATAAAAAAAAAACAACACTTCTAAGGCAAACCATATCTCAACTACATTTCAGGACCTCTTGTCCTTTCTCCATAACACAACACAAATATAAAAACATATTTAATTTAAACAAAAATAAGCTATCTCATAATATAGAATAGAACACAATTTTCAATTAGTATAGAAAATGCAGCAAATAAGTCATACAAGATGAAAATTAATATTATTAAACATCAAACAATTAGTGGGTTCTACTAACCTTGAAAGATGAATCCAAGATTTATCCATTATGAACTTTTGATCTTGATATAAACACCGGAAATGAAACAAACAGGCATATCTCAGTTATAGTGTAAATATATTCTTAAAAACTTTGGATAGTGGAGAACAATATCAATACTTTTATTTTAGTATAAAAATTTGGCAAGAACTTTGGAATGTAGAAGAAAATATATTCGTCTGATAATGTATTCGTCTGAAATATATCTAGCAACTAAGTTAATCGAAGAAATACTGTTACAAACCAAAACTTGTTTCATTTATTGGAACTTTGGACATGAATATTGCAAGCGACACCAAAAACAAAAAAAAAAAGTAAATACGTATCTTATCCTCCAAAAACAATACATATATCTATTTTTTATTGTTTTCTATCATGCGGTTGATTAACCAATTAAATAAGTTTTTCTTACTACATAACATAAATTGAATGGGGACGTTATGATGTATGCAAGTTTTTTTCTTTATCCTGCGATAAAATTAATTCTCAAATTCAATAAGCAGATTACAAACCAATCAGCTACCGAACCACTAGTCTTCACAAGTTAAGAGCTATTTCACCCATATAAATCCACCAGCATCAACCATCTAACTTTCTCAGCGTTCAGCAATATTGAACTGGACTGAACTATTCTCACCATACCAACATTAAATATATCTAACTTAACAAAGCTCATGACCATAGTAATTGACCTCAGCAAATGAAAATTAAGAAGAAAAATTATAAAAAAATCTGACTCATATGTGTACTCTGTTTTAATGGTTGAGCTGTCCAGTCTCTAGCTGCACCATCTGGTGTTCTTCTTATGCTAACACCTCACACCTGACAGTTTCCTAGAGACCAATTCTCTGTTATTAGCTTCAACAGCCTTGAGAGATTGGATATTTTGGTCCCTTCATTTCTAACCCACTAATAGTTGCACCCAATACAGAAGTTAATCAATGAAGCAATAATTATCATTTATAGGAGACAGAGTGGTGAAGATAGATTGGCGAAAATAATCGGACATGATATTTGCATCATGAATACATTTTCTGACAATAGAGGCTTAAATTTTATCTTGTACCACCATAAGTCAAAGACCTTATCTGTACATATGCCTAGATAACACACAAATAGCTAGTGCTGGTTGACTATTGATCGTTAAAGTACATTGTACAAAAAATGGCTATGAATGACAAGAACAGCAAAAGGAACAAATCAAGAATTAAGCAACCAAAACGTTAGGAGATCAATACTACTAATAACTTGGCTCCAGTTCAGTATGCACAACCACCTCTTAAGCAAATATGTCAGAAAGGACATCAAACAATCAAATTGCAGTTGCATAACAATCAACCGAAACTTATATTCTGCTATTAAATTAAAACCCAGCCTTAATGCACTACAATTAAATTAAAAGCAACATTATAATAATAATAAATCATAACAAATCAAAACCCAGCCTTAAAAGAACAAGAAGAACATGAAAATTAGTTCAACATCTGCAAAAATACCTTATTCACAAGCACCTACGGCAACTGTGAAGATAGATCTACAAAATTACTTGAAACACAGAAATCGAATTGCACAATCAATCATTCAGTTCAAGAGAGACATTGAAGATAGATCTGCTGCAATTAGTGAGAGAAATCGAAATCGGCATTATTGAAAGTTGGCGTCAAATGAAATCGGATGCATTTTTAAAGTACCTGATCGATTCGAGGAAGAAGTAATTGCTGATCTTGAGAGTGATTGTCGGATTCAGTTCTTGCTCTTTTAAGGCTGAGAACTTTTTTTGAAGCTGGACAGTGTATTTTCTAAGCTGGAGAATGCTTTTTCTGTTGAAGAAGATGATATGTTTTTTGACAAAGAAGATGATATGTTTTTGAAGTGTTTTCTAAGCTGGAGAATGTTATTTGTATATGCTAATATTATTAAAATCTATTAATAATATATATCCATAATTTACTATTATTATTTTTGTAATAATACTATTATTATTTTTTTTTTTAATTTAGAAATGTATCCTATGATATTTTTAAAATGTTGCTTATGAAATCATTAGTGACATTTTTTTAATCCTTCAAAAAAGATATCTCCATTAATCTTTTGCGGCTTTTTTAAGAATCAATCATGCAATTGAATACAATTGCGACTTTTATCTATAAATCTCGCAAAATTATAGTTGTTAATGCTACTTTTTCTTGTAGTGTTCAATCGTAAAATATAATTTATAATCTAAAACATTATTTAAAAGAATAAATCATTCATTTTCAAAATGCAATAAACATTGAAATATAAATAATTATAATTAAATAATTTAATTTAAAATAAAATGATCCACTCATATAACTCATATACTTATATCTGGGTGTAATATGGATTCTCATTTAATTTCTTGTAAGCTTGGATCCCCTCTAAAATTATGTAAACTCAATTTAGAACTTATAAAATAATAAACTAATTTCTCGAAATATAAATCTCATTAAAATAAAATCACTTATCTGAAAAAATCAAGCGCTCAAATAATTCGTTCAATCATTTAGAATTTTTTTTCCTTTTCTTTTTTCTGCTCACGGTTTCAGTAATGCATGTGTGTTCCACTTCTAATATATATATATATATATATATATATATATATATAATATTTTAGTGCATATCTAGGGTATGCAAACACTTGATAAAAAAATGTGTGATTACATTCTAAAATATGTTATTGTAATTTATTATATATGATTATAACTAAATATGTGTAATTATAATTAAAAAATATAATCACAATCAGTAAATATAAAGATTGTGATCATATTTACTGATTGTAATAACATATGTTTATTTATAATCATATATAATAAATTATAATAATATATTTTAAAATATAATCACTAATTCTTTTATTTATATAAATATATACTCTAATGGTGTGTTTACTTCATGGATTAAACAAAGGGAATGAGGAATGAGATTGATTGATGTTGTTTACTTGCTTAAAATCCATTCCGTAATGGGAATGAAAATGTGGGCCCCACATCAATTTGGGGTTGTGGAATGGGAATCTCATTCCCCCTAACCCACTTGGAAATCACATTCTCATTCCCTTTGTCAAAATAAAATATCACTTATACCTCTTTTAAAAAAATAAAGAAAAATCTATTTATTTGATGTTAAAAAAAAAAAAAAAAAAACTACATATTGTAATAAAAAATTACGCACTATTAATTTTTTATCACCAATTTCTTAATTATCATGATGGACTAATAAAATAATATGTAATTTTTTTTTATTATTATATGTAGTTTTTTATTTAATATTAAAAAAAATTACATATTATAATAAAAAACTACACACCAAGTTAGTAAACTATTAAAATAATATTAAGTTTTTTTATTATAATATGTAGTTTTTTATTTGATATTAAAAAGAAGAGCATATTATAATAAAAAACTACACATTATAATAATTAATCCATAATTTTAATTAAGGGTATTTTTGTAACTTATAATTAATTCATTCCGATTTCAAAGTAAAGTAAACAGTTTAATGGAAATAATATTGATTCTAATTCCGATTCCGATTCCTGTAGTTGAAGTAAACAATTTATATGATTCCGATACTTCATTTCGATTCCAAGTCATTCCGATTTTAGATTATTTCGATTCCTATTCCGATTCATTCAAGTGAAGTAAACGTACCATTAGTGTATCCCAAAGATATTATATATATATATATATGTGTGTGTGTGTGTCTTTATACATATAGCAAACATGACCGCCTCTAACATTCTCATGCATGTCCATATATACGACACTTGTCGCTTTTTCATGTTTGAATATCCTTTCATGCATAAATTGTTATTGGTTACCAAACCTACAGGGCCGTAACCAAAATTTGCCACCGCTTGATTTGCCTTTATTGACTTGGGTTGTACGTTTTTGACCGGCATTTTGCTTACCATCTCGACACAAGACATGTGTCCTCCGTTTTCTTTAAAGGGTTTTATTGAAATCTAACTCTTTTTTGATAACTCATTTGAAAAATAATCTTTTTTTTAAATCCCAACCTCAAGGTAGAGAATCTCAACCTCTAAGTTCGGAATCCCAACTTTCAGGTTATGAGTCATAGTGTTAATTTAAATCAATCTCAACTTCAAGGTTGAGATTTTTTCAACCTAAAAAAAAAGGGTTAGTTTTCAAATTGACTCTAAAAAATAGGTTATTTTAGGCATTTTCTCTTCTTTAAAATATTTTGCCACTAACTCATCGACCCACACTCTCAATTATTCTCGGCCAGTCCGATTAATGTCATCTTGCCCACTTAATTTTTGCTTTCGCCTTTGACCAGCTCAAGCCTCTATTCGCCAATTCATCATTTCATTTGCACACTCGTCCTATTTTATCCTTTAAAATTGGTCCACTTAAATGGGGACTATTCCAATTTGACTTTGCTTACACAATTGAAAGCCGAGTGTTTATATATATATATATATAAAGGGCCGACTAGAGCACGTCTCTAAGATGCGATTGCTCTGAACCTCCAAATTTTAGGTCCTAAATTTTACAAATTTTTAATTATTTTCCTATAATTAATTTGTAAAGTCGATTTATAATTAGTGTTTCACATAAAGAAAATGACTTTGCTGTTGCCTTTGTGGTAAAAAGCCTCGTTATGCTTTTTGGAGACCACCTCTACGAGTTTTCCTTATATTTTGTTTTTCTGCCTTTTTGAAAAAAAATCACTAACGAGTTTCAAACTTGGAATCCGTGAAGCATGCATGGCCGCCTGGTAACCAACAATGCTAGTGGCTTTTATTGATCTAATCTGATTTGAATAGTATTTCTAACATTCGAAAGGTCCCAAAATTGTCATATTTCACCCGTTTATCAATCTAGTATATCATTTTCAACCCTAAATTAATTACTTCTCTCTTTCACATTTGTAGTAACCAAACAAAAACAAACTCTATATTATTATTATTATTATTTATTGATTAAAAGTTTAAATTTCATCAATAATTTAAAGTGAAGAAAGTGGAGTTTCAAATTTGTTCATTTTTAAGGAAAAAGTTATATTTTTATATTCATTATTATTCACTTATGTATTTTCACGATTATCTATTTTTTTTACGGTTCTTCTTTGTTCTTTTCTAATTGTTATTATAAATTAAAAATGTTAAAATCTTATTTGTTGTTAACTACATCACAAGAAAGGTTAAATGAGTTGGCAACTTTATGTATTGAAAAAGATTTGTTAGAAAAGATTAAATTTGAAAATATTATTAATGAATTTGCTTTTAAAAAATTCTAGAAGAAAACATTATAAATGATAGTTTGTGAGTTCTTCAGTATGTATAGATAAATTTTGGTTATGAGTTGTAATAAATTTTTTTATCATTGCATGAATGTATTTGTCTTATATGAATCTTGCCTTCCAATATCAATTTTTTTTTTTCATTTTTTCTTAATGAAATTATTATGTTCACACCCAAAATTTGATAAAATAGGGTGTACATACATACGTATATATATATATATATATATATTGGGGCAATTAAGTAGATCAAGGGGGTGTATCAAGCCATATAATGTCATTAATAATTGGGCCTTTAAAAATTGGGTTAAATTAAAATTTTAGCCCATTTAAAATTTAGACTTCAATTAATCTCTTGCCTTCATTAGAATTAGAATTTTATATTTTTAGAAAAGTTATATCCACTCACTAGGCGTTAGTATTCACCTTGTTATAAAACTTATTTTTTCAGTTATCCACCACAATTTCGTGTAGATTATTTCATATTGTAAGAAAATTGCCACATAATGATGAACAATTTGCATTTGTATGTATTATTTTTAATTAATCAGATTTTTTAAATGAGTTTCAAGAATAGTTTATAGATGAAATATGTTTTTCAGGGATTTTATGATCGTTGTGTTGGTGCAATACGAGAAATGTACAAAGTTTTTGATTTGTTTATATTGAATTTATAAGGAAATCATAAGATTTACAAGAATTTTTCTAAAATGTTTTTAGTAAAAAATCAATAGAGGAGTCGGAATGAGTTCTATTAATTTTTACGGGATTCTCTTGAACTTAAGAGAGAAGTTGGAAAGGGAAGAGTGAGTGTTTTATATATATATATATAAAGTTGTTGGTAAAAGCCAATATTTAATTAAAAGAAGAAAAGAAAATTGCAAGGAAAAAAATGCATAAAACAAAAAAAAATAAAGATCGATTCTTAAAGAAATAAATCGGACCATGGAGAGGGAAAGACAATAAATGATTAAGCCGAAATTAAATCATTGCAAATAAAACCTTATAGTGGACCTCATTAAAAACCTTACCAAAAAATCCAATGGGAGAAAGATGGCAAGGAAAAAAGAGTTCCATCCCCATGGTCAAAACTAATGAAACTGATATTGACATTTACCAAGTGAATCATTATAAAGAAAAGAATCCAGAAAAGCAAGAGTCGTCTACCATCAAGTGGAGCAAACAAAAAAATGATAACGAGAGGCTAGAACATCAACAGTTGAATTTTCCTCATGATATATATGAGTCACCTTAAAATTCATATCCTACAAATAAAAAAGACATCTATCCCAAGCTGGATAAAATAAAAAATGTTTTAATCAAATTAAAACTTGTGGAATAGTAAGTTTCAAAATTTTTTACAAAACTTAAAGAACCTGAAGCTATAAAATAGTGAAATAAAACAATAACAACAAAATAAAATATTATATCTTTTACCTTCTGTATTGATTCTCCATGAATTGTTCACCATGTATGTAACATTTCTTGATATGTCTCTATATCAAGAAATAAGAGAGTGAACATAATTATATAGAACTGCACTCACTTGTGATTTATTTTTTGAAAAAAAAAAAAAATTCAAATCAAACTATATAAAAATGATTTTTTTTTTTTTTTTTTTAATTTTTGGTTACACGAAGGTGAAAAACATAGATTCTTCTTCTCAATTTTTATCTATTGAAAATAAAAACTCTTTTTCTTTCCATTTATCAACATACAACCAACCAAATACCTTAATGAAAAGAAAACTCTTTCTTTTCTTTCTATAGAGAGCACCTAGGGTTTCCAAAAAAAAAATAATAATAATATTAATATTAAAACCCTTGTTAGTTAAGAATTGAACTCTTACCTCAAATAACATAATTAATTTAAAATGAATTCATATTATATTCTAAAATTGAACCTATGACCTCTAATAAATTAATTTATAATTAATTTAAACCAGAGTCACTATTGATAATGGAACTCAAGACCTCTTATAAAATTAATTAACTAATTATTAATTCATAATCAACTATTAACTATTAATTATTAAATAATTTGAATAATTAATATTATTCAAATAACAAATGAACACAAATATTGGTACTCTTGAAACAAATATAACTAAACGATCCAATTAGAATATTCTATATACACATTTCTTATGATAAAATGAGCTATTAAGGGAATCCGATGAACTTACAGTTTTGATCTTTAATAATATTTTAATTATTAATTGTTGTGTGTATTTTTGGTTTACACCAAATGGGTTGGTAAAAACCCAAAAGCCTAATGAAATTGGCTCAGCAGACAAGGGCTTAGCGTATCAAGCAAGCACCAGCTCACTGAAAAGGACCCAGCAGAACATTGAGTAGATAGTTCACATAAGGAGCTCCCTTATGATAAAACAGCTCAGTAGGACAAAGATCCAGCTCGTCAGTGACTAGATCCAAGAGGCTCGCGGCCCCCATATCACAAGATAATGAGCTCATAGACAAGCTCGCAACAATAGCCAAAAGTCAGCTTGTGCAACTTGCCAATTAGCTCGCATAAAAGAGCTCACCTCAGGTCACTTACCAGTATCAGTTAGCACTGCCTAACGAGCTTCAGCTCGCCTAAAACAGAGCTAGCTGACAGCATAGCGTGACGTGCACGCAGAATCCTATTCAGAATGGTATCAACGTGATTTTTGGAGATCTCAACTACTAAGTCAGAAGATAATATCAAATCTCGGAAATCAAGGGTGTTAGTTTTAGGAAGTCAATCAACATTAAATGATTTCTCATTTGTATTTCAACTATAGCACATTCCTCTCTCTATAAATAGGAGAGAAAATTAATGTAAAAGGGGATTTTTTTTTTCTCTCTCATTGTAACTAAAAAATACTCAATAATAGTGACTGCCTCTCCTCACCGGAGTCGGCACAATGGACGTAGGCCATTCTTAAGGTCGAACCATGTAAATCTTGTGTTCTTTCTTCTTCCTCCTTGCTAAAGCATGTTTTCTATCAGATTGTAGTTTGAGCTTCACGAACCAGAGTTGACCAGAATTGAACATCAACATTAATTTTTCTTTAATTAAATATTTCACTATTATTAACTATAAAGTTATTCCACTAAAAACCTAAGGCTGCACTCTCAAAATGATAGACATTTTTATACATTCTAAAATTTTTAGTGTCAATTAATTTAATAATTATATATGATTTGATCATTCACAAGTTGTTTATAATCATAGTTAGATCAAAATATTCATTTTATCTCTCTAATTATTTCTTATTTCTTTAAGTATTATTGATTCTCTAATAAATAATATATTCATAATAACTTATTAATATCTTTTCTTTACATATAAACAGAAAGTTGAGTGCTCTTTTTATTCAAGGCATGAATCAACCCTTAAGGGAACTATTTCTTCACTTCTCGTAAGAATAAGTAGATTCCATTATTGTATATAATATTTTCAACTACTTATTAAATCATATCCCTAAAGTATGAAGTTATTGATCGGACATCTACATCGATCTAACTCATGTAAATAAAAAGATATAATTCAACATTCAAGAGTCCATTACACACTTAAAATTAAGATCAATTTATAATGATCATCTGGTTGATAATATGAATCTCTAAGTTTAACAAATACTAGTTAGAGATTCATCTTTGTCATGGTCCAATCTTACATAATTTTTATTATATAAAGTGTCTTCATTTTCATATCGTCACATAAACAATTTCGAATACGACAATTGTATTGAATACAAAATGGATCGTTGTTGTAGATCTATCACACACAAGATATCCAGCTTTGCTTACTTTCTATGAACTCTTTAAATTATTTATCTCAAATTAAATCTACTTATATATAATACTTATATATATAGTTTGAGATTACATCAGTACTTAAGGATGTTACTCATGATATTTTCAATTTTTGCAAATAAAAATCTGAATGAAATTGTAACACCCCTACCTCGACTTCCCCATTGGTATGAGGATCGAGGTGAGGGATATTACTTCTTTTTTTTTCTTTTTACCCATTTTCAAATTCCTTTATTAAAATCCTTTTTAAAACGTTAATTTTATTTTATCAAAAATCCGGGATAGTTTTCTTGTTTTTCTAAAAGCCCAATAATGGGACCCTTCCCAAATCTTTCCTTTGGACCCGTGAAGGACCCCGTAGCACATTGACAGAACTCCAACGAACTCTAACTTTGGACCGAAGAAGTCTCGTCGGAGCACCGAGACTCATTTTAAACTTATTTTCTAAATCATTTTCTTGGTGACAGAGGTAAAAATTATTCATTTTTCTGATAAAAAATCTGACAGCATGTCTGCTGTTTATTCAACTATACCACCCTGTAAATTCAAAGACAATTTAAAACACTTCTATGAAAAAACAGTCTCAACTGTCAGGGGCCTTAGGCCCTCTTCCAATATCAACCCCAACACAAATAATCGCATTTGCGAAAATTCATGAAAAACCAGAATTTTCTTTTTAAAATATTTTAGTAAAACTTGCATCCAACAACTGCTATTTCTATTTACAAATTTACATTATTTACAACATGATTTATACACAACACATGCATGACAAAAAGATGAGCTATACTATGGGAAATGGTCGTCCGTCAGTCTATCTGCACGTCTGTCTGAACCTCGTCTGCTGAACGACTCGCTCTTGTACTTGAGGGAAAGGTTTAAGAAACACATAAAGGCAAACTGTGAGTATAACTCAGTGAAATAAACAGCTGAATAAAATTAAAGTATTTTCTATTATACTTTATATAAACTCATTCGAAAATGGTTTTTGAAATTCATTTTGAATTTCTTTCTAAACTTCTTACTTCTCGTTTTGATGGTAACCCAGGGTAATTACTTTTATCGTGACAGCTTAAATCTCTAGCTAGGCACTAGGAATTAAGGAACTTACCCTGTATAGTTGCCAATGCACGAACTCTAGCCACACGTTATCCTTACACAATTAGTTTGAACTACACTACCCTATATGTGCAGAGGGTGACTCAACTGACTCTCTCCCTCTCAATTAGTAATTCTCTCATATTTATCATGCACGTTGTAAGCTCTTATTCTCATTCTTTGAACTTTCTAGTACTAGAAGATACATTAAATAGTGAAAATGCTAAGTTCCGTAAAGTTTAAAATGTAAATTTAACTTAAGATTAATACAAAAATCAAAAGAATGGGAAAAGGGTCATTTTGCCAAATAAAGACACACACACACACACACACACACACACACACACATATATATATATATATATATATATAAGAGTGATTAGAATAAATAAAGTGTGTGAATTATGAGAATTTGTATAAGTTAGTGGGATGCCATGAGATTTGAGTAAAGTTAGAGGATATCTTGATTTAAATTTTAACTAGTGGCATGTCAAGTAAATACATGGCAAACTTCAAGGGTAATTAAATAAGAGTATGTCTATATATATAAGTGACACTTAGAAGAATTGATGGCATGAAACAAAGAAGCAAAAAACGTGAGGAAAATTGAGAGAGTGAGGGAGACAAAGTGACGGCAATTTGAGGAAGGGAGAAGATGATTTCAAAGCAAATTTTTCAAGCTCCAAGTCAACTTTTCTAGTTTCATTAAGCTAAAAGAGTCAATCCTAAGCAAAATCAAAGTAAGTTATCATCCTTTTCTATAAGCTTTGATGTTAGTTGGATAGTAGATGAGATGATAGATTTAAGTGTTTTTCTAGTATGTTGTTCGTGGGTTTGTGATGTGAATTCATACTTTAGTGAGAGGTAAATGAAAAGAGAGTTTAACTATACTGTCCCAGACACTTCACAATATGCCACGAGCTCGCGCACCTAATCGCAGCTCGTTTATAGTTTTTCCTATACTATCTTAGACACTTCACAAAACGGCTAGCCACATGACGGATAGATCAGCCAAATGGGTAGGAGTCTTACCAATGTAATCCAATAAGGTTAAAGGTTTGACCCCCGATGCGACCCTACGAGGCCAAAGAGTTAAACGAGCATTGGAGTCTACGGGATATGGGACGTACTCCTAACGAGCTCAGCCTACGGGTGCCACCCAAATTGTTTGTTGATTGGTTCTGACCAACAACATAAGAACACACGTCATAACAAAAGCCCACTCATATACCCATCTATGCCGCTTCATGATTATGATATAGATGCTCGGATTACGACCCTATGAGCGTAGCTCGAGAGGATATTATGTTGAATAGCTTGGATATTGACTTTGTGAGCGCAATCCATTGTAGATGTTTAGGTTCTGACCCTGCAAGCGCAACCCACTGTAGAGGCTCAGGTTTCGGCCTTGTATACTCGGGTCCCTACCTTGCGAGCGCAATGAACTGTAGAGGCTCGAGTCCCTATCATTTAAGCACTGCTCATAACCATATGAAGAATGGCTATGATAGCCCGTAAACAGTACTTCACATAACTAAAGTAGTTAGCTGCAAGATCTTGAGGAAGGTGCTGGCCGCGCTGAAGAAACAGTGTCCGGAGCGAGAGCCGATAAAGTTAAGCCTTGGGCAGTTATAGGGGGATCGGTTTAAGGTACCACTACCTGAACAGTTGGAGGTATCCCCTTCTAAGCAGCCCGAGCAGCCCGATTAGCATACTTATTCACCTCTTTCACTTATTCTTCCCCGAAGAAAGAGACATTCAGTTTTGGGTGATTTCTCCACAAGGTGTACAAGAACGAACTTGACATCTTTTCAGTGGCCTCCTTATGAGCCTACTCAATATGGGCTTCAGCCTAGCTGAGTAACTCTTTGGTGCGGATAAGATTTCCTTTCATTGTGTCCATATCGTGCAGCACTAGCTCAGCCTTCTTCTCAACTGTCTCAGCTTGCTTATTGCCCGAGCTCACATCCTGCCTCAACAAGCTATTCTCCTTCTTAAAAAAAAAAGCCTCATGTTTGAGCTTCTTGATCTCCTCAGTGACTTTATTAAGAGAGGAGGCGGTGATGTCTCTTAGCTTGATTTCATAAGCTACGGACTCTTTTGCCTTATCTCTCTACTCCCTAGCACCCTTTAACTTCTATTCAAGCTCGTGCACAAACTTCTTAGCCTTCTTGGATTCCTTGCGAAAGAACTTCGACTTGCCTTTGATCTTTTTGTTGTCGCTCTCGAGCTTCATACTCGCTTCCTCTAACGTGGCTTTCTCTTATGCCAAGTCATGAAAATTTTTGTACATCTTTATCAGGCCCAAGGCAGCTTGAGATATATATATTTTAGTAATAGATAGAAAAAAGAAAGCAAAAGATTAATGGTCAAGGTGAAAGCTTACCAGCATCAAATGTTGAGCAGAATACCCGACCAACTACTCACAGCGAATATGGCTTTGATAGATGCCTGGCTTATTGGGGCCCAAAAGCTACGGTATCCGATCTATGAGGTCGTTGAAGTATATTCCCCAACGTCAAACCCCTAGGTTTGCTCTTCCTGGCTTCCTTCGACAACGGGCTCCTTGCCCTTCGTTTTCTAACATTTTAAATGGGGCTCCACGATCCTTTTCCCCTAATCTATAGCCCCTCAATGCCCTTGTGGCAATCTGCCTGGAGCTTGGATCACCCTGTTTGGGGGCTCCCTTGGTTGGGTAGTATCTTTGGAGGCTTTCTTCCCATGATTTTATACCTTACACCTTATTTATATGAGGTCGATGTAGTTTCAAGTCTTGAAGACAACCCCGTAGCAGCTTTCGAGATAGTCTAAAAGCTCGATTCTTTCGAAGGCTAGCTTACTAGCCCAGCAACACCCGTTATTTGAACCACTGGATCCTCAGGCTCAACTCCTAGAGAAAGTGGTGGAGTGTCGAAGTGAAGTTGCACCATTGTTGTAAGCTTTCTAGAGGTTGGGTCTGGCGTTCCCTCTTTAAAAATTTCAAAGACTGAAGGGATCTCTCTCTTCTTTCAGACTCCGATGTCCTTATGAATGTTCAGGAACTTGATCTTAGCAGTCAGTGCAAGACCGTACTTTGGCAAAAGATATTCGCTGGGGAACTGATCGTCCAACGGGCTCTTAACTTCAAAAAATTTATAAAGAGCCTCTGCCTTATCGTCAGTAAGCTTAAGCGAGCTCTTGGATACATCTGTACATGAAAATGAAAGTCAATAAATGCAACAATGATAATGTGCATATGAATAAAGGCAGCAAGATAATGATATGCTTACCGGAATAGAGAGAAAAAGAAAAATTTTCGAGATCGAAAAGAGATGGGCAAGACACATAGAACCAACGAGTCTTGTAGTCATCCAAGTTTGACCTGATTACCCCTTTGGGTAAAAAGACCTTGTAAGGTGAACTACAGGCCGTAGTGTAATAAAACTCATCCCGCTTGTCTACCTTAGGACCCGTGTTGGCCTTGAATTGAAAAAGATGTTGGATCATAGTGGAGGTCGGAGGTAGAAGTCTATTTTTGATGAAAATAGAGGCTAAAGCAGTCAGGTGGGTGTAAGAATTTGGTGTAAGTTGAAATAGGGCTAGGGCCAGGTCGTTCAAGAGGTCAATGAGATAATGAGGAATTGAAAACCTAAACCCAGACTCTAAGTGCTGGTGGCTGATCTCTATGAACCCCGAAGGGGAGTGAGCCGCGTGATCATGTTGAGCCAGCACCATAACCCGACATCCTGAAGGAAGGTCAAACTTTTGAGCTATTATGACGAGCTCGCTGTGGGAGACAGCAGAGTTGTGTTTGAAAAAGGGTTCATGAGCAGGGGAGTCATCCTCACCTGATGACTCCGGTGCATTTTCGCCACTTTAGAAAGTTACACTTAAGGTTTCCCTGACTTGTTGAGCAGAATCCTCTCGGAATCCTCATCGCTAGACCCTACTTGGTGGTTGCGACATCCACGACTTGACATCTATAAAAGAAGCAAGAAGATTAGGTCGCTGATAGCGGACCAAACTTAAAAGGCAGAATCTTCATGAATCCCTTTTCCTAAGCGTCAAGTCGTGCGCCTAGGGGAGCTACTAAAGACAAGAGGAGTTCTAGGTATGAACTCATCGAAACCTAGGAAAAAAAATCTCCTTCTTTTGTAGGTATCACAGAGGCATCCTGAGCAATGACGAGGAAGGGGCAACATGCATGACCTTAGTCAGATCAAACATTCCCTTTTTTTACCCAGAATTTTCAAGTTCTCTCAAGCCAAGAATGCGACAAGTCGTAAAACGCTCAAGCAAGAACATAAACCAAACTCGAAAAAGTAAAACAACACCATGCATGAAAGGGCAAAAGCAGAAAAATGAAAAATAGATATATAAACTCACTTTGAATATGGTGGAAGCTGGAGGTTCTGGCAGAAAGACAACGAACAACAGCAGTGAAGAGCACAAAGAAAGTTGGAAGATGAAGAGATGTTTGATTTTTGAAAATGACAGGAGAAAAGAAAATGAAGTGTCTCTGTCGTTATATAGCTGCCAAGCCCTAACCATTGGATCGAGACAACTGTATAACCGCCTTAGATCTGACAACGTTGTGCAATTCTCGAGATTTTATCATCATGTGTAGTCAGTTAAAAGACGTACATTAAATATGCACTGCACGTGGTGTCTCCTATAACCGTTGCTTGGGGAGATGCCATGTGTCCAGAAGATAAAGTAGAATTTGAAAAGGTGAAATAACTATTCCCACTAAAACAGACCGTTTTTAAGCTCGTAGCTCCTGATTCACAAAATGCACCAAGAACTAGGAGGTTTGTATTATGGATGTTTTTACAATCAGGCCAGTTGGGCTATCAAAAGTCTAAAGAGCAGGCCCAATGATCCAAAGACCCAAAAGGCCCAGCAATCTATTCAGATCTCTATTCATTTGTTTGCTCGCTTGTTTGCTTGATAGTTTGCCAGCTCATATGCTTACTTATCAGCTCGTGAATGAGTTCGTTTATGGGAATGATCATATGCTCACCAATTTGCTCGGCCCTTTCTCCACGTACTCGCTTATCGACTCGTCCATCAGATCATCTATGAGGCCAATCAACTTTTTCATCAGATCGTTGAATAGCTTGTTTATCACTTTTATCAACAGCTCGAAATGAGATCAGTTCGGTAGAGAGCCTTAGTTGCTCGTAAACTTGGCAGAATATTCTTCTTGCTAGAGAGCCCACTTCTGTCACATCTTTCAAATTACAAGTCAACTAAAGTAAGAGTTGTGAGACCGATTACAGCTCAAAGCGTATCGTACACATCAATCTTGTCAGAGATTACAGCCTGGATTACGAAAATCTTACCTAACTAGCATAGGTTAGTCACCTAAACCTATGCTTTGGCAAAATTAGACCTGACATTGTCAGGTGCATTAAATGTAAACTCATCATTACAATTTGATTTACTGTACATTATCTTATTATGTTTTATTGTAACACTCCTATTCTCTATAAATATGAGAGGATTTTCATTGTAAAAGGAGGACTTTTTTTAGCGTTGTTACCCTCCTAAAATAGAGAAAAACAGTGAACAGTAGATGTAGGTATCTTTTTGGGCCAAACCACTTAAAAATTTCATGGTATTCTTCTCTGACCTCTTTCCTTACTTCTTGCTTGTTTACTATATTTCATCAACCAAAAATTGTAGCTTGAGCCTAAAAACGGACCTAGTTGGCTAAATCTAGACGTCGACAAATTGTTTTCAAATTTATTTTTTCATCCCATAATTCATTAAAAACACAATCAATTAACACTTAAAATGGATTCAAATTATTAAAATCATCAAAGAAATTCATATTTACCCTAGACACCACCATTCGGCTAATCATGTTTCTTTCCAAAAGTTTTCAAAATTTTCATCTTTTAATGCATCCAAATAGCATATGAACATCATCCAAACATTGCTACTAAATCAATTGAACCAAATTCATAGAGTTTCAAAGATTCCCAAATACCAAACCCTACTAGCAAAAGTGAATTTTAAACTAAGTGTACACCAATTTTTTTTTTGGACAAATTTTAATGGCTAATTCACCACTTCTATTGAAGCCTAAGCTTTCTCCTTTTCCTTTTCTGGGTCTCCCTTTGCCAAATCCCTACCTAGATCTTCAAGAATGCACAAATGATCATTAAAATTAAATCTATCTAATTAAATGCAAATTTGACTAAATCTAAGGCACCATGAATACATCTACATCCTTACTAACTCTCATTCGTCACTCAATCAGAAACCCACATAAACTAACCTTGATTTGGCACATTTCTTTTGAAAACCACATTTGAATATTGATGGAATTGGATGGATTTGATGCTTTGAATGAGTAGATGATGGAAGAAACTAGGTTTATGGATGATTTGGAGGCTTAAAATTGAATAAAATTGAGAGAAAATTGGATAGATAGGTCACGACAAGAAGGAAGAAAATGAATGGGTTTTCATGCATCTTCACTTTATATACTAATCCTCTTTAATTTTCAATTTTACCCCTAACAATATCATTAATTACCATCTTGCCCTTAGTCACAAATGCATGCATTTCATTGGTTAAAAATCCAACTCACCATTCCATTAATTATCTTGACATTACTTTCATTCAATTTTCAACTATATTATATCACCTTTTAATTTTGGTTTGACAATTTCCTATTGGTCCAAAAAATAAATCTCATGTAATGCATTCTAATTGCATTCTTTTCTTGTCCAATCATATTTTTCTACCATTCCAATTCCTTTATTAAATTTCTAATTTAATTCCTACTTATAAAATACCTTCAAATATTAAATTCCTTAAATTAAAAATACATCTCATAATATATGCATATAATTCCAATTTAATCTAACTTTTTGCATACTAATTTTCAATTAAAGAACACTAATCATATTGAAGTAAAATTTGGGGCGTCACCTTGAACATTATGAAAGATAATTATCGGACAATCCTCAAGAAAATTAAAGTAAGAATGAATATCGGCTTGATTCTTCATTGCATTTGATGGTCTTGTATTAAACCCTTATTACCTCTTTAAATATCCATATATTATCCAAGAACAAGATGCATTAGATGTAATAATTGCTTGTGTGTTTTTCTCGATGACTTTACCATTCAAGGTGTCATTTCCAATGGAGACTTCATAAGGTATAAGAATAGGGAGGGCATTTTACAAAACCGTTGGTGATAAGAGCATGGGAAAGGAATGATTCTGATCCAAGTAAAATTCTATATTTATATTTATCTTTTAAGATCTAATGATTAATTATATATTTGATTATTTTTTGTGGTGAAATTGAATGGTGGAAACTATATGGAAATGGAACACCTAACTTGCAAAGAATTGCAAAAAGGATTCTTGCATTGACCACTAGTTCATCTAGGTGTAAAATAAATTGGAGCACTTTTGAAGAGGTAAGTGCAATATCCATAATACTAAGAACCTAGGTCATTTTTAATATTTTCAATTTTAATTGTTTATTGATTTATTTAATTTAAATTTTATGTAGATACATACGAAGAAAAGGAATAGACTAGATCTGCCTCAATTAAATAATCTAGTCTACGTGCAATTCAATGCAAAATTAAGGAACAAGAAAAAAAAATGGAGAAAGAGAAGAATGTTTATGTGCTACTAGCAAGTGACGGTGATTCATAGTGATGCACAAGGATGAATTGTTATAGGTGGTAATGATGATGATGAAGTAGAGCCCGATATGGTTTTGAGAGAACTTCATGAAGATGATTTTGCGCTTGAAGATGAAAAGGAGGAGGAGGTGACCATTGTTTTTTTAGTTTGAGTCTGATCATAAACAAGTTGTGGAAGAACATTATGGAAAAGAAGAGTGGTTGAATCCTAGAATGTTTTTTGAGTTTGATTTTGATCATTTAATTATGTGGATATCATCTTGTTCTTAATTAATTTTTTGAGATTGCATGAGACAATTAGATTGTGCTTTTATGACTTTTGAGATTACATAAGACATTTGAATTCTTATTTTTTAAGACATTTAGTACATTCAAAATTGTGGTCATGTGATTGTACTAAAATAGCTTTTGAGATTGCATGAGAAAAAGTTTTATGATATTTTGTAGTCATTTGATTGTATCTTGCCCTATGATTTTTTTTTGTTATATAAGTTGGATCAGATTTAATCATCGATCAATGAGTTTATCGTTAACCGGTGATCAAGTGCCTAGGCACTTCATGCTAGGCAACCGATCGCCTAACGCCTAGTGCTTTCTTCAACCCTATTAATTTTAATTAAAAATAACATCTCACACATTGAGATAAGTTAAAAAGGTCAAGAATATATTATTGTTAGACTATTATATACACATGCCAAACTAAAATACCAAAACAGACACTAAAGAAAGCACATTCTATAATTGCAGGAAGCTCATGTGAGAGACAATGTAAGTAAAAAGATATGGAAAAGCAATGGTGAAATGAGAAGTTGAAGAAAATAGGGTAGAGTTTAGAGTTGTTACTAAAAGTATAACAAAAATAGAAATACAAAAATGATAAAAGAGAGAGAGGATATTATACTCTTATTGTTTGTTGGACTGTAAAGGTAGCAAAGTTTTACGATCTACAGTTTTCTTTAGAAAAATTTAATAGCTTTTGGGGTTCAAGAAATCTAACCTAGTTAACGAACGTATAAATTTATTGTTTTAAAAAAGGCTGATCCAATAGTTTTTTTAAAAAAATAAAAATAAGAAATTTTTTTGAATTGTTTGAAGGATTTTCTCTGGTCTTATCTACGTAGAAAAATAAGAACTAAGTAAAATTATAATCCAGTTAGAAAAAGAATTTTTTGGCAGAAATTTTTGATTTCCTTTTTGCCGTTAAAATTGAGAGAGACTGTTTAGAAATGAACTTTCAAGAAACCAGTCTTCAAAAACTGAATCACAAAAGAATTTGAAATAACCATTTTCCTAATATTTTTAGGAGCTTTGAAAACTTCAGACATTTTCACAAACTTATGTACAATCATGTATAATTCTAATCTACTTTAAATCATGTACAATTTTAACCTTCTTTATTACCCCTGCATAATTTTAATCTTCTTTATTTTCACTTTTATATTTTCCTTTTTAATAATATACTGGCATAAGAGCCTATCTCTAGTAAAATAAATGGATTTATACTAGTACTTACAATGGCAAAGTGATGGCAATTTTCTAGTGAATAAAAAACACACTAGAAACATGTGCAAATATACATGGTCCACAAGTAATATATGATGAGTAGAATATTATAGACATAGAGATTGTCCAGATTATGTTAGGTCCTAAAATTGATCTTAACTAACCTTATCCAAACTATCGAAAAATGAAATTAATAAACTACACTAAATAAAGTAAATAACAAATACAACCAATTAAACTAAAACACAACCAAGGAGATAATAGTCTAGAGCTATAATTTCACCTAACCAATCCATTCTACCTACATTTCTATCATTAATTATGATGAGACCCATCCCGACTTATTTCTCGAGTCCGAAGGAATCACGTGAAAATTTGGGTTTTTCTAAACTAAAATATGAATTTATTGAAAATCCTTTAAAATAATCATATCTAAATTAAGATAATCACCTTAATCAAAAAAATAAATTGAACAAATCTAAAATCTTTAAAATTTCTTGTGTTGGACCATAAACTGAATATATAAAATATTTACAAAGTATTTATAAAATAATAATTTATCTGTAAAACTATTTTTAGAAATGTATTTATGAAATCTGGTTAATAAAAAAAATAATATACACAAATGTAATTGTTTATCATCATATGACCATTTTATGATATGCAATAATCTGCACAAATCTGCAGCAGATATCTGAAAAAATATATTTATAAAGAGTGAGTGCTAATGTCTAATGAATAAATATAACTTTTCAAAAATATTTCTAAATAAAATTTTTATATTTTTTATAATAACTAATAATTCTCATTTAAAAATTAAACTATAATTATGTATAAATCAACATTATATCTTTGATAAAATATTATTTTGAAACTATTATTAATACAAAATTCCTCTGAAAACTAAGAAATCATTCTAAATTTGTAAACCTTTTATAGAATCTCTTTCTGTGAATCTGATATTCTATAAATCTCATTCTGTACTGGTTAATCTCAGTATATAACATCTATAATCTGGAA
This sequence comes from Dimocarpus longan, assembly GCA_022984855.1. Lineage (NCBI taxonomy): Eukaryota > Viridiplantae > Streptophyta > Magnoliopsida > Sapindales > Sapindaceae > Dimocarpus > Dimocarpus longan. The sequence continues at coordinate 18,302,113 of CM041017.1, forward strand.
ATCTACATAAACTAGTACCCAGAGAAATTTGTCATATTTGGTGGAGATACTTAACATACACGTAGAGCAAGGGATAACATCAATCATGCATATACTGAGCAACTCTCTCGAACTTATACACGTAAAGCTAGCTTGACCTTTAGAAGAGAATGTATCTTTATATTCTGAAAACATATTTATTTTTCTTTCCTTTCTCAAAGTATAAAATCATATTATTTAAAACATTCTGAAATCTTTCTAATAATAATTCAATCTGAAAACATAAAATTCTTACTAGAATTTTTTATAAGTATATATACGGATTCATAATAAATTTTTATTTCAATCGTCAAATATAATTTATAGTCTATAAAATTAATTAACTCAATAAATTATTTTCTTGAAATAAATAATAAAATCTGAAATATAGATAAATATAACTCAATCAATTTAATTAAAAATAAACTTATCCACTCATATAATTCTTTTGCTTATTTCTAGATCTAAAACGAGTTCCTCTTTGATTTTCTCATTATCCTGGATTAACCCTAAAATCATATAAAACTAAATTTAAAACTTATAGAAAAATTAATTAATTTTCTAAAATTCAAATCCTGTTGAAATAAAAATCGTTTATCCGAATAAATTGGATACCCAAGTATTTTTCTTTTCTTTTCTTCTTCTCTTTTCACAATTTTCTTCTTCTATCTTTTATTGGTGTGTTGTTTGGTTCTTTATTTCTTTCTCTATAAAATGCTTACATAAATATATATATGCACACTAAAAACACACTCCACCACCTTATACATAAATATATATAGATATATATATTCTTCCACCACTTCTCTTTCTTTATTCATGCCTATCTTCTCCCTTTTTTTTTTGGTTTCCTTTTGACATGGTTGTAAGTAAAGTGTGTATATGATGCACTTTTGAATTGAAAAACCTATATATATATATACACATACACACAAATACATGTGGCCGAATACCACCCCCCACTTTCTTTCCATTTTCTCATTTGCATAACAAATTCATCCAATTGACACTTAACATTTGGCTCCACTTTTCCACTTTGACTTTTCTTCTCTTATTTCTTTCTTCTTGTTCTAATGTCATTTTGTTTCATTTGTTTGATTTTTGCTTTATGGTTCGATCCAACTCATCTCTCTCCATTTGATTTCATTGCTTTGTCTTTTGTCTCATGTTTCTTTCCCATTTCTCTTTCTCGGCTATATCCTATTTTGTCACTTTTTGCTTTCTTTTTGTTTGTCTTTTATGCTTTCTAACTTGACTAACTTCATGTCTTTTGTTTCATGTGTTGAGCTTAGCACCAATTTTTTTTTTTCTTCTTATCTCAAACGAATTTGCACGTTTTTTATATCTATATATATATATATATTTTTTTTTCTTTTTAACATCAATGAGTACATTTAGTAAAAAGAACATGAACTCCACTAATTTCAAATTTTGGCTCACTTAAATTTTGGGCTTCATACTAATTAATTGTGCTATTTTTTCATCACTCCAATTGAGTCCTTTAAATTGGAAGTTTCTAATTGAGCCCTTTGACTTATTCATATAAATCTTATTTATACTTTATTCAATTAAAAAAAAAAATTCTACTAGATCCAATTAGATTTGGGCGTTACAAATTATCTCATTTTCATCATAGGCTTACTTGGATAACACTTTAGTAGTTGTAAGCCTCATTCGAGTTCATCACAAGTATATTAGTATTAAACATCCGACTATATTTCTATACTGAATGGTTAATACAAACTCATTATGAATAAGTACCCACATATGATCACACATAAAACATGAGTATATTTTTTATTCTATATGTTATATGTCATTCTATTTAAGTCTATGTAACACCTCGAATTTTCTATATTTAAGAAAAACAAATATATATATATATGTATATCTGGATGAATAGTATTTCGAAATAAATAGTATTTTTGAGTGAATAGTGATTTCTAGAAAGTAGACAATTCTTTAAGTTTGGTGAGATATAAATTTTTCGATGAATAATGTTTCTGGATGAAAAGTTTTCGTGTAAATAGTAATTTTCAAAAAATAGATCTCGTTTATTAAAAGTTCTTAAAATTATAATAGAATTGACGAGAACTGAAACGGATAAAAAACGAGTTAGTTTGAGTTAAAGCGAAACAATTTTCGGATCTGATCGAAAATCTAAAAGGATTTTCAAAAAATTCAAAAGTTTAGAGAAATGTCAAAATGAGTATGAAAATACAAAAGAAGTATTTTAAAAACTCAAATGACACTTCCGAAAGAGATTCAGATTGAAGTGGAATAAATCTGGAAATCGCCAAGGCAATTTAATGAAATTTGAAAAGCTAAAAAGGAGCATAGAATGATTTTTAAGAGTTACCAAGGTTATTAAAAGTATACAAAAAGTCTAAATATAGGCCCAAAAAAATTTGAAATGATTTCAAAAAAATTCCAGTGAAGCCGAATCCGGGCGTTTCGGAAAGAGATCAAATAAAAAAAAAAAAGAAGGAAATTATAGACATATGGAGCAAGCCACCATAGAAAAGTGACACGTGGCATAAGAGATAAGGATGAGGACACTTACCAAGTTTTTATGGATGGTATTTTTCTAATTTTGAGTAAGTTTAGATGGCAAAATGGTCATTTGGATGCATAGTATATAAAGTGAATGATGAAATGAAACTTAAATAAAAAAGATTCAGGCAAGCAAAGAAGAAAATTGAAAAGGAAAGGAAGAAGAGGAAGTCGTGAGAGAGAGGTGAGGCCGAGCAAAAGAAGAAAAAGAAATGGTCGTGAAAGAGGAGGAAGAAGGAAGAAGAATGAGAGGTGATCCAATATTCCTAACCTCTCAAACCCAACAAGATTTCACAAGAAAAAATGAAGGTAAGTTGAGTTAAATTCATGAATTAATTTGATGGGTTTTTGGGAATTGCTTACTAAATGGATTTTTGATGAATTTTATGGGTTGATTTGGGTTAGAATAACTTCAAACCAAGCTTGGAAGAGAAGCATCAAGCAAGTGTAGGTCAAGGAAACTAGTAAGATATGAGTTATGAGTTTTTGGTGATATATTGAATTAAATTTATTTGAATTGATTTTTGAGTGCTGAATAATTTTGAAGCATTTTGAGTGTGATTGATGTTATTGGAAATGAAAAATGATGGATGGTGTGTGTGTTAGTGTGGTCGGCCAAAGGGTTTTATGGTGGTGATTTTGTAGCGTTTTGATATTTGATGAATTTATATGAAAATCTAAGTGAATTTGAGTTGGTTTGTGTGAAAAATATGAAAAAGAATTGATTGAAAAGCTTAATTTGGTTAGCATAGGAGTTTTTATATGTTGAATTGAATTTGGAAGATTTAGATTGTTTTGGTGATGTTTTATGTGGTTTTGAATTGCATGAAATTGAGTTTATGGAAGGAAAATGAAGTTGAAATTAATTGGATGTGATTCTTGAGCTTAAAATGAAAAGAATAGATTAGGTATGTGATATGTTAGTATATGGGTAACATGGGCTATTATATGTAATTGAACTTCTTTTAATGCATTGGTGTGTTTATGTGAGATTTTATATGAATTTGAGTTGAATTATAGAAAGAAAACCAAGTGAATAAAATAAGTAGCATTATATTAGTGTGTTAACCATTTATGTTAAGTAAGTGGTGGTGTGAATTTTAATGTTTGAATGTGTGGTGTGATATTTTAAGATGAATTTGGAGTGGTTGGAATTAAAAGAATGAAAGAAAATTGAAAATGAAAAATTTGGATATAAAGTTGGGTTAAGATCAAGAATGAGTGTAAATTGAGTATCTTATCCTCTTGACGTGTTTTAGTGATATTTAGGATGTATTTTAGTGCTTTGGTGCGAAAAAAAGTAAAAGAAATTGATGCAAGATTATTGGTTGGAAATATGATTAAGTTATGAAATTATTGGATATATATATATATATATATATTGAATTGGAATTAAGTGATTAATTGGTATCTTATGTGGTAGATTATGTTTGGTTTGAGGATTTAATGTCTTAAAGTGATGGATTTGATTTTGATGATGATAAATGCATTCTTTGAAACCATAGGTGTGGGATTGGCTTAAGGAAGCCAAGAAAAGAATAAGGAGAAGTCATAGGCTTCAATTGGTAGGGTGAAAAAGCTAGAAATATTATCCAAAAGATTGGTGTGCACTCACTTTTTATTTTTATTCTTACTAATAAAGGTATGATTTATGAACTTGTGCGATATTATTATTTTTAATTGATTGGATTTCGTGGTTATATGAAAATTTTAGTATGAATGATTTTGTGACATTATGAAATTATTTTGATAAATTGTAATAAAAGGTTGTTTAAAAAAAATGATTTTAATGAATTTCGAACGAAAAGGAAAATAAACGAAAAGAAACAAACAAGTTTAGGGGCTTGATCTTGTATTAGTAAAGTGAAGGGCAACATGGTATTTGCCTAATTTTGACGAATAATCGAATGAAAAATCATGTTTTATAATGTACGTTTGATATTTTGATGAAACAATGAAAAAAGATTATTGAAATCTAGTATGTTTTGTTACTAATGAAAATTCTATTTGAAAATGGAAATTGTTAAATTTTTGGTAATAAATGAAATTTATAAGGACCCTAGTAAACCTGAACATTGGTAGGTCGTGAGGACTAGAAATTGGCTAGCCAATAAGGTAGATTAGCAGTAGTGTGTCGTTACACCGATACACAGTTTTGGACGGATGGATTATGAGAGGCACTAGGTGTTCGGTTCTGAAGTCGAAACTGATTATGATATGTTACTCGGCAGGTAGTCACCGAGTGACTGATGCCGGAAACGCTGTTTATTCTGACAAGTAGCCACCGAGTGGCCGATGCTGGGAAACCCAAATCTAATCCATGGTATCGTATCAGTGTTTACAAAGGACGCTTAAAAATACCTAATGAAAATTGTGTGTTTGTAATTGGAAAGAAATGATTTTATGTATTTTGTATATGTAATTGTTAGCAAATTGATTAATTAACGAATTTTTGATACGAAGTTTAAAAATAGTTGTTATAAGTGACTTTTGAATTTCAATAGTGATCCACTTTTTATTTTATTATATTCTGAAATTTGAAAAATGTTGAAAGTGTGAGTTTATGTTATTATGTAATAAAGCGTTGTAACTTTTAAATCAAGAGTATATATACTAAGTAAAAATACTTAACAAGTTAGATTTTTCACGCGTAGGTTGAAACTTGGGCATTGTAAGTAGAAACAATCGAGAATATAATTGTCGCGTTTTCTGCGAATCACAAACCCTTCCACATTTTATAGTTATTTTTTTGGCATTGCATAGTGGTGTTAATATATATAAAGATGCATGTACATGTATATATGGAGTCGTTAAGTTTTGTAAACGATGATGTATATCAATCGTAGAAAAAGCTTTTGGTTTGTAAAGTGATTTTGTAAATGAATTGTTAATTATTTTTTAATTAGTGTTTCATTTCGATTAAACTGATTTTTATTAAATGTTATGTTCACAAATGTTTGTGTGATGAAGTGCATTTGGAGACGGACGGGAGGTCCGAACGAAAGTTGAAAAAATGAATGTATTTCAAAAATGTTTCTTTATAAATCTACAAGTTTTTATAAAGTTGAATTTTCAAAAAAATAAAAGAAACTCTAACAAATTTTTTTTAATAATGTACATTTATGTATAACAATAATGAATAAATCGATTAAAGTAACATCATTCGACTCGGTTTTTATATTAATGAGAATCGTACAGTTTAAACATAAGATACCTCTCTCAAGCTCACTCAAGCTTACCAATTCTCCTAAACTAGTGATCAAGTAATCTAAGAATATTAAGCCTAAAACAGAATATAATTCAAATAACGATAAATCAATTAATCAATAATATCCAAAAGGTGAGTTTGGTGGACTAGAGTTACATCGTAACCCCGAACAATAAGTAGGTAGTTCATCATCAACGTAGCATAAATCAAACCAAACCAATAAACAACCAACAACATCAGTAAACAATTAAAAATCGAAGTAAAATGATAGAAAATCTCATAATCTTATTGTGATTCCCATATCACCAAGAACCGACCAAAATTCCGATAACGAAATCTTCACTTCTCCTATGCCGTTTATGCACCAACGATGTAGGTGATGATGGGATGCTGATGTTCTCCAAATAGATTGATGACGGACTGGCTTTCGGCTCCAAAATCTGCTCTCCACGGGCTGTTGTACGGCGTCAGTAAGGGCTGTCTCCAACCTGCAGTTGAGGGTTTTTCTGGTGCTGATTTGTGGCCTAAATGCAGCCTTCGAACTCCACTTTGAAGCCTGTAAAAGTCGTTCAAAAACAGGTCAGGAAGCTGCCTCCAATCTGATTCCGAATCGGCTCAAAACACCGCTAAAATACTGTAAACTAGGGCTGTTTCGCGCAGAAAATGCACCCCAATTCCAGCCTTCAATACCTCACGTCCAGGACCTGAAAAAAATGCTCTCAAGACCAGTGAAGAGGGGTTACAAATCAGGTTCAAGGGCTGCTATAAATCTCTGCAGAAACCTGCAGCAAATGGCGCTCAAACCCCCCTTAGAACTATGATCAATCTCTCGCTAACTTCCCCTCTTTTGGTTGTGTTTTTGCTCTCCCCTAAAAGCTGCATTTCTCTCCTCCAAATCATGTATTTATGGGGTGCATTTAGGGTAACAAATGAAGTGTTCCAGGTCTGCACGCAACAAACTCTTCACGCCAGTTTTCTGCTGCGTCTCGCGAATCACGTTCGCGAAATGCACTTCGCGCTTGCGAGTCGCGAAAGTGCCTGGTCTGCTGCATGGTTGGACGTTCACACTGCATGCTTCTCGCTTCATGGGCTGGATTTTGCTTGTGACTTATGGGCTTTTATGGGCTGATTACTTTGCTTGGGATGATTTCACATAAAACACAACAATAAAATTAGAGGAAATATCAGCCCAAGTCACATTACACTATTGAATAAACATTTTTATCCCATTTGAATAAACTTAACATTTGTGTCCCAACCCCTTATTTTTTGGACACAAATACCCTTAAAAATTCATTTAACTCATTTCAAAGGGAACTCATTCATCTCATTTCAAAGTTTTCTCTCTCTTAGTTTTTACCGCCGACAGCTCCTGCTTATTCTTCATTTTGCCGCCCCCTCCTCATTCATTTCTGGCAGCCCTGCTTCTTCTTCACTTTCTCCTCCTCCTTAATTTCTCTGACAGCCCCTGCTTCTTCTTCACTTTCTCCTGCTTCTTCATTTCTTTATTCTACCGATCTACTTTTCTCTTTTAGTCTCTCTTCGTATTTTCGACTACACAGACAGCATCCGCCACCCACCATCCTTCTTTATTCACTTCTGCACTAGCCACCATCCATCTTCATCTTCTATACTACGGGTAATATATCTTTATTTGTGTACACTTGTTTTTCAGTTATTATTTATTATTGTGGTTAGCTATGGTGATATTGAACTGTAGGAAATGGCTTTAGGGTTTATTAGTCAGGTATTGGTGTGACAAAACCAGAAACCAATTCACTAGTCACGCCAAGTGTGACGAGCGTGAATCATACTCGTCACACTTGGCGTGATTAGTGGTGACATGTCTTGGTCTGACAAAACCAGAAGCCAATTCACTAGTCACGCCAAGTGTGACGAGCGTGAATCATACTGGTCACACTTGGCGTGATTAGTGGTGACATGTCTTGGTCTGACAAAACCAGAAGCCAATTCACTAGTCACGCCAACTGTGACGAGCGTGAATCATACTTTTGAGTTGGTATGCTTTTGTGGTTCAACATCTGTACGGTAAAGAAGTCCCCTCTCTTTTCCATATGTTTCTCCTCAAAATAACGAGACTTTGCCAACACGGAAGGCAACAAGTACCTTAAAGGTGCCACCTGGTTCTCTCTATATGTCGAATCAATTGAGATGTTATGTCGCAACGAATCGTATATAACAATACTCCACTGTGATAAATCTACTTTACATAAGATCCAATGACCATCAGGAGATCCAACAGCACACGGAATTAGCAACTGCATAACAAAAAATAATAAATTAAAAAAAACCATGGACAGACAACAATGTCAATTAACATTAAACCATACTTACTGTGTTTACAAATGTCCATCTCTTCCTCCATGCTGGCTTTTCTCCAGTACCATATAATATCCAATCATCAGGAACGTTGAACGATAATCGATCAAATTGACTAGTAAATGGTTCCTGCACATCTGGATGAATTTCCTTCCAAGCCTTTGACAATTTTGACTGCAAGTTATACCATAACATGTTTTAAACAATTAGATTGTACAGCAAAGTCAAAACAAAATCAACTCGACTTGTAATAAGACCCTAAACTTACAAAGAAATCCACGCATAATACTGTAATATCATCATGAAATAGATTGGGATGCTTGTTTCTACGTTTACCCAAAACTGCTAGAATCTCATCAATGTGATGTATTCATATAGAAAAATTTCACACAAAGTAATATAAAACAACTTATAAATAAACGTTGATAACATATTTCAAATATAAAACAAATGTTGACATATTCAACGAGTTACTCACGTCATTTGTCATCAAAACTAAAGGATTCTCCAACTCGGCAAAGAACTCCCACTGCGCAAAGACTTCGGTCCCAATATTTAGTCTAAAATGAATAGAAATCATTAATAAACAAACCTTAAAATTGACTTTTATTTAACAGTAATCATAAATGAACTCACAAGGCTCCACTATTTTTTGCTCTTTTGTATGCTCTATATTTCTTTTTCTTTTGGTCAAGTACTACGTCCTTTGTTGCCCAATGATTGATGTACGGAGAAGCACAATATTTTGATGCAATCTTTAATCTAACTGTTCGCTCAACATATGTCTCTGGATGGGGAGCATCCCGAAACATGACATCGACATCATCATCCTTAAACACTTGGATATCCTCAGCCATCATATTAACAGGACTGTTCTGATTATACCTTTCACCATCCAATTTCTCCAATTGAGAAGCCAACGAGCCTTGACCATTCTTCCTTGTCCTTGCATTTCCCTTTTTTTGATAAACATACAGCCCCTTCTTGGTTTGGACCTGTGGTACCTCTCGTGATCGTGCCTCCTCTGTAGAACCACATGCCTCATTTGATTGTCATAATTGACTTGGAGTACGTGTGATAACAGTATGTGTAAGAGTCACCGACGCATCCATAGGAACTGATTGTGGCTCAAATGATGTCCTATGAGAAGGTACATCATCTTCATTCACATGTGCAGAGAATGTATAATTATGATACCCCTAATGTACAGGAGAAATTTGGTTAGTCTCTGACAATTGATGCGAACTCAAAATAATTTAAGTCTGTATAAGAAGTTGTGCATATACCTGATCAGTTGAATATTGCTAGCGATTATCAAATGCCCTATCAATACGGTCATTTAATCGACCCTCTAATGTCTCAAACTTCTTATCAACATAGTCCTCCAAACATCGTAGGATTTCCTCCATCGCATTCTTCACAAACTCTAATAACTTCTCCAATCCGTACATAGATGAACAATGATATTCAAAAGACAAACAAACCTGAGATTTTACTTCACAATGATATTGTTTTTATGTACTAACTTCTGAATTTGTATTTGACAGTATTGAGTCCTCTACCGCGGGGGGTGGGGGAGGGGGGGCTAGGGGGAGATGGATCTACATTGCGCGACCGTTTATTGTGTCTCACACGACGACGTCAGGGATTACTCCCAACAGCACCACCATTATCACCTTTATCATTATCCACTATTGTGAGTGGAACAAATTCCACACCTTCATCTAGATTGGATTTAAGACTTTTCCAATAATCCTATCTTGCCTCCTCCCTCGTTGGTCGCAAGTACTCACGAGCTGGATAAAATTATAACAAAAAAATGTAAATGTTAGAAAGGGGCAAAACCATTGTAGATAATAATAGTTGTTCAAACTTACATCTCCACGCTCCTCTATTTCTTTAAGACTTTGGAGAAAAGTTTTAGGACGCTTGTAGAAACTCCATCTCAACATTCTCGGGTAAGTAACACCAGATACCCGAGTAGCTAATAATTCTCTCTTGATCTGATAGTCTCCATCTCCCATATCTATAAATATAAAAATGAGAAAATGGTAAATGGTCAAAACAATATAAATATAAAATATACATGAACACATGAAACAAAACATATAAAAACCAACCTGTAAAGCATAAGGAAATCCATAATAATTACATTTTCTAAGTGTTGTTCTCAAATAATATAATGTTAACTTAAATGTATAATGTCTCCAAGGAAACGCGTTCCACTCATCTACATTCTCAACCAATATTAGCAACCATAATGTCGTTTCGTTCTTGGAAGTTTGCCCAAATAATACTGTGTTTGCTAGTAACACCAACGCCATCTTCAAACAATCTCCTTTTTGGTGAAATTCCTTGGTGGCAATATGATTGTGTATCTCGGAGAGTGGCAATGGTATTTTCCCATCAAAATATCGATCGTGTATCCCCCCAGGTACCATCACATATGGCCGTTCAATGATATCGGGTAATGGACCAAAAGGTAATCCGGTTATTAAACAGAACTCAACATGGAAAAATCGACTCTTCATGTCCCCAATGGAAAACCATATCTCATGAGAACTTGCTTCTTCCATATTAATCTCTCTTTGAAGCAACTGATGAATCAACCGGACAGCAAACATGTGTTTACTTGGTATTTTCAGTAAATACTTGAAAACTGTTTCTTCAGCTAGTTCAAACTCCCATTCTCGACGCAATATATTTTCAATCAACCCGACTATATCAATCTCAGAGTGGATGTTTATTGACCTCCCTGGTACCCATTGTGCTCTAGGTATTTTCAAAAACTGATCATAATTAATTTCTGCCATCTACAAACAAATAAATAAATACCTCGGTTAACTCCATGCTCTTTCTGTTAATTGAAAACATAGAAAGCATAAGTGTTAAACCAAAAGCTTTTTAGTGTTTGTCTTTTAATTAAAGAGCGAGAAAAGGCAGCTACAAGAGAAGGCAAAAGAGAAGAGTGTTAATAACTATATACTATTGGTGTGACTAGTGATGAAATAAATCATCAAATTAAGCAAGCTATAAGGTTCCATCCTTATAAGAAACTATGATTATCACCAATAACCAACAGCAGCACAAGTAAGATATTTTGAGCAATTAGGAAAAAATATCAAATCAACCAGGAAGTCATTTCCCTACATTTTTAGAATACCAACATGCATAACAAATACAGTGATAAATAACAATGGATGCCACAAATAATAATATTAAATATCTGAACCTACAATTAATAATCAATCGTATCCAACATTAAAAGAAAAAACACACACACTGACTTCCAACTCTGTAGTATGCGCAACTCCACGCATATTAAAAGATATAATATTAAATATCTTCAAAGTTCGGCACCCACGATATCATTGTATTATTAAGTAAATCAATTGTTTTACAACTCTTACTTTGTTAACAAAAATTAATGGATGAGATTTAGACCTGTAACTAACATGTATGGATTCTGTTGATCTGAATTATCTTGAGCTTGGCAAACTTCATTGAAAATATCGACATAATACTATTAATAGTATCGACATTATTGTTATTAATGAGTAATTAGAAATTTTGTGTTAGGGTTGGTAGACATTCAGGCCCTATACAAAAGTCAAAACAGTTTGTCAATACTTTGGTGACAAAACAGAAGTTAGGCCACATTTACAGTACATTTTTTTATTTTTGTTCAAAGGTGAAAACACAAATTTCAAAAAGGTTCATTGTTCCAATTCATGTTGGCCATCTCAATAATAATATTATATTAGTCTTTTTTTTTTTAAAGAAATATTATACTAATCCTACATTAAAACAATTTCAGAGTAGTAGATATCCTAAAAGGATTGTCAGACCTTAAATAGAACCGACCTAGAGCCTAAATTGATCATTTTACAGGACCATAATTAATGACGCCACATTGATTCTCTCATTTCAATTCACACAAGTTAGTTAACATTATATTAAAAAAATAGAATAAAGATAAACATTCAATATTTTTATCTAATTTTTCCATTCAACCTTATGTGATAACTAATATATCATTCTATATCAAATATCTTATCAACATCAAACTCATATATTTAATGATATATCAACTGCATATAAGGTTAGAATTAGATGTAAAAATTATATATAAAAGTATTGAATATCTATCATTATTCTTATATATAAATTCACTATTCAAACTAGTATGAGAATTATGAAGTATCAACTGATCAGAAGATATAATTAATGGTTGATGGTTAAGGAATTGAAGATAAAAGGACTACTCAAACTGTGTTGACTTTTGCATGAACTGTTTCTAAATTACCAGCCAAAACACCATCTAAAAATATAATCAAATAAACAGAATCTGGAGGTAATAACAATAGGTAATCTATATTATATTTGACTACTAGAGGAATGAATGGAAGTAATAGACAAAATACAATAATTGGAAAGACAAAATTACAAGAATTGAGTTACAATCTAAATGCCAATGCCCGAACATCAACCCTAGCATTCTCTTGCAACCCGAACTTTCCCTCACTCCCAATATCCATTTCATAACTTTCTTCTTTATCATCACTATCTCCTACTCTATCTAAACTAGCATAATCATTATTCTCCATCTCACTTTTCTTTGACAACCCATCTATTAAGTTAGATTCTCCACCTACAAGAACCTCGTTCCCAATCTCTTGTTGCTCTGTGGCCCAAGCCACCACAACTGACGTATCAAAAGAACTTCTCCTCAAGCCAGAGAACACAAACAGCTTTCAACAGGAGAACCCATATTTTGGATCAAATTTCATGCTCCCCCAACAAGCCCCACTACAACTAAACCTTAAACTGTTCGAAACTGACAAAAAGCCAGTGTTTCTACTACTACAACAAGATTCAACAAAACCCCATGTCTTTCTCCTCCTATTTCTAGTTGAAATGCTTACACAACTAGAAGAACCAACCTCAAGATACAACTGAGGCACTGCCCCAACCCCAAATGCACCTTGTAACATACACTAATTTGATAGATTCAATAAATCTCAATCTATTAAACCCTTCAGACTAATAGTTGAAAGAGAAGGAACAGAGTTGAGACCAAAAGCTACAAATTTGCAGAAAGAATCTCAACTTTGCATCAAGTCTAGTAATTCCTTGAACAAATCCCGACATTTACAGAAGAAGCTTCAAGTAATGTGTTGATCACAACATTCATAATAATAAATCATTTTGAAATTATATGTCAAATCACATTATAACCAACACACTTCTTATAAACAAAAAAAAAGTACAAATTTTGATTTCATACCTTTGATATCAAGTATTAACGTTATCTGCAAAGCACTTTTCAAGGAATTATTGAATCAGATAATCGATAAACGGGAGAATCATAATGAGCTCCCCTGCATAATCTATGATGAATACATGTATTATGCTGAAGAAGTGGCTCATGTTCTAAAGATTCCTAGCATTGTCTTGAGCACAACAAGTGCAACCAATTTGGTTACCTATTATGCAATTCCTCAACTGCAAAAGCAAGGTTTACTTCCATTGCAAGGTATTGAAATTTTTTTAATTCAATGAAGATAGGGTAACTACTAGTTTCAACACTGCTTTTATATATATATATATATATATATATTTTTCATAATGACTTCTCTGGATGCAGATGATATATCACATGAACTTGTTCCTCTACTTCATCCTCTCAGATTCAAAGATCTTCCCATAGCCAGATCCAAAAATTTAGACGCGTTACTAGAGTTAATTGCAGCTGCGAGTGACGTAAGATCGTCTTCAGCCATCATTCTGAACACCATGGATTGTCTTGAACATTCATCACTGGTACAACTCCAAAACCACTGCCAGGTTCCTATTTTCGCTATGGGCCCTCTACACAGAATTGCTCCAGCTTCCACCAGCAGCTTGGTGGAAGAAGACTATGCTACCTGCACAAGATGGCTTGACAAATAGGCTGAGAATTCAGTCACGTATGTGAGTTTTGGAAGCATATCAACTTTGGATGAGAAAAAAAAGGTAGCAAAAATCGCTTGGGGCCTGGCCAACAGCAAGAAACCTTTCTTATGGGTGTTCAGACCTGGTTCAGTTCCTGGATCAGAGGCTACAGATGTAGTATTATCTGATGATTTCAAAGAAACTGTTGGAGCAAGAGGCTACATAGTGAAATGGGCACCACAGAAGGAAATGTTAGCACATAGAGCAGTTGGAGGGTTTTGGAGTCACTGTAGTTGGAATTCAACCCTTGAAAGCATAAATGAAGGAGTTCCTATGATTTGTAGACCATTTTTCGGAGACCAAAGGGTAAATACAAGATACATAAGCCATGTATGGAGGGTTGGCATTGAACAGGAGAATGTCTTGGAAAGAGGAAAGATAGAGACAGCTATACGAAGGTTGATGGTCGAAAAGGAAGGGGAGGAAATGAGGCAATGAGCTAGCGTTTTGAAATCAGTGATTGACCTTTGTGTAAAGGCTGGCGGATCATCTTATAATTTCTTAAATGAATTAATAGAACTTATCACGACATTTTAAATGTGTCGTTATAGATGGTTCCTGTGATTTACTAAAAAGCAAAGTAGTGCAATTAAATTTCTAGATTTTCTTCGTTTGATCTACTGATACTGTTTCGGGTGTGTTTCCTGTCTTATTAGTTGATCAATTTATAATAACAACAATTTATATGCAGAGTAACATACAAATGAAGTTACAGATGTAGTATTATCTGATGATTTCAAAGAAACTATTGGACAGAAGTTGCATAGTGAAACGGGCACCACAGAAGGAAGTGTCAGCACATGGAGTAGTCAGCGTTTTGGGGTCATTGTGGTTCGAATTCAAAGCATAAGTGAAGGATTTCCAATGATTTGTAGACAGTTTTTGGAGACCAAAGGGTGAATACAGGATACATAACCCATGAATTTGAAAATGAATTGTCAAGAGAGGAAATAGAGAAAGCTATGAAAAGACTAATAGTTGAAAGAGAAGGAACAGAGTTGAGACCAAAAGCTACAAATTTGCAGAAAGAAGCTTAACTTTGCATCAAGTCTAGTAATTCCTTGAACAAATCCCAACATTTACAGAAGTAGCTTCAAGTAATGTGTTGATCACAACATTCATAATAATAAATCATCTTGAAATTATATGTCAAATCACATTATAACCAACACACTTCTTATAAACAAAAAAAAAACAAAAAAAAAAAAACAAAACATTACAAAATCACACCCAACTCTGTTATGCAGTTACAACAATGTCATTTACAAAACCATAAATGTATACTAATTTACAGATAAAACCATGTCTACTAATTTGAGAATGCAGAAAGTAATACCTTAATCTCTCTCCTGATATCTAACAAATCGTTGAACCTCTTGCCAGGCGGATGGAGGAACTCGCCGTACTCCTCCTCGGTCTTGGTCTGCAGCAACTGAAGCACGAGCAGGCGACGCTCGTGTAGATATCGTTGCCTCGGTCTTGGTCTACAGCAGCTGAAGCACGAGCAGGCGACGCTCGTGTAGATATCGTTGCCTCGGTCTTGGTCTTGGCCACTTGCAGCAGATCGATCATCAAAGGGAAAGAGGAGCAGTCTGGTCGTGCTGAGGAAGAAGATGAAAGGCTCAAACACTGACGGAGAGACGCGTGCAGGTCTGCCGATCTGCTAAAGTAGTCTGAAAGAATAGGAGGAGAAGAAGAAAAGGAAGAAGAGTTGCGGCGGTAGAGAGGGAGGTCTGTCGATCTGCTAAAGTAGACATGGGGTTTGATGTCTCCGAAAGAGGAAATTACCTTTTCAACTAGTTTTTTATGATAAGGGCATTTTAGTATTTTCATATCTAATTTGAGACCTAATTGCTCAATTTATTGAAAAGTGTCTGGAATGTTAACTCCCTAATCTGTGATGCCATTTTTGTCTCTCACCCATAAAATTATATTATTCAGCCCAAACAAATTTGAAAAAAAAAAAAAAATTGAAGACATGTTATTTCAACCCAATTAATTATTTCTTGCATAGAAATGCCTTGAAACCTCACTAATTTTGCTCAATTATCTTTTCATGATTCACCTAAACAAAATCAACAAAAGCACATCAAAATAATAAAGATTTATTCCAGTTCTCATCACAAAAGTAAGGTTTAAAAGCATGAAATCATAGCATATTTTATCATGATCATAAAGTTTGAGACTAGGCGGGATAAATCCTGACTTTTCTTCCTTTTGAAGCAGTATAATAAGAAAATCTACTATTGTTTACAAAATGATGGCATAAAGCGTTTGCCATCAGTAAAACCCTTATCATTTCCAAAAAACCAAATATGATTTATTATAATTTGTTGCTCTTCAGTATTTTACCTTGGTAATTGGGTAAAAGGTTAAAGGGGATTGCTATTTTTTAAAACAACTTATATGGTCCTACAGAAATTTTTTCTAGGTTTAATGCTACTCTTTTAGGAGCTGAGCTTGAAGATGCCCTTGCTCTAATCCAACTATTCTTCTTTCTATTTTCTTATAATCTTCTCTAATATTATTGATCTTTTTTTCTATACGATTTAATCTACTAAACGTTTTTTATAATAGTTTGATAATAGTTTTATTTTGACCTTGAAAAATACTATTACTATCTACACTAAATTGTTTATCGCTTAAACCTACGGATTTCTTATCAGGTATCTCTTGAGCTAATTAATCTAAAGTTAATTGTTAAAAATTAATCAGTCACTAACAAACTTTTTATCTATGCCTAGTTATTTTTGTAACTTCTTTTGTGCATCTTTAATATTTTCTACTTCTAGATGTAAATTTTCTACCAGTCAGCTAATTTCTATTTCTACCGGTCTAGGAGTCCTAGAATCTATTAAATTTATTTATTATTATTAAAATGGATAATATAGAAGGGAAAATAAAGAAGATTAAAATGATACAAAGAAAAATAAATTGTACAGGTTTTTAAAACAAATTAGAATTATACAGGATTGTACATAAGTTTATGAAAAAGTCTAAAACTTTCAAAACTCCTAACAAACTATTAGAAAAATAGCTATTTCATAGTCTTTTGTGACGCGGTTTTTGAAGATTGGTTCTCAGAAAGTTCCTTTCCAAACAGTCTCTCTCAATTTTAACTGCCAAAAGGAAGTCGAAAATTTCCACCGGAGAAATCTTTTTATATTATTTTTTATCAAATCCAGTAAGTTGACCCGATATTATAGAATTGACGACAACGGTCTTGTTCAACCATCTCTTCCAAGTTCTAACTACTGCCACTTTGAATTTTCTACCGACACAATTCTTAAAGCAATTCATTAAAGCGTCAGCCGTCTCCGTCTCTTAGTGTAGTGATACGATTCGATACGTTTATCACTTTCATCCTCCTTCCCCACCTTAATAAAATAATAATAATAATAAAAGATTTTCACACAAGGTCAAAGTAAGTAATTAAATAATTTCGGCTGTAAGGGCTGCCACATGAAGTTATAACAAAATTAAATTATATTGCATTCCACACCTGTTAAATATAGGTTTAATTATCATAGCCCTACTCTTCTTAACACTTATTAAAAGATAAACAATTGAAATTTTTTTTTTTTTTTTTAACGAACAAACAACTTAACATTTATGTTCAATTCTCAGTAAAAGCAAACAAACATACCATTAAGATTTAATTTTTAAGTGGCAATAAAATATATATATATAACATTATCAGTTCTTAGTTAAAAAAAAAAAAAAAAAAAATCAAATGCAGCCAACATGTATAATTAAACACTACAAAATAGGCATGTGCTATCTTCTTTAATTAATAAATATTGATTTTTAGGTTCATAATTTTTTATTTGCAGTAAAATTCCTATTTACAAAATTAGTTTTTTTTAATGTTATCTTTATTTTGTTGAGCCGCCTTCGACAATTAAATTTGTGGGTTTATCACAGTATGTTGGGTACATATATATATTTATATATTTATTTATTTATTTATCAAGATATCCAATTATTTAGTTATATTGTTAGAATTGTTGTATGGCTCAAAAATAGTATATATGTAATATTATTTTAAAACATCTAATTTAAGAAATTTTATGATCGTTAGTTATTTTAACTTTTGTTGGTGACGTTATAAGGCTAAAAAATAGTATACATTTTGTTGGAGGCGTGTGTTGCTATAAATATTGTTATAAGTGTCAATACTATATATGTAAGAACTCCACCAACATAACAACAAAATATTTTAAATTTCATTCTATATGCCAAAAAAAAAAAAAAAAAAAAAAGCAAGTAATTTTTTGATTATGTCAAGTATAAAACAAACAAAATTTAAAATATCTTCATATTAAATCTTTACCGTCCATCAATGGTCTCCACTCTTATTTTTTAATAATTTTTTTATTTTTTACTCAATTTTTCAAATTTTATTTTTATTTTAATTCTACTTTTTAATTTATTTTTTATTTAATCTTTTCTCATTAAATCTCCACTATCCATCAAAGTTTTTTTTTTCTTCTTTTTTTGTTAATTCCAAATAGCTAATGGGAGAAAAAAAAAAGATCAAAATACTCTTTCAACTATTAAGTTCGACCAACGATCACATTTGGGATGATAAGGACTAAAATGCATTCGTGAGTAAAAAATATATATATATTTTGCCAAAACATAGGGACAAAAGTGAAATTTTCCTCCTTAATTTTGGGAATAATATTTTGGATAATAAAATATTACATGTTAATAATAGTTCATTCCATGACAAGATCCATCTCGACTCTTCTCTCGAATCCAGGAAAATCCCATGAAAATTGTAATATTTCTTATTGAAATCTAGATTTATTGAAAAATCTTTTTAAAAAATCATTGTAAATCTCATAATCACTTTATAAATATAAATTGATCAAATTAAAAATCTTTACATTTCTCGTGTTAGCCTAAACTAAATAATCAAAATATTTATAAAATATCTAAAAAAGATATTTCATCTGTAAAATTATTCTAGAAACATATTTTGAAAATCTAGTTAATTAAAAAATTATATACACTGACAAGAAAAGGTTTCTACTTAAAAATATCATTAATACACTTATCATCACCATGTGATTTTTCTCATGATATGAAATGATCTACATGAACCTACGACGGATACCTAAAGAAATGAGTTTTATAAATGGATGAAGGTGAACACTAATGCACAATGAGTGGATATAACTTTTCTAAAAATATTTCTAAATAAAACATTAAATACCACTAGTAAAAGGAAATAATTCTCAATGATCATACACAATTATATCAAGAAATAAAACTGAATATAAATCTCATATTGTCGTCAAACTATAAACTTTTATACAAATTATCTTTATAATTTTAATAATATAAAATATGAAAATCTATAATATGTAAAACTTTTCCAGAATTTCTTTATATAAATATGATGTTTTGTAAATCTCCATTTGTACTGATCAAACTCAGTATATAACATCT
Organism: Dimocarpus longan; assembly: GCA_022984855.1. Taxonomy (NCBI): domain Eukaryota; kingdom Viridiplantae; phylum Streptophyta; class Magnoliopsida; order Sapindales; family Sapindaceae; genus Dimocarpus; species Dimocarpus longan. The sequence continues at coordinate 18,321,683 of CM041017.1, forward strand.
GTAATATAAAAATCTATATCAAATAATACCCAAAGGAATTTATCGTATGTAGTGGAAATACTTAACACACATATAAAACGAGAGATAACATTTGACCATACACCTGCTGGGTAATTTTGTAGGACTTACACACGTAAAGCCTATCTGACCATTAGAAGATAGGATACAATTTTAGTATTCTGAAAACATTTTTATTTTTCTTTTAGATCTTAAATAATTTATGTATACAAATGTACATAATATTGAATAATACTTTTATCAAAACATAATAAAATATTCTTTCTTGAAATATAACATAATATTACCAAAAATATTCTAAGTGTTTCTTATAATAAATTCAAGCTATAAACGTAAAATTCCGATTGAAAAATCTAATACATATGCATATATATGAATACGTAATAAATTCTCATTTCAATAATAAAACATAATTTATAATCTATAAAATTAATTAACTTTATTTTCAATAAATAATAAAAATTGAAATATAAATAAACATAATTCAATCAATTTAATTAAAATAAAATCATCCACTTACAGAACTCCATTACTCAAATCTGAGACTAAAACAATTTCCCATCAATTTTTTCGTAAGCTTGAATTTATCATAAAATCATATAAAACTAAATTTAGAATTTATTAAAAAATTAACTAATTTTCTGAAATTCAAATCTTATTGAAATGAAATTACTTATTTGGATAATTTAAGCACCCAAATATTTCATTTATGCTTCCGGAATTTTCTTCATATTTTTCTTTTCTCTCTTCCTCTTTTTTTCCTTCTTCTTTATTTTCTTTTCTCGACTTCACCCTATTTTCTTTTATTTTTCTTATGCTACTCGATTCTAGCTGAATTGGTTTCTAATTGCTTCTAATAATATTTATACATCCAACAGTTGCACGCCTCTCTCTTTAATTTATTCTAACACCAATCTTTGTTTCACTCTTGCTTCATCATATCAACTCCACATTTCTTTCTCTTTATTTCTCAAGCAAATCCACTAACTCTCCTATATTTTTTTGTCTTTTATGCTATTCATTCATGATGCCATTGCATGACATTTTCTCCTTTAAATATTAAAATATTTGTCATCATCACTTTTTTTACTTGTGTAACCGACACTTATCACTTTTCTTTAAAATAATAGCGATTTTATTGACTTGCCTTTTTGTATTCTTCACCCCACATTTTCATATGGTCCTTTTCCTTTTACTCCCAATTTTTATGATTTCTTTTAAAATGACCACGAGTGAATATTTATCCATAAACTTCTTTATTTCTAAAATTTGGATTAGAATAAATTAATAATTATTAATTAGATTTCAATTAATTCTTTGAATCTATTAGAATTTGATTCTTACATTTTTGGAGAGAAACAAAGTGAGAGCAAAGTGAATGAGAGCTAAGAGAGCAAAGTGAAACAAACATAGATAATACACATTTATTAGTTTTTCTTTTTAAATGTAGGATATTAGCTAGTGTCTTTTCATCCAGTTAAGAACAGGCGTTTTGGTCTTGAAAAAGCCCCCGAGGTATTAAACATGAAAATGTAGGTCACAAACGAAAAACCTAGTTCCAGCCCTTACATTACTAGTCATCTTCCCCAATCACATAAACTAAAATGCCGTAAATTAATTCACCAACTTCAACATTTAGAACTAATGAAAGCGAACATGTTTGTCATATTTGAAAGAAAAAAAGATAAAATTTGTAAAAGGAAAAAAAAAAAATCTCTCAGGTGAATGAAATCCAAGTAATAGATGTGTGCTTCCTTGACCTATCTATAGAAATGAAATTGTGATCAACAGAGTTCTCTTCTTTAATAGAATCCGTTTGTTCATAAGCAGAAAGATAGAGTATTTCATCCTTTTTATTATTCATATGAAACATCACACAAAAATTAATAAAATCTATTAGATTTCATTAAAAGTACTTAAAATGTACATTCTAAAAACTTCCCACTTGATCAGATCGAGAGATCAAGTATAGTCGCGTCCAACTAAATACAACCAATTCAAAAGAGGTTTTGATCCCATATTTTGTTTTTAGATTTCTTGCAATTCAGAATCAAGGGCCATTCAAGCTTGAGAGTTTAAGCAATCTTTTGTGATGTATTGTTCACATTTTTCTATTAATTAAGCATGGTGCACTCAAACTTGAGAGAAGACAATAAATGGTGTTGAAACCACCTAGTCAATTGTCCTTTTTTTTTTTTTTTCCTATTGTGCATATGCGGGCTGATCGTGTACTCAAGATCTCTTTCTTTTATGATAAAGAAGTTATCTAAAAGAAGTTTCCTTGTAAATTTGTAAATGCAACTCTTTTATTTTTCAATTTTTTTTTTTTATATATATATTAAGCGCATTTAGAAACATGATTGCAGCCAATGGATTTATATGCAAGTTTTCCAAGGATATATATATATATATATATATATATATGAAATAATGGCAAACAAAGTTGCAACGCACGTGTTTGAATAGTATTGAAAATCTGCACCATTCTTAATTTATTATCAACAGGAACATGATGTGTAAAAATCATACAAATGACATAAAATATTCAAAAAGATATATTAATTAATTAATAACAGACTACAATCCCTCCTCTTCTTTATCTATCTTTATTTGTTTTTCGTTTAAAAAAAAAAAAAAAAATCATATTCCAACACGGCCTTCAACGCCAGTTTGTTGAAACTTATTACTTAAAAAAGGAGGTATGGTCTATGTTTAAAAGGAGAGAGTGTCGCGGCAAGTGAGGTTGCTGCTCTGTAGATATGACCACGGTTCGGTTCGGTTCCGGTTCCGGTTCTGAACCTACGGTTCCGGTTCTTAAAAAGTTAGAACCGGAACCTTAACCGAAATAAAACGGTTCCGGTTCGGTTCTGGAACCGCCGGTTCTATAACGGTTTTGGTTCTGGTTCCGGTTCCGATTCCGGTTCTATAACGGTTTCGGTTCCGGTTCTGGAACCTTTTTTTAAATGATAATTTAAAATTTAAAAATTAGTATTAAAATATATTTTAAAATTAAAAAAATAAATCGATACCGGATACACCCATACACAAACGAAATAAAAAATTTAATTATTTAAAGTTAAATTACTTACAATTACTAATTTTAATTTATAAAATTCATTAGGACTATTACTGATTTACCTTGGTCCCTCATCACTGACAGTCACAAGACTCACAACTCACAGACTGACTCATCACTAATCAGTCATCACTCACGTGACTCACGTCCCTCACTCACTAGTGTTTTCTTCTCTCTCTCAGTCTCTCTCTTCTCGGCTTCTCAGTTCTCAGTCTCTCTCTTCTCGACTTCTTTTCCTTCTTCTCCTTCTTCTCTTTGATTTTTTTATTTCCAGGTTCCGGTGGGTACGTTTGGGTTGGAAACCCAGATCGACGTCTGGGGGGACCCCAGACGCTGATCTGGGTTTTCCAGATCTGGAAACCCAGATGCGTCTGGGTTTCCAGATCTGGAAAACCCAGACGCATCTGGGTTTCCAGATCCAGATCTGGAAACCCAGACGACCTGGGTTTCCATCTGGGTTTGGAAACCCAGATCGGCGTCTGGGTTTCCAGGCGGAAACCCAGACGTCGATCTGGGTTCCAGAACCCAGATCTGGGTTCCAACCCAGATCTGGGTTCTGGAACCCAGATCCGCGTCTGGGTTTCCAGCCCAGATGCGGATCTGGATTTCCAGATCCCGTCTGGGTAACCCAGACGCGACGTCTGGGTAACCCAGACACGACGTCTGGGTAACCCAGACACGACGTCTGGGTTTCCAGTCACGTCTGGAAACCTAGATCGTCTGGGTTTCCTGGGTTTCCCCTGGAAACCCAGACCCCAACGTTTTTTTTTTAATTAATTAATTAATTTTTTTAATTTTTTTATTTATTTAAGAACCGGAACCGCCTGTTCAAGTCGGTTCCGGTTCCCCCGGTTCTTGAACCGACGGTTCCGGTTCTAATTTTAAAAGAACCGGAACTGGAACCGCTACAGTGACGGTTCCGGTTCAGTTCCGAACCGGAACCAGAACCTTATGTTCTGGTTCCGGTTCTACAGTTACGGTTCGGTTCGAACCGCACTGTTCGAACCGAACCGTGGTCATGTCTACTGCTCTGGCTTAAGTCATCACCACCCTTACTCAAATAAGGGGTTTGATCTGTATGTCTCACTAAATATTGATAGTTTTTTCATGTAAAATGAATAATTCTTTCCTATTTTTAAGAATAAAAATCTAAATCGTGCTTTAAAGTTTCGTCTATTGGTCAAGCAATTTTTTGATTTGGTGTCGGTAGTAAAAGACGAATAAAAGAAGAAAGAAAGAAAGAAAAAAAGAGGAAGAAAAATAAAAGAAGAAAAAGGCGGTGTCAGGAAATGGAGGGACAAAGGAATTAAAGCTGAAAAGGATAAGACAATCTGCCACTGCGTAACTGATGAGATTATTGAGCCAACCAGTCAATGGCTTGCTAGTCTCTTTACACTAGAATAGTATACCCCACACGCATAGTACGTTTTTTCATATATTAATATCTGGTAAATACCTTGCCAGATGTCATGCATACCGAGTCAACCTTAATCACACGTTAATATACTTGCAACTCTACATTTTTCAAGTCATATCGTGTCGTGCCATGTAGTCTATGAACACTGAGTGCATCTCTAATATTAGTATAAATTATAGAAAAATAAGATATTATATTAAATTTTATGAAAAATGACTTATCCAATTCATATGATAATTTCTATTATCAAGTTGAGTTGATAAAAAAAAAAAAATTAATATTGTGAAGATGATCATTTACTTATATTATGGGTATTTTTCGGACTACTTAAATGGGCTGACAGAAGCCCATGAAGACAGTGGCCCAAGTCACCCAAACCAAGTGTGAAGCTCGGCATGTCAGCTCGCAAGATCTATCTAAAGGCTAGCGAAGTCGAGCTCGTATGAAGAGTAGCGAAGTCAAGGTCGTAGATCTGCCATTATGGCCGAGACGACGAGATCGCTATGTCGTTGCGAAGTTAAGATCGCCCATTCCAGTATTCCAATTCGTTTTTCACCTCGGTTCGCCCAGTATTAGTTCAGCTCGCCCAGTACCAGTAAGATGGCGTATCTTATACGATAAGCAAAGTTATTTCACCTAATGGCAGCCTAATTCCAGGAAATCTCACCAAAACAGCATGGGCTAGCATTCGGCCCACGTGATGCCAGAGTTGACCTGGCAAAAGTCAGAAGCATTAAATGCAATTCAGCAGCATTAATTGTAATAGATTTAGACATTTTTGTCTGATTATTCCCTTTGTAGCCCCCTCTTCTCTATAAATAGAGGAGGACATTTATTGTAACGAGTAGTGAGAAACTGAGAGTGAAAACACTTGAGAGAGAGTACCGCCGGAAATAACAAAATACAGTGGACGTAGGCTGCTTCTAAAGGCCGAACCACTTTAAAAACTGTGTTGTTTGTTCTTCTCTCTTCTCTTTTGCCATTATCTGGTGTATCCGTTACAGGTCTTCTTATCGTTGCGGCATTGGGCTCAAGAATCTGGTTGACTGGTTTCCCACGTCAACATTTTGGCGCTAGAAGGAGGGCTCAACTGCAAGTGGAGGTCTGTAATCGCCATGGCGAAGGGGAGGACAACGAGGAATTCTGAAGCGGTGGACGAAAGAGCTGGAGAAGCTGAGCAGCAACGTCAAACTCAGATAACAGATACGGGTGCAGGACCTTCTCATGGAGGTCGGGACGTCGTGCACGCCCTGGAACGACATCAGAAGATGTTAGAGAATACTATGGCGCAGATAGCTGATACGTTGAGAACGTTGGTGCGAGGTCGTGATCAGAACGTTCCAAGGGCGACCATAGTCCCGCCACCTGGAGCAGAGGTCGCAAGAGAAGTACCTATCCCAGAAGGATCCATCTATTCGTCGAACAAGCGGCCTGAAGCTCGGAGTCAGCGAGTTCGGGAGAACGGAGAGGTAGCTCGGCCTTCAGAGTTAAGGGCGAGGATCAGCCAGGATGAGCATAGACGGTTAGAGGCGAGCTACGGGCATCATCGAGGTTCAGCCCTTAGAAGTGGAAATGAGCTGCGACGAGGGCAGGAAGGCCAGCGCAGGGAAAGTGAGAATCTCGAGATGGGTCGAAGAGACAGGAGGTATGATCAACGCTCTCTCACCGGGGTAAGCCAGCGGAGTGGGAGATCCCCCGTGAGGCATCACGGAGCTCGAGATCCGATAATTGAACAACTCCTAGAAAGAATGCAGTAACTGGAAGCTCGACCTGGAGGTCAGGCGATGGAGGAACGAAATGAAGACAAAAGTCCTTTCACAGCAGAGATAGACCGGGAACCACTTCCTGCCAGGTTCAAAATCCCAAATATCCCGCAATACAATGGAGATTCAGACTCGTACGATCACCTAGACGCCTTCAATGTTTAGATGAACTTGCAAACCTCCAGCTCGTTGGTAAAGTGTGCATTTTCCCTGCGACGTTCGGAGACATTTCGCGGACTTGGCTTAGAAACCTTCCACCTCGCAGTATCAGCAACTAGGAAGAATGCCAGCAAAAGTTTCTTGATCAATACAAGGCCATGAAAAAGCAGCTCGCTCTGGCATGTCACCTCGCAACAATTTTTCAGCGATCTGGAGAATCGCTAAAAGAATACATCGATCGGTTCAGGAGCGAGATTAACAATGTGGAAAGCCCGTCCGATGAAGGAATCCTGACTGCAATATCGGTGGGGCTTCGGAAGGATGGTAAGCTCTATGAAAGCATCTACAAATCGCCTGGGAAAAGCCTGGGTGAATTTTATGAACGAGCTAATAGGGAGATCAGGTGGGAAGAGTTTTTTAGCTCGAGGAAGGCTGGCCACCCAAAAAGTGAGGCAAATGGTTCCCATCAGGGCAAGAAAAGGGACCAGAGTGGCAATGAAGATAGAAGGAATCGATCTAACAATCAGGTGGCAAAACGAGCTAGAAGGGAACCCAGAAGAAATCGTTCTGCACCTCGAAGCCGCTTCCATCATTACAGCACCTTGTTAGACAAGCAGGACAGAATTTTTCAGACCGAGAAGCATAGGGTGAATTTCGAGAGACCGAGCCCTACCGGTTTCCCTCGCAAGTTCAAGAACCCTCGCAAGTATTGTGCCTATCATCAGGAGGTCCGGCACAATACCTCGAATTGTTGGGACCTCAAAGACGCCATAGAAGATTTGATACGAAATGGCCGTTTGAAAGAATATGTGGTACAGCCCGCTCACGAGAAGTCCCAAAATCAGCGTCCTCGACGAGACCATCAGCCCGCGTAGAAGAATCAATAAAGCCAAGAGCAGGAGGCCGATTTGACAGTAAAGACCATCTTTACCATTCACGACGGTCCTCACCTCGCTGGATCCTCCAATAAATCTCACGAGCGATATGTGCGGGAAGCCAATCACGTCCTGCTTATAGGGAGAAATGACCAGGAGGGGCCAGCAAAGAAGGCCAGAATGACCTCGGAAGACATTGTTTTCACCAAGGAGGACGCGAATGAAGTACGATGGCCTCATAATGACGCCTTTGTCATCAGGGCAAGAATCAGCAATGCAGAAGTCCTGAGAATCATGGTGGATACAGGTAGCTCGGTGAACGTCATGTACGAAGAGTGCTACGACCAGCTCGGGCTGGGAGCCAACCATTTGAAGCCGTCTCCGGAGCCTCTCTATGGTTTCACCGGGGACGCCGTCATCCCATTAGGCCAAGTCAGACTTCCACTCTTAGTAGGAGATCCAGCTCGCCAAGCAACCATTTTGGCGGACTTTCTCATCGTTAACGGACCATCTGCTTACAATATGGTCTTGGAGAGACCTGCAATGAACGATCTGGATATGGTTGTCTCGACCAAAGCTCTTATGATTAAGTTCCCGACGGCCAGCGGAGTGGGAACAGTACGAGGTGAGCAGTATACGGCGAGGCGCTGCTATGTGAAGGCCGTGAAAATAGGGGTAACGTACAAAAGAGTCGACGTGGTTGCCGGAGGAAAGCCGCTCGAGGTTAGCAAAGAAGGGTTTGATCGTGATCTTAATCCTCGTGAGGTGGACGAAGATAGGACGTTGGGTCCAGTTGACGAGCTCGAATCGATCCAGGTCAGCAAGGAAGACCCCAAAAGGTGCTTAAGTGTGGGGCGAAGTTTAGCACCGGGCATAAAGAGCCAGCTCGTCGAGTTCCTCAGAGAGAATGTAGATATCTTTGCATGGAATCACGAGGACATGATCGGGATCGATCCAGAAGTCATGTCGCACAAATTGAATATCAATCCCAGCTGCAGACCGGTCCGCTAGAAGCGGAGACTGTTGACCAAGGAACGATCTGAAGCCATCATGGAAGAGGTAGATAAGTTGCTGGCCAATAATTTCATCAGGGTCGTCCAGTATCCACTTTGGCTCGCCAACCCAGTGCTCGTAAAGAAGAAGAACGGGAAGTGGAGGACGTGCATTGACTTCACAGATCTCAACAAGGCATGTCCAAAAGATAGTTTCCCCCTTCTAAGGATCGATCAATTAGTGGATGCAACTGTTGGACACCAGCTGCTGAGCTTCATGGATGCGTATTCAGGTTACAATCAGATCCCCATGAGCCCGCAGGACGAAGAGCACACCTCGTTCATCACGGACAGAGGCCTTTATTATTACAAGGTGATGCCCTTCGAACTCAAGAATGCAAGTGCGACCTACCAAAGGCTGGTTAACAAAATGTTTGAGGAACAGATCGGCAGGACGATGGAGGTGTATGTAGACGACATGTTGGTCAAATCGAAGCAAGTAGAATCTCACGTTAACGATCTGGCCAAAACATTTCAGATCCTAAGAAGATATCGAATGAAACTCAATCCGTTGAAATGTGCATTCGGAGTGGCATCTGGAAAATTCCTGGGATTTATGGTGAATGAAAGAGGTATCGAGGCCAACCCAGAGAAAATCCAAGTCCTGATCAATATGAGGTCGCCCATGAAGATCAAAGAAGTCCAGAGCCTCACAGGTCAAGTCGCGACGCTGAGCAAATTCATTTCCAAAGCAACAGACAAGTGTATCCCCTTCTTCGATGTGCTTAAGAAGGTAAAAGACTTCGAATGGACCGAGCAGTGCGAGCAGGCCTTCCAGCAGCTGAAGTAGTATCTAGGCCGAGCTCTACTCTTGTCAAAACCAGTAGACGGAGAAAAATTGATCCTTTATTTGGGAGTGTCGGAAAGCACCCTCAGCGCGACCCTGGTGTGAGAAGAGGACAGGACGCAGCTCCCGGTGTACTACATCAGCAAAAGGTTATCCGACGCAGAGACAAGATACTCCCAGATAGAAAAGCTCGCTGATTGCTTGGTAACCGCGTCCAGAAAGCTCCGACCTTATTTCTAGTCCCACAGGATTGAAGTCCCGACTAGATATCCCCTGAAGCAGATTTTTCAGACTTTGGACACTTCAGGTCGCTTATTGAAATGGGCAGTCGAGCTGGCGCAATTTGACATCGACTACGTCCCCAGACCAGCCATCAAAGCTCAAGCCCTGGCGAACTTTATTACAGAATTCACTGGAACCCTAGAAGAAGGAAATGAACCATCAAGGAAGCCGATGTGGGAGTTGTATGTCGATGGCTCATCAAGCCAGCTGAAAGCGGGGGCAGGCATACTACTTATCAATCCGGAAGGGCACAAAATCCTTTACTGTTTGAAGTTCGGATTCAAGGCAACCAACAATGAGGCTGAGTACGAGGCGCTCATAGCGGGACTGAAGCTTGCTAGGGAGATGTGAACGGATCAGGTACGAATATTTAGTGACTCGCAGCTCGTCGTATGCCAGGTGAAAGGGGAATACCAGACTCGAAGACCAAAAATAGCTGCATATCTCGAGAAGGTGCAGGAGTTGCTTGAAGCGTTTCAGAGGTACGAAGTAAATCAAATTCCACGAGCTCAAAATGCACATGCTGACGCCTTAGCTCGCTTAGCAACTACCCAAGCAGCAGAAGACCTAAAACCTGTGCCTGTCGAGCTCTTACCGGTACCAAGCATCCAAAATGGGGAATCAATGATGGCTCTAGTAGTAACGGATAACTCATGGATGAGACCGCTGACTGACTATCTGCAGAACGGGATTCTCCCTGAAGATAAGAACGAAGCTCACCAGCTGAAGGCGCGATCTGCACGCTACTGCATTTATGACGATATGTTGTATAAAAGAGGATTCTCAGCCCCGCTCTTGCGATGTATAGATGAGGCGGACTGCAAGAGGGTGTTAAACGACATGCATTCGGGACATTGTGGAAACCACTCTGGGGGACTCGTCTGGCTCAAAGAGCATTGAGGCAGGGATTCTACTGGCCTACGATGAAGAAGGACGCTATCGTCCTGGTAAGAAAATGTAGTAAGTGTCAAAGGTTCGCAAAGGTACCCCGAGCTCCCCCAGCACTCTTGCAGCAGATGGTGAGTCTGTGGCCTTTCGTGATCTGGGGAATGGATCTGATTGGACCCCTACCGACAGCCCAAGGGAATTGCAAGCACGCCATAGTTGCGGTAGATTATTTCACGAAGTGGGCGGAAGCAAAGGAGTTAGCTGACATCTCCACTTCAAAGATCATCAAATTCATGTGGAGTAACATCATTAGTAGGTTCGGAGTCCCGCAGCAGGTGATAATAGATAATGGGACTCAGTTCAGTAGCGAGCAGTTCGTCGATTTTTACGAAGATCTCGAAATCACCAAAAGCTTCTCAGCAATAGATCATCCTCAAGCCAACGAACAGGTTGAAGCCGTGAACAAGATTATAAAGCAGATCCTGAAGACTAAGCTGGAAGCTAGGAAAGGGGTATGGGTAGACGAGCTTCCAAAGGTATTATGGGCTTATCGGACTACAGCTCGCAGCACGGCCCAGGAGACGCCTTTCTCAATGGTTTATGGGCGCGAAGCTATGATTCCAGTAGAATATGAGATAACAATGCATCGGAGAGCTACCTTCAACACCGAAGACAATCATTAACTGTTTGTCTGCAGTCTTGACCTCGTAGACGAACTGAGAGATGAAGCTCAACTAAGATTGGCAGTTTATCAGCAGCGGGTCGCCAGATATTACAACAAGAAAGTCCATGCCCGCCGCTATAACATCAGGGATCTAGTGCTAAGACTGATCCTGCCGGCAGCACGAAATCCAAGCGAGGGTACTTTAGGTCCGAGCTGGGAAGGGCCTTACATCATTCAAAAAGATATAGGGAATGAGGCCTACCACTTGAGCACCATGGATGAGACCGAAGTGCCAAGGGCGTGGAACGCTGAGAAGCTCCGACCGTATTTTATGTAATTTGTTCAATATAAATCATTTGTTTGGAATGTAACGATCTTTTGGCATTTTATATATATTTTTTCAGATAGATTCACTCCGCTTCTCAACATCGTTTGTCTCTGCTTTTGGCTTGCCCACGCTCGTACGCCCTTCAACAAAGTCCTGGAGGGAGTCATCGCATCCTGTGAGCTCGCAACGCTCTGGATGGAGCGATGGTCTCCTGTGGACTCGCCATTTGACAAAGTCCTGGACGGAGTCATCGCGACCTGTGAGCTCGCAACGCTCTGGACGGAGTGATGGTCTCCTGTGGACTCAGCCTTCAACAAAGTCCTGGACAGAGTCATCACGTCCTGTGAGCTCGCAACGCTCTGGACGGAGCGATGGTCTCATGTGGACTCGGCCTTCAACAAAGTCCTGGACGAAGTCATCACGTCCTGTGAGCTAGCAACGCTCTGGACGGAGCGATGGTCTCCTGTGGACTCGGCCTTCAACAAAGTCCTGGATAGAGTCATCGCGTCCTGTGAGCTCGCAATGCTCTGGACGGAGCGATGGTCTCCTGTGGACTCGACCTTCAACAAAGTCCTGGACGGAGTCATCACATCCTATGAGCTCGCAACGCTCTGGACGGAGCGATGGTCTCCTGTGGACTCGGCCTTCAACAAAGTCCTGAACGGAGTCATCGCGTCTTGTGAGCTCGCAACGCTCTGGACGAAGCGATGGTCTCCTGTGGACTCGGCCTTTAACAAAGTCCTAGACGGAGTCATCACGTCCGGTGAGCTCGCAACGCTCTGGATTGAGCGGTGGTCTCCTGTGGACTCACCATTCAACAAAGTCCTGGACGGAGTCATCGCGTCCTGTGAGCTCGCAACGCTCTGAACGGAGCGATGGTCTCCTGTGGACTCGCCATTCGACAAAGTCCTGGACGGAGTCATCGCGTCCCGTGAACTCGCAACGCTCTGGACGGAGCGATGGTCTCCTGTGGACTCGCCATTAGACAAAGTCCTGGACGGAGTCATCGCGTCCTGTGAGCTCGCAACGCTCTGGACGGAGCGATGGTCTCTTGTGGACTCGGCCTTCAACAAAGTCCTGGACGGAGCCATCGCATCCTGTGAGCTCGCAACGCTCTGGACGGAGCGATGGTCTCCTGTGGATAAAAGGTGCGATATAAAGACCTTAGAATCACACTTGCAAAAATTATTGACATCATTCAACAAAAGCATTCAAATCGCACAAATTAAAAGCAAAGTAAGAGGAATCGTACTTCGAATTAAAAATCAATCATCAACGAGTTAAAATATTACAAATAAAGACCTCAAAAGAGGCAATCAGACAAAAAATAAAGTCTGTAAAAGCGAGCTAAACTTCCTTGCTTGGGGGTTCCTGAGGGTCCTGGGGGGTCGAGCTTGTGGTTGCTTGATCACCAACGACCTCGTGGGGGACGTTCTCCGCAAACATTGGCAAAGCTTCCTGAGTTTGGCCTTGCTCTGCTTCCGCTACGGCCTGAGCTTCCTCAGCATAGAACTCGACGTCCTTCACGGCCTCCTCTCCAAAGATGGAGTAATCAATCTCAGGATGTTGCGTCCAGAGGGTGTACATAATGTTCTACTCCGTTTTCGCCTTTACCTCTTCGGCCCGAGCTTCAGCAGTAGCTAGCGCTTCCTTGAGTTTAGCGATCTCCTTAGCATGTTGCTCCGCTGCAGTCTTCAGCTCCCTTTCCCGATCGTCCACCAGGGTCTTGGCCGTTGTGAGCTGAGAATAGAGACTTTCGTTGATCTTTTCAGGTCTGCTCTTTTCCTCAGCCTTAAGGGTCTCGACCTGGAACCGGGTGGCCTTAGCAGCATCCAATTTTCTCTGGAAAACCTCGCATTCGCTCTTGGCCACCGCAAGGTCGGTTTCGCACTCCGCCAAAGTTTCCTCAAGCTTTTCCTTGGCGGCCTTAAGCTCGTCCTCTCTTTCTTCCCTCATTATCTCCTCGTCCAGGGCCTTTGCCATTGCCATTGCGGCCTGCATAACAAGGGATGATAAGAAGAAAGCAACCAAAAAAAGTGAAGGATAAGAGCAGAGAAAGGATTCAACCTTAAGCGACTCGCGAGCTGCCCAGGAAAACAAATTCACCCCGTGGCAGTCTTGGTGGTCCAGAAACCTAGCCGATTTGCCCAAAAAGCCCGGGGCCTGTTCGACCAGGAGATTGAAGTAAGTCAGCCCGGGAATGTCCCCGGCAGGTTCTTCTGTAGTTTCCTCGCGAGGAGGCTCCTGAGACGCAGAAACAACTTGTTTTCCCTTTTTCTTTGAAGTCTTCTTGGCGGGAGGAGGTTTATCCAGAGCGTCATGATCTTTCCTCTTCGCCCCTTGTTGAGCTGCGACCTGTTTACCTTTGCCAGCAGTAGTAACCTCCTTTGTCACAGTAGCCCTTTGGGATACGGGCTGAGCAACCTCAGGGGCCGGAGATTTAGCTGTGCTCGCGGCCTGATGCCCTTCTTTGGCAACCGCTTGAGATGAATCCGGGGCGACCGACGACGTAGCGGGCTGACCCCCGATCTGACGAGCCCTTATTTTTGGAGGAGGAATTACCTTCAAAGGCGCCATCTCAGCGGATCCTTCCTGCTCGACCTCGACCTCGATAGGCGATAGCTCTTCTGAACTTGAGCTTGTCTCGACGTCAGCCTCGTCGAAGGTAGATCTTACAGGTCGAGTACGCCGCGATCCGATATGCTTGGAGCGGATCAATCTCTCCTTGGGGTCGGGGGCGAGCAGAAAATGATGAAGCAGTTCGTTTGTCGGCTTGACGTCATCCTCGTTAGATTTTTGAGCTCCAAGAAGCTCGAGGTCCGCTGCCTCGCCTGAAGATAAGCCTAGAACTGGCGCGCTAAGGTCTGCAAAAGAAAAGAGTCAGTTCGTGCAGAATAAAGTCATCAGTCACCATAAAAACTGAGAAACAGTTCGAAGAATTCCCTACCCGGCTCAGCCTGGAAGCTGAAGTTCAGAAGATTTAGCAAGGAAGGGCAGGACGCATAAAACCAATTGGTTTTGTAGTTACCTTCGTTGGATTTACCCTTGGCCTCGCCTTTTGGCAGGACTTCTCTATAAGGAGACGACATGCGGGGTGAAACGTAGTAAAAACCATCCCAAGGCCGACCCTTGCTGGTAGACTTGAAGGCGTATAAGTGCCTTATGATCCCGGGAGAAGGAAGAGGAAGACTGTATTTCCTAAAGAAGACGCTAAAGAAGAAAGCTGGGTGTACGAGTTTGGGGTCAACTGAAAAGGAGCGAGCTTCAGGTCGTTAAGAAGCTTGATCAAGTACGAAGGAACCAGAAATCGCAACTCGACCTTCAAATGCTAAACGCTGATGGCCACAAAACCTTTGGGAGGGGTGGCCGCGTGGTCGAAGGGAGAGGGCTCCATGAGACGACAACCCCGTGGGAAGTGGTATTCCAATCCCAGACCAACGAGGTCCTGATAAGACAACCGCGAGGGATAATGTTTAAACATTTCGTGACCTCGCCTGACCTCTGCGGGATCAAGATCCCCGGCCTCAGAAGGCTGGTCCCCTCCGGAACTCATCCGAGCTGAGAACTCCTCAGCAGTCTCCCCGCTCTGTAAGGACGTTTAAGGAACTTCCCTCACTTGATCCTCCGAGCTGGAGGAATCGTCCTCTCCTATGATGTGCTATGGATGTGTGCGACCTGAAGACATCTACAAACAAAAAGGAGCAATTAGGTCGCTATATGCAGACTGTCCCTATCAAAACTAAAGCTCCAATTTTGTCATTCAGCTAATTCCTAGGAGCAACAGGTCGCAGACGCCACGCAAGATCGCTAGCGACCTCAAAAACGTTTTCTATTCCCTATACGCGACCTCGAGATCGCTTGGACTCACAAACAATCAATCAAATGTTCTACAACGGCCTAACGAATCAAACCCAGAGAATATGAAGGGACGCAGACATTCAAACACAGACAGAAGAAAGAAAATGCCAGAAAATCAAGCAACGTACAAGAAAAACATCACCAAGAAAAAGCAACAAAATGCTGAAAAAAGAAGAATGGCAAAGATAGTAAACTCACCGGTGATCGGAGACGGAAGAGACGTCTGAATGTCGCGCACTGAAAAGCTAAGGACTGGAACTTGATGACAGACGGAAGAAAAAGGAAACGAAGAAGAAGGCTGAAGCGTGAAAATGACAAGCAGAAAGTGAAAGGGCAAAGTTTCTGTCTTATATCTGGTCCCGAGGTCACGTCCCCCAGCCGTTGGATTTGGTGGCTTACCAACCGCCTCAGATCTGACGATGCAGTGCAATCCTCGGGATGTGGCCAAAAGACTCCATCAATTGAAGAGACGTGCATTAAATGCCCGTTACAGACGCTGAACCGTCGCCAGGGGAGTCGCCACGTGTCCAAGAGAAGGGGGGAAAAACTGTTCTCATTAAAATTCAAGTTCTCAGGCCGCTAGAAACGACCTAAGAACTGGGGGGTTGATGTTATGGGTATTTTTCGGACTACTCAAATGGGCTAGCAGAAGCCCATGAAGACAGTGGCCCAAGTCACCCAAACCAAGTGTGAAGCCCGGCATGTCAGCTCGCAAGATCGATCTAAAGGCTAGCGAAGTCGAGCTCGTATGAAGAGTAGCAAAGTCAAGGTCGCAGATCTGCCATTATGGCTGAGACGACGAGATCGCTATGCCGTTGCGAAGTTAAGATCGCCCATTCCAGTATTCCAGTCCGTTTTTCACCTCGGTTCGCCCAGTATCAGTTCAGCTCGCCCAATACCAGTAAAATGGCGTATCTTACACGATAAGCAAAGTTATTTCACCTAATGGCAGCCTAATTCCAAGAAATCTCACCAAAACAGCATGGGCTAGCATTCGGCCCACGTGATGCCAAAGTTGACCTGGTAAAAGTCAGAAGCATTAAATGCAATTCAGCAGCATTAATTGTAATATATTTAGACATTTTTGTCTGATTATTCCCTTTGTAGCCCCCTCTTCTCTATAAATAGAGGAGAGCATTTATTGTAACGAGTAGTGAGAAACTGAGAGTGAAAACACTTGAGAGAGAGTACCGCCGGAAATAACAAAATACAGTGGACGTAGGCTGCTTCTAAAGGCCGAACCACTTTAAAAACTGTGTTGTTTGTTCTTCTCTCTTCTCTTTTGCCATTCTCTGGTGTATCCGTTGCAGGTCTTCTTATCGTTGCGGCATTGGGCTCAAGAATCTGGTTGATTGGTTTCCCACATCAACAACTTATAAAGAGTCTGTTAGGTAGACCTTAATAGCTGACTCAACAAATCATTAAATACAATTTTTTTTTTTTTTAACTTACATCTTCTTCTCTTCACCTTCAAATTCATCCCATAACCAAAAAAAAAAAAAAAAAAAAACTGAAAAGCTTATGGGTTTTTTTGGATTTATTTATTTATTTATTTTTTATGTGGGTTTGTGTTTTGATTTTGTAAACATGTTACCCTCTAGATTGTTTTTATGTGTGTTTGTATTTTGATTTTGTTAACATATTCTTTAAACATGTTGCTTTCTGGATTTTTCTGAATTTTTTACTTTTTATGTGGATTTGTGTTCTATTACTTTCTAGGTTTTTCTGGTTTTTTTATTTCTTATGTGGGTTTGTGTTTTGATTTTGTAAACTTGTTCATGTTACTTTCTGTTGTTGCATGGGCTTTTTTCTTTTTTTTTCTTTTTTTTTTTATATATATATGGGTTTGTGTTTTGATTTTGTAAAACATGTTGTTTCTGTTAAGAGCTGGGTTTTTAATTTTTTATTAAGATTTGTAATTAAAAAAATATATATCATCAAAATATGAATTTTGAATGAAAATATTAAAAAATATTTTATAATTTTATTATCTATTAATTGCTATTCAATACCACCTAGTAAAAAGCAATTTTTTGTACATTGATAACATTACAATGAATTGTAAAAAATAATTCATATTTACATTGAAGATACTCTAAATATAATAACCGTCTCATAAGGTATAAACCAAGGTCACGGTCATCTCTTTCTTCAATTCCTTTACTGTATGAATAATAGCTCAGTACTACCAACAACTTTTTTCCTGAAAGATCAGTATCAACTACTTGTTCATGTATATGAATATGTAGCTAGAAATATCTTCGACATATAAGCCACACTAAGCCCAATCAGGATCGAGCTTTAATATTATTTGATATCAGAAGAAGCAATATGTTCATGATGTACATGAACCGGAGCTCGATTCTTCTACTCTCGTTAGTTGGCTTTTTGTGGCTCAGACAGGTGACATTTGCTCAATTTCAGCTGCACCCAAACGAAGGTAATTAATTAATTAATTAGCATTTCATTGTCATTATTACTACTTCATCATTATCAGCTTTTGCTGTCTTACACGATGAATTGACTACTTAATTCTTACTTGGAGTAAGTGATTTTGTTCTAGTTTTCTTCTTTTTATAAACAGTCTCTTGTTATCCATATTTGCATTGTTTTTTTATTTTATTTTTTGTTTTTGATACCCTCTAATTATATCGTCTTTGAAAATCAGTCATATATCTGTAGTCAAATTCTTTTTATTATTATTAATTTATTTAATAAACTCTAATTTTAATTAGAACTAATAATATATTCAATTCAATTTATAAAAATGGGTTTTATAAAAAGGTGAAGGTGAGCACTAACGCACAATGAGTAGCTATAATTTTTCTAAAAATATTTCTAAATAAAACATTAAATATCACTAATAAAAAGACACAAATCTCAATGATTCATACATAATTATATCAAGAAATAAAATTGAATATAAGTCTCATATTGTAGTAAAACTATAAACTATTATACAAATTATCTTTATAATTGTTATGGGCATTTTTACGATCAGATCAAATGGACTGGCTAAAGCCCAAAGGGTGGGCCCCACGATGAGAAGGTCCAAAGAGACCCAGCTTCCTACTCGTCTTTATGTTCGTCTCTCTGCTCGATATCCTGCTTGTGAACCTGTTCGCAGATATGATCGCTTATCTGCTCGTCTATGAGACCTACTATTTATTAATACGTTTGATTGCTTGACAGCTCGTCTAGGGTCGTTATCGCTAGTCTTTAATAAAATGAGTTCAGCAGAGCTTTTTTTGCTTGTCAACTTGGCAGGACATTCTTCTCGTCGAGATGCTCGCTTTTGTCATTTCTCTCAAATCACCAGTCGACCATCGTCAGAGCTGCCAGACTAATTACATCTCAAGACGTGCTGTACACGCCAATCCCGTAAGAGATTACAGCCTGGATTACGGAGATTTTACTTAACCCATATGGGTTAGTCGTCTAAACCCATACTTTGATAGAATTAAACCTGACATTATCAGCCGCATTAAATATAATCCAAGCACATTAAATGTAACCCATCATTGTAATCTTGATTTATTGTACCTTTGTCTTATTTACATTTTATTGTAGTACCTCTCATTCTCTATAAATAGAGGAGAACTCTCATTGTAAAAGGGTTCCAATTTTTGAGTGTCGTTACTCTATCGAAATAGTGAGAGAGTGAATAGTGGATATAGACATCTTTTTAGGCCGAACCACTTAAAAGTCTCTGGTGTTCATGTTTCTTCCCTGACCCCTTCTTCCCTTTGCCTTCCGTTTTGCTTACCTCACTACAATAACAACCCAGAATTGTAGCTTGGGCCATAAACGAACCTAATTGGTTAAATCTAGACGTCGACATTTTTAGCGCTAGAAGGAGGGGTCCATCTGCAGTTTCACTACCTTTGCTCTTAGCTTACAGAGCTCGTTTTTTATTCACCGTAGTCAGAGAAAGGGTCACCAGAAGTTCTGACGCTACCACGGACCAGCCAGAAACCTCAGATCAATGATAGAACTCCATGCCTACTAGAGGACTACCTAATATGGGTGTAGGAACGTCTAATGCGCCCATGATTGGGAACACTCAAGGTATGCCTCTTCTTCCTACCCGTCAACCTGTACTTATTGCTGTTAAAGGAGATGTTATACAAGTGTTACAGCAGTGATAAGAGATGCTGGAAACTACAATGACACAGTTGGCCAACGAAGTCAGGACGCTAATTCGGGCCCAAGCTCAGGCCGCTCAGGGACTACCGTAGGCCATTATGAGGAGGTATATTCCACAACAACGACCGCACGCTAAGGCCCCTATCGCGAATGAGGGAGTCGGTGCATAAGGGGTCAGCTCATTCCTCCAACGTGCAGTCTAGTGCTCGGTTTCAGCGAGCTCGTAATGGGGAAGATGCAGCTCATCCTTCAAGGTTTAGAGTAAGGGTGAGCCAAAATAAACATTGACCGGTGCAAACTTGCCACGGTCATGATTAAGTCTCAGCTTGTAGAGATGGAGCCAGGCAAAGGCCTAATAATAAAGGTTCACGAAAAGAAGATGTATCAAACAAGCCCGAACGAGGTCACGAACCTGACCGTTATACTCTTGTATTTGAAGGTTTTAAAGATAGGAGGAAACAGGGGGCTTATGACTAGTATTTCCTGAGTAGACGGGACAGACAATCCACTGTCAGAAGAACTGAAATACAGGGTCCACTTGTCGAGGAGCTCTTCCAGAGGGTCCAGCAGCTTGAAGCACGACCTGGAGCCCATGGACAAAGACGTTAGAGCAGAGAAATGACTCCATTCACCTTAGAAATTGAACTGGAGTCGCTTCCTCCAAGGTTCAAAGTTCCCAACATCCCACAATACAAGGGAAATGCTGACCTTTACGATCATCTCGATGCTTTTAACATTCAGATGGATCTCCAGACCACTAGCTCGCTCGTAAAGTATCGCGTTTTTCCAACAATACTTAGGGACATTCCGCGAATATGGTTCAGAAACCTCCCCCCCCCCCCCCCCCCCGATAGCATTACTAACTAGAAGGAATGTTAGCCAAGATTTCTGAACCAGTATAAGGCGCTGAAGAGACAATTTGCGCCACTTTGCCACCTTGCTATAATCTTCCAACATCCTGGTGAGTTGTTAAGAGACTACATTAACAGGTTCAGGCGCGAGATGAATAACGTAGAAAGCCCTACAGACAAGGGGATCTTGACAACTATCTTTACAAGACTGAGGAAAGATGGGAAGCTGTACGAGAGCATTTACAAATCCATAGTGAAAGACTTAAGGGAATTTTACGAGCGAGCAGTGAAAGAAATAAGGTGGGAAAAAGCATTTGGCCTCAAGAAGGCTAGCATTCGGAGAGATGAGGCTGGCAGTTCTAATCAGGGAAAGAAAATGAGCAGTGGAGGAAATAGTCTTGGGGGCCAAAGAAACAATAATCAGATTGCAAAGAAGGCCAGATATAAGCCTAGACCGAAAAGTAACCAAAGGCAAGAGCGACCTCAATATCAGGGCCGTTACAATACATATAGCACCTTGTCCAATACCCAAGATAGGATTTTTGCAACCGAAAGGAATATGGAGAATTTTGGGAAACCAGTCCCTATTCAAACTCTTGAGGGACGTAGGGACATGAGCAAATTTTGTGCCTATCACAATGAAGTAAGGCATAACACCTCTAACTGTTGGACGCTGAAAAACACCATTGAAGAGTTGATCAGAAATGGCCGCCTAAGGGATTATGTTGTGCGACCTTCGAGGTAACCATCACAACAGCGTCCTTACCAACTGCAACAAGAGCAGCCGGCCCAAGCTTAACAAGAGCATGACCTTCAACACGGATCTGCTGTGAGAATGATCCATACTATCCATGGGGGTCCTTTTGTAGCAGGAACATCTAACAGATCACATGAGCGGTATATGCATGAGGCTAATCGCGTCAAACTTGCAAGCCAAAGAGAATTAGAAGGACCTACAAAGAAGGCTAGAAAAGGCGTTTACAGAGATTGTTTTTACAGAAGAAGATGTCTGGGATGTTCACTGGCCCCATAATGATGCCCTGATAATCCGAGCTCGCATCGACAACACAGATGTAATGAGAATCATGATAGACACCGAAAGTTAGATGAATGTGATGTATAAGGAATGTTATGACTAGATGGGGATCGGTAATGAACAGCTAAAACCTTCCCCCGAGCCTCTTTATGATTTTACTGGAGATTTAGTCACTCCTACCAAGCAAATAAGACTACCCCTTACCCTTGAAGATGTAGCTCATCAGTCAACGGTGCTTGCGGACTTCCTAATTATCAACTCACTCTCAACATATAATGTAGTATTAGGAAGACCTGCAATGAATGATCTCAACATGATTACCTCTACCAGGGCCCTCACGGTAAAGTTCATAACTCCCAATAGGATCCGGTGTGTGTGAGGCGAGCAATCTTTGGCTCGTCGTTACTATGTGGACGCAGTTAGAATGGGAGCCCGAGGGAAGAAGGTGAATGTGGTTTCAAGGTGTGAGCTGCAAGCGGTAGTACAACGAGGGTTAACCATGACCTTAATCCCAAAGAAATTGATACATGTAGAACTACGGGACCCGTAGAAAAGCTTGAAGATATTCAGGTCAGCGAAACGAATGTTGCAAAATGTCTTAAGTTGGGTAAGAACCTGATCCTAGAAATAAAGGCCCAACTGACTGATTATCTCAAGGCGAATTTAGATATGTTCATCTGGAATCATGAGGACATGGTGGGGATCTATTCGGGAGTGATGACTCATAAGCTGAATGTCAATCCTCGCCACAAACCAGTTTGCCAAAAAAGAAGGCAGATGACTCAAGAACGCTGTGATGCTTTGAAAGAGGAAGTAGATAATCTCTAAAGAAACGGATTTATTCATGAAGTTCGCTACCCAATCTAGGTAGCTAATTCCGTCTTGGTCAAGAAGAAGAACAGGAAATGAAGGACCTGCATAGACTTCATAGATTTGAATAAGGCCTGCTTAAAAGACAGCTTCCCGCTACCTAAGATTGATCAATTAGTAGATGCAACAGTTGGGCACGAACTCCTTAGCTTCATAAATACTTACTCATGGTACAATCAGATTCCAATGAACCCTGAAGATGGGGAGCACACCTCGTTTGTCACAGACCGTGGCTTGTACTGCTATAAGGTGATGCTTTTCAAACTAAAAAATACAGGGGCAACCTATCGAGACTAGTGAACATGATGTTCGAGGACTTGATTGGAAAGACTATGGAGGTGTACGTTGATGACATGTTGGTGAAATCCAAGCAGGCTATCGACCATGTCCACGATCTCGAGGGGATGTTCCTAAGTTTGAGAAAATACCAATGAAGCTAAACCCTCTCAAATGTGAATTCGGGGTAGCTTTAGGTAAATTTTTGGGTTTCATGGTGAATAACAAGAGAATCGAAGCCAACTCAAAAAAGATACAAACCTTGTTGGACATGAGGTCGCCTATAAAAGTGAAGGACGTGAAGAGTTTGAATGAACAAGTTGTAACCCTGAATAGATTTATATTAAAAGCCACAGACAGATATGTACCATTCTTTGAAGTATTAAAGAGGAAAAGAGCTTTGAATTGATAGAGGAATGCGAGGTAGTGTTCTAACAGCTGAAAGAATATATGAGGCAAGCCCCATTCTTGTCCAAATCGAATGAATGAGAGATCCTAATAGTTTATCTCGGGGTATCTCAACACACCCTAAGTGCAGCGTTGGTACGAAAGGAAGGAAATAGAGCTCAATTCCCTGTGTACTATATCAGCAAGAAGCTAGTTGAGGCAGAAATAAGGTACACCCCGATGGAGAAGCTCGCGTACTGTTTTATGGTGGCTTCTAGGAAGTTATGTTCTTACTTCTAGACGCATAAAATTGAAGTGCTGACCAAGTATCTCCTCTGGCAAATCTTGCAGAAGCTTGATACCTCAAGCCGTCTCCTTAGATGGGCAATTGAACTTGCGCAGTTCGACATTGAGTTCAAGCCAAGGTCAGCAATCAAGGGGCAAACACTAGCAGATTTTATCGCTGAGTTTACCGGACCTGTGGATAAGGAAGCCGAGTCTTCTGAAGGTCTGTTTTGGGAGCTATTTGTTGATGGATCTTCCTATGAACGGAGTGTAAGGGCTGAAATTCTGTCGATCAGGCCGAATGAAAGTAAGTTCCTTTGTGCACTCAAATTCGAGTTCAGAGTCACAAACAATGGGGCAGAGTATGAAACGCTATTGGTAGGGCTTCGCTTAGCCAAAAAGATGCAGGTTGAGTGACTCAGAATATTTAACGACTCCCAACTAGTGGTTGCCAAATAAAGGGTGAGTATCAGGCCAGAGGGTGAAGAATGACAATTTACCTACAGAAGGTCTAAGAGCTGTTGGAAACCTTTGAGAAATATGAGTTAAATCAGATCCCGTGAGCCTAAAATTTCCATGTAGACGCACTGGCTCACTTAGCTACAGCTCAGGACACAGATTTTCCTGGGAGCGTACCAATGAAGTTCCTGCCACAGCCAAGTACATAGCCCAATGATGAAGTAATGGTTTTAGCAGTAGCAGCAGATTCATGGATGGGTCCTCTAGTTAGTTACTTCCAAGAGGGAGAGCTACCAGATGATAAGATAGAAGCACGCTGTCTGCGAGTAAGAGCAGTGAGATACTGCATATACGGCGACATGCTTTACAAAAAAGGCTTCTCGGCTCCTTTATTACGATGTATTGATGAGCCAGACTGCACTGCAATTTTAAAGGACATACATGAAAGACACTATGACAATCATGCTGGGAGGTTGTCCCTAGCCCAAAAGGCACTTCAACAGGGGTTTTACTAGCCAATTATGAAGCAAGATGCTATCAACCTGGTAAAAAAATGTGATAAGTGCCAGAGATTCTCTAGGATCCCGCAAGCTCCATCAGTCTATCTTCAGCAGATGATCAATCCCTGGCCCTTTACTATTTGAGGTATGAATCTAATCGGGCCTCTTCCAACAGGTCGGGCGACGTACAAATATGTCGTTGTTGCTGTTGATTACTTTATAACGGGGGCAGAGGCGAAGGAACTGGCTGAGATTTCCACGATGAAGATAGAAAAGTTTGTATGAGACAATATTATTTACAAATTTGGTGTTCCTCAATAGCTTGTAACAGATAATGGAACCCAATTTACCAGCGAGCAGTTCCTTAATTTTTGTAGCAACCTCGGCATCGCTAAGAGCTTCTCGGTAGTGGATCACCCCCAAGCTAATAGCCAAGTAGAGGTAGTCAACAAAATCATCAAGCAAACCCTTAAGACCAAGCTTGAAGTCAGGAAGAGAGCATGGGTAGACAAATTACAGAAGGTACTGTGAGCTTACAGAATAACTGCTTGCAGTACCACTGGAGAGACCTCTTTCTCAATGGTCTACAAGTTTGAGGCCATGATTCCTGCTGAGTTCGAGATGATTAGCCAGCGGAGAGCAAGCTTCAATCCTGAAGAGAATGATCAACTTCTGGCCGCTAGTTCATATCTCCTCGAAGAAGCCAGGGAAACAGCTCGCCTGAGAGCAGTTATCTATCAGCAAAGGATGGAGAGATATTACAACAAAATGGTATGAGTACGGAAGTTCAAGCCAGGTAACCTTGTGTTGCGAGAGATTCTACCCAAAGCCCGCAAAACCAGTAATGGCACGCTTGGACCAAACTGGGAAGGACTCTACGTCATCCACGAAGATCTCAAGAATAGAGCATACCACTTAGCAGACATGAAAGGGGCAGTGCTCCCACGGGCGTGAAATACCATACATCTTTGACCATATTATCAATGACTATTGTACTTAATTAAAATGCTTTTGTAAATAGTAGTTGTATGAATGTGATAACAAACTTCGCGATTCTCATATATTATCACTAACATCAATTGACAGTGCATTCCTGTGTGAAGTGTGTAGCTACAAAAAACAAAGGTTGAAATGGCCACGGGCTCGCGTAACTAATCGTAGCTTGTTTACAGTTTTTCCCTAGACTATCCCAGACACTTCCTAACTCGGCCCACTTCACGACATAGAAATCAACCTGATGGGTAGGAGTTATGCACCCAATATACCTATAAGGTTAAGGGTTTTACTTCAGATGTGACCCCACGGAGCTAGAAGGTTAAACGAGCATTGGGGCCTATGGGATATGGGACATACCTTCCTAACGAACTCGGCCTACGGGTGCCTTAAAGTGTTATTGATTAAAACACACGTCTTAAACTCACTCATATATAATTTGTGCCGTTTTTCAAATTATGCTGTAAATGCTAGGGTTACGACCCTGTGAGCGCAGCTGAGGTCTCGTTACCTCCTCAACTCTTGCTATATGATGGGTAAATTCCTAATGCACTAATTACAATAGGTCGCGTGCAAGTATACACGGTCACAATGTAATATAATGGCAAATCAAGGTCGTTCCCACAGGGACAATTGCTAAATTTTATATATCAATTACCAAAATTGATTGAGACAATTTTATTCAAACTATCAAAACTCAAATAAAGGTGAATAAAATATAGTAAAACAAAATTAAAAATTAAAAGTGAAATAAACAACCAACTTAAATAATGGAACTAACAGCAGATTTAAAGATCTAAGGCACAATTTCACCTTTTTATTTCATCAACCTATTCTCCTTTTATTAAAAAATAATTACTTTTATCTTGTAATTAATCGGGTAAAACTCTAAATTAATTACCAGCCTCTTTCGATCGGTCAAGTAATATTATACAGAATAATTAATCTATTATATGTCTATATAGATTAATTAATCCGAACTCATTAAGTTCCAATTACCCACATATGATTACACAATCCTATAGGTATATGTTTATCCTACACAGATTATGCTATTCTATTGTCGTTGAACACATGATACCTTTGTCAAGCGCATCATAGTCACCAGATCTGTCAATTAAGAGGCCTTATTTGATTGACAGCATTAAGATCCAATAGAATAGAATACAATATAAAATAAAACAATCATCTATTAATCCAAAAACTCATTGAATAGGTGATGAAATAAATCGGCTACATTGTAGCCTTAGAAATTGAAATTAGCCCGACATAGAGTTGAATAACACAGTATAATAAATTGAAGGGAAAATAAACGACATTAACACAATCAATCAAAGAAATGGAATAGTCACTGTGTTATATTTTCTGAGTCTGAAGCTTGAATAAACTGAACTCTGGCTCTTGAGCACACCCGTTTCTGACGATGTTGAGATTGTCTTGAGACTCCCTCTGATGCCGTCCGAATGAGAGACTAGAGAGGCTTTTCTTCCGAAAACTCCACTCAGCCGTCACTAAAAACAAAACCCCTGCTGCTGTTGTTCTCAAAGAAAACGACTTAAGAAAAGAATAAAAAAAAACCCTAAAGTTTTTCCTCTGCCGACCTCCCCCTGTCTGCTGCTCAACAATATGATTTTATATGAGAAGGGCAACCTCTTGAACGCATCGGTTGACTTCCCTTTTCGTTCTTGATTCTCTGTCAATTTCCAGTGCAAGTTTCCTTCCAGAAAAATCCTCCCAATTGCTCTCTGTCAATGCTCCAATCACTGTTTTGACTGCTTGCCAATTTAATTAAAAATCCTCCGCAAGACTGCTTGAATTTCCTTCAAAACTTTGATCCATTGCCTAAATTATCTTCTAGAAATTAATTGAGAAAATCTTGGTGATTCTCCACGCGTGAAACATGTAAGGAAGTTTTGCAACGCACGATTGGATCGCTTCCCGCTGGCCTGCAAGTCACTTACGCGCAAAACACGAAAAAATCACTGGACGCAGCCCAAGGTCGCAGGCCACAAGCCCGCGCATGCTTCCCGCGGGTAGCTGCTGGTGTGGGCTGCTGGAAACCAACCAGCAGCTATGACCTGCGGGGTAAATTACAAAAAGCCCCTCGAGTTTTGGAAATTACACTTTTGCCCCTAAAGTTCCAAAAATTATACTTTTGCCCCAAAATTTATAAAATTTACAGTTCAGTCCCTGCATTCAATTTCTGCACAAAACACTCAGAAAATATCAGAACACCCCTATTTTACTCGGGTTTTCATCATAATAGTATAGGTTAAGAATATATAATCGTGCATAATTTTAACCCGATCACTATAGATGCTCGAGTTCTGGCCCTGCAAGCATAGCTTAAGAGCACAATATGTTGTATAGCTCAAGTATCGACCCTGTGAGCGCAATTCGTTATAGATGCTCAGGTATCGACCCTATGAGCACAGTCCCTTGTAAATGCTTAGGTTTAACCATGTGAGCACAACCAACTATAAATGCTCGGGTCCTTACCTTGTGAGCGCAACACCCTGTAAAGGCTCGAGTCCTTATCTTTTGAGCACAACGCTTACAGAGTGAAGCATAGCTAAAGTAGCCAACACGCAGTACCTCATCCATAAAAGTCAGTTTTCTTGACTCATATACTTTGCAGATATTGTTATCATTCAAGTTATGCGAGCTGATTTACTCGTTATAAGCTAACATCTGTCATAAGTTGTTGTCTGCTTGGTGGGGGGGGGGGGGGGGGGGGGCTGGATTTTTATTCACCTGTTAAAGATATTCTCTTCTTATTTACATGATTATGTGCTCTACTAAAGCTAGTCTACTTAAATTCTTGAGGGCACGCTCGCAACCCGTGAGCTTATTTTCTATGCCTTAAGAGGCATCTACGCGACTAATTAATACTTATCATCACAGCAGAGCCTGTTCAGCTAATTCGATTGGGTAGATTAGTTATTCTTATTATTTATTCTACTATCCATGTATGGTCGCGGATCATTCAACTTATGTGAAGAAGATTATTGTCCTATGATACATATTGGACTCAACAAAAATAAAGCAACTCAGCTGAACTATTATTTAGTGAAGAATGAAAAATATATATATATTGTGAAAAACATATCACAAATTCAAAGATTGATGTAAATTGACAATGTTCAGAGATAAGCCTCTACGAAAGGAAAAAAATACAAAAAACTATCTTAGGGGGCTTTGGAGGAGCTAGCAGGAGTTTTCTTTGAGCCTTATTTGCTGGGGGCTTCTTGTGAGGATGAACCTTGTCCCCCGTGAGGCATTGGCTCATAAGATCTTGAAGAAAGACCACCCTGAACCAAAGGAAGGGCATCCTTAGATGGAGCTGGGGGAGCACCGGTTTGAGCAGTTGGAGGTTTGGGACTTTTCTTAGAAGCTGGAGGAATAATCCCCTTCTGCACAATCTTCGTGGTCCCTACTAGAGTATCTTTAGAAGCATAAGCCGCGTACTTTTTCACCTCCTCCACTGCCTCTTCCCCGAAGAAGGCGATGTCCAGTTTGGGGTAGTGTTTCTATAAGGTATAAAGAAACGAACTGCTCGTCTTCTCAACAACTTCATTCTGGGCCTGCTTTATGCGAGCCTCCGCCTAGTTGAGCGATTCTTGAGCACGAGCAAGGTTACCCCTTATTGCGCTTAAGTCTTGCATCACCGTCTCGACCTTCTTCTCAGCCTCCACGACTCACTTCTTCTGAAAAATGGCCTCTTGTGTTATCCTATTGATGTCCTCAATAACCTGCTTAAGCGAGGAGGCGGTGATATCCCGAAGCTTTATCTCACGAGCTAAGGACTCCTCCGCTCTATCTCTTAGCTCCTCGACACCCTTAGTTTTTTTAGCTTTTTCAGACTCCTTTTTTATCTTTTCGTTTTCGCTCTCAAGCTTCTTGTTCGCCTCTTCTAGCGAAGCTTTCTCTTCCGCCAAGTCGGGAAAGTCTCTGAATATTTTCATCAGCACTAATGAAGTCTGAAATAAAGATGTGTCAGTAACAAATATGAAGATGACATAAGTTACATGATCAAAGTTGAAGCTTACCAGCACATTATAGCGTGCAGCATAAGTGATCAGCTGGCCGCCATGAATATGTTTCTGATAAACCTCTAGTTTATCAAGTCCCAGCAGCTCTGGTAGTTGGTCCAGGAGATCACTGAAGTACTCCCCAACATCAGCTTCTGAGGTTTGCTCCTCGGCAACCCTCTCTGTAATGGGCTCTTTGCCATTTGTTTTTTTGGTGTTTTGCAAGGGGCTCTGCAACTCTCTTTCCTTTATTTTTGGCCCTTAAGTGCCCTGTTGACGAACTACCAAAAGGTGGGGCCTCCTAGCCAATAGACTATTTCAGTGGGGATACTTGTCTCTCAGGTTTCCTCCCCATAGTTTTGTATTTTACGTCCTGTTTTTTAGTGAGCATTACAGCCTCCTTTTGAGACGACATTGTTGGTTAAGAAGGACGTTTTGTAGAGCCCGTTATCCAAACCTCAGGCTCATCAGACTCAACCACTGGAGGACGTGGATGAGAATCCATTTGAAGCCGCACCATGGTCTTGAACTTCTTGGTGGCAGGAGCAGATGTACCCTCTTTAAATCTTGTAAAGACTGAGGGGATCTCTTGTTTCTTGTGTACTTCGATGTTTTTGACGGTGTTCAGAAGCTTGATCCCGGCCCCAGGTACGAGCCCGTAATCCTTCAAAAAGTAATAGTCTGGGAAATAGTCGTCTGAAGGATCTTTGACCTCAAAAAACTTCTGGAGCGCCTCTAACTGCTCCCTTGAAAGGTCAATTGAGCTCTTGCTGACAGCTGCATATGAAAAAAAGAAAGTCAGTTAATGCAAAAATAATAATCATGCATGCATGCAAGGATGGAGAGTAGAAAATATGCTCACCAAGACTAAGGGTGAAAGAAAAGTTGGCAAATTTCAATAAGGACAAACAAGATGTATAGAACCAGCGGGTCTTGTAGCAACCTCTACCGCAGAAACACCTTGTAAGGTGAGTTACAAGCGGCCATGTAGTAAATGTCGTCTCGCTTCTCAGCCTTAGGGCTGGTAGTAGATTTGAAGAAAAAAATGTGTTGGATCATGTTTCGGGTTGGTGGCAGAAGCCCGTTCTTAAAGAAGATATAGGCTAAGGAAGTCAATTGAGCATAGGAGTTTGGTGTGAGTTGAAAATGGGCTAATTTTAGGTCGTTTAGGAGGTCGATGAGGTACTTGGGAACTGGAAACCTAAATCCTAACTCTACATGTTGGCGGCTAATCGTTGTGAATCCCTCAGGAGGGTGAGCCGCATGGTTGTGTGTAGTCGAAAACATGACACGGCATCCGGAAGGGAAGCTAAACTTCTTTGCTATTGTTGTGAGCTCGTCGTGGTTAACAGTGAAGTCATTCTAGTAGAAAGGCTCGCAAGCAGAAAGATCTTCTCGCCCTGAGGACTCTAGTGCACTCTCGTCGCTTTGGTCTGTCGCAATTGAAGAATCTCTGACTTGTTGAGAAGATTCCCCTCCAGAGCCCTTTTCGCTAGACATTACTCATTGGTATCGACATCCACGACTTGACATCTACAAAAGAGGCAATGGGTTAGACCGCTAGTAGCTGACCAGACCTAGGAAACGAGGATAATCCTAAATCTACTTTCCCTAAAAGTCAAGTTGTGCGCCTAAGAGATCAGCAAGGGATAGAAGAGTCCTTATAGATGAACTCCTCAAAGCTTAATGTAAAATAAATAAAAAAAAAAAAAAGGGAAATAGGAGGAGATAGATTATTTTGCAGGTGCTCTAGGTCCAAGCAAACCAGAGGTAATGCGAAAATGCGCTCCTAGCAAGGTCAGGAACCAATTACTCAGGCTTTTCAAGAAAAACGCAAGGAAAAATGAAGCAAAAATGGAGAACAGAAGCCAGATTTGGCGAAAGAATGCCATGTATACAGAAATGGAAATGAAAAGGTCGTCGTAAAAAGAAGAACTTACCTTGAGTATGGTAGAAGCTGGTGGTTCTTACTGAAGAACGGTGAATAGCAGCGAATAGCTCAGAGAAAATTAGGAGATGAAGAGACGTCTGATTTTTGAAAATGGAAGGGAAGAAGAAAATGAAACGTTTTTATCCTTAAATAGTTGTTGAGCCCTAACTGTTGGATCGAGATAGCTGTATAACGTCTTAGATTTGACGACTTAGTGCGATTCCCAAGATTTTGTCATCATGCAATAGTCAGTTGAAAGACGTGCATTAAATGCATACGGTGTATGGTGTGACCTGTAACAGCTGTCTAGGGTAACGCCACGTGGTCTAGCAAACTTGAAAAGTGGCATAATTGTTCCTGCCAAGCCTGTTCGCATGCAGAACTGTAGCTCCTAGTCCATTAAATGCGCCAAGAGCTAGGGGATTTGTGTTATGGATATTTTTACGATCAGATCAAATGGGCTGGCTAAAGCCCAAAGGGTGGGCCCCATGACGAGAAGGTCCAAAAAGGCCCAGCTTTCTGCTAATCTTTCTATTTGCTTATCTGTTCGTCTCTCTGCTTGATATCCTACTCGTGAACCTGTTCGCAAATATGACCGCTTATCTGCTCACCTATGAGACCTACCATTTATTAATACGCCTAATCGCTAGATAGCTTGTTTAGGGTCGTTGTCGCCAATCTTTAATAAAATGAGTTCAGCAGAGCTTTATTTGCTCGTCAACCTAGCAAGACATTCTTCTGGCTGAGATGCTCACTTCTGTCATTTCTCTCAAATCACCAGTCAACCACCGTCAGAGCTGCCAGACTAATTATATCTCAAGACATGTCGTACACGTCAATCCCATAAGAGATTACAGCCTGGATTACGGAGATTTTACCAAACCCACATCTGTTAGCCGCCTAAACTCATACTTTGATAGAATTAGACCTAACATTGTCAACTGCATTAAATATAATCCAGGAGCATTAAATGTAACCCATCATTGTAATCTTGATTTACTATACCTTTGTCTTATTTACGTTTTACTGTAGCATCTCTCATTCTCTAAAAATAGAGGAGGACTCTCATTGTAAAAGAGTTTCAATCTTTGAGTGTCATTACTTTGTCGAAATAGTGTGAGAGTGAACAATGGACGTAGACATATTTTTGGGCCGAACCACTTAAAAGTCTTTGGTGTTCATGTTTCTTCCCTGACCCCTTTTTCCCTTTGCTTTTTGTTTTGCTTACCTCACTACAATAACAACCCAGAACTGTAGCTTGGGCTATAAATGAACCTAGTCAGCTAAAACCAGACGTCGATAATAATTTTAATAATATAAAATATAAAAATCTATAATATGTAAAACTTTCATAGAATTTCTTTATATAAATCTGGTATTTTATAAATCTCCATCTATACTGATCAAACTCATTATATAATATCTGTAATATAAAAATCTACATCAAATAGTACCCAAGGAAATCTATTGTATGTGGTGGAAATACTCAATACACACGCAAAACAATAGATAATATATTGTCATACACCTACTGTGCGACTCTCTAGGACTCGAACATGTAAAGTCTATTTGACCGTTAGAAGGGAGGGTACAATCTTAACGTATAGAAAATAGTTTTATTTTTCTTTCAAATCTTAAATAATTTATGTATACAAATATACGTAATATTGAATAATACGTTTCTCAAAACATAATCAAATATTTTTTTTCAAAACATAACATAATATTACTAAAAATATTTTGAGTGTTTATTATAATAAATTCAAGCTATAAACATAAAATTCTGATTGGAAAATCTAATACATATGCGTATATACGAATACATAATAAATTCTCATTTCAATCATAAAACATAATTTATAATCTATAAAATTAATTAACTAAACAAATAATTTATTTTCAATAAATAATAAAAACTGAAATATAAATAAACATAATTCAATCAATTTAATTAAAATAAAACTATCCATTTACAGAACTTCTTTACTTAAATCTGGATCTAAAACAATTTCCCATCAATTTTTTCATAAACTTGAATTCACCATAAAATCACATAAGACTAAACTTAAAACTTATAAAAAAAGTTAACTAATTTTCTAAAATTCAAATCATATTGAAATAAAATTACTTATTTTGATAATTTAAACACTCAAATATTTCATTCATGCTTTCGAAATTTTCTTCATATTTTTCTTCTCTCTCTTCCTCTTCTTTTCCTTCTTCTTTCTTTTCTTTTCTCGACTTCACCCTATTTTCTTTTATTTTTCTTTTGCTACTCGGTTCTAGCTGAATTGGTTTCTAGTTGTTTCTAATAATATTTATAAATCCGACAGTCACACGCTTCTCTCTTTAATTTATTCTAACACCAATCTTTGTTTCACTCTTGCTTCATCATATCAACACCACAATTCTTTCTCTTTATTTCTCAAGCAAATCCACTAACTCTCCTATATTTCTTTTGTCTTTTATGCTATTCATTAACACTTTCTCCTTTATATATTAAAATATTTGCCATCATCACTTTTTTTAAAAAAAAAAAAAAAAAAAATAGCAACTCATCTCAATCTTACACTGGCACCCATTTGTCTTAATATTTGACTTGCCATTTTGTATTTTTCGAGGAACAAAAATGGTAGCGGCATCTCTCGTTGTCTTCACGGAATTTTATCTTAATGACCCAAAAAACCCTTTTCTTATTTGTTTTTTGAGTCACGTTAGTAGAGAAAATTCCTTCTGGCTAATGAAGATACTACTCTCAAAGCTAAGAAGAAGACGAAGAAGAAGCCAGGTTGGCCCTACACTTTTTATGAAACAAACCAGTTGCTATTCTGTAAGCCCTATTCACTCTTAGATGATATGAGGAATGAATCTCAGTAGGGGCCCATCGGCCTTATCTTTTCAAAGAGAAGGAAGAAAAGATATGTAGCTTGCTTCGGTGGGACTTTACATTGAGCAAGGCAAAGAACTGGCTTAGTGATCTTGATCTCCGCCACCATTGCATCAAGTCCGAATTGCTCTCTGTTGTAATTAAGTACCATTATGGAATTTGTTAGTTATGCTCTTTCCTAATAATGGTGATATAATTCTTTTTTAAAATTTAAATTGAATCAAGATTTATCATAATTTATCAAGAATAAGAATTATATCAATTAATTGGACAATTGTTTCTATAATTTCATAATATATATACTTATAATATACTTATAATTGGACTGGACTCCCTCTCTCTTCGCTTTTTTGTCTCTCTCTTCTCTTTCTCTTTGTCTTTATTTTATGTTATATATTTTAATTTATGATATTATATTTTATTCAAAATAGTATTATTTTCAAATATTAATATACAGTAATTTTTATATTATCACGAAATAATTTATGACACTCTTTTTTTTAAATATAATTTATGATACTCTTATTTTTCTAACATATAATATGAATTTTATTTTATTTAAAAATAAAAATAATTTTATATTACTTAAAAGTATTTTAAAAATAATATATTTAATATAATATGATCGAATATCATCTATAATTTATCAAACAAATGATCATGTTATTTTTAATTCAACGCACTTTGATATAAATCAATTGAATTCTATGAAAGTGGACTGATCCAATAGTAAGACCAGTTTCACCTGTCATATACTTGAACTTTCAAATGATGAGTTTGATTCACAGATCAATCATTATTTGAGTAATTTTTTTATCTTTATATAAATAGTTCTTTTTCGTTTACTAGATATAAATTGTATTTTGAAGTTTTATATTAATTAAGACCAAACAATAGGATGACCTACTGTAAAAACGGGAAAAAAAAAATCAATTGATTTCAATCTCACCTAGTAAGGCTTACAAAGAGTCTGAAAGGCTATCCTTAATTGTCAATGCTTGTAGTGCCTATTGCTTAATCAATTGAATTCAATCTCATCTAGAACGGCTTACCAAACTGTCTGAAAGGCTGTCCTCAATACTCAATGCTTGTGGTGCACTGGTGCCTATTGCTTAATCAATGCACAACAATGACTTGTCAGAAATCCCAAACAACTTTATTGACACGCGGCAACGACGCTCTGCCCTTACGTATGTTAAGCTCCATCGGCAACTTCGCCGTTTTTCATCCCTCTTAATTTCCGTTCTCATTTTGATTTTGATTGCGGAATTTCAAGTTTCATGGACGGTGAGTTTTTCTCTAAATAGTATATTAAATTTATATTATTTTATGATTCTAGTTTGTCATTTTATGTCAACGAACGTAACGAATAATTTTTCATGATTCTTA
Source organism: Dimocarpus longan (assembly GCA_022984855.1). Classification (NCBI taxonomy): domain Eukaryota; kingdom Viridiplantae; phylum Streptophyta; class Magnoliopsida; order Sapindales; family Sapindaceae; genus Dimocarpus; species Dimocarpus longan. The sequence continues at coordinate 18,356,890 of CM041017.1, forward strand.
TCACCATTTTTTTTAGCTAACGCCTAATAGATCATCTATCAAACAAATCAAAAGTTTAAGATCTTAATTATTATTTATACAGTTTAGATATTTATTTTTATAATAAAAAGTTAACTATTATTATAATAAAAGAAGAAAACTAATTGTATAAATTTATAAATTAGTTCGATAGAAATTCACATTAATAAATGAGAATATGTATTATTATTTGTATTAAAAGGTGACATAATAAATCACACTTCTATTGATATGATAAGAGATTGTCGACTTGTTTTGTAAAGGTTACTAGGTTAGAAAATTTATTGGTGATGACTGACTATGTTCATGAAAATAATTGGAAAGCTGGGTACATCAAATTTTTTGTATCTAGCAGTGGGAATTTAAGAGAGGCAGTGTGTAATTCTAAACGCATTGAATCTTAGTTGCAGACAGATGTATATCGGCAAAAGTTTCATTTTCGTCTAATGACAGTACTTTCCTTGCAATGAATATCTTCTTAAGAAAAATTTGAAAATTCAGCAAAGCTATCACCAAAGACATCACAGATATACCAACTATATATATATATATATATATATATATATATATATTGCGCAAAGAAAAATGTTGGACGGGTAGATGTGGCTTAAGGTCCTAGAACGTGTGAGAATTTTCTCGCATGTTGTATCGTGAATTAGTGTCCAATGAGAGTGATGGTTAGGTTATGCGTGTAAGGTGAGCATTGTATAAAAAGTGTGCTGCTTTTTAATTTAATTACACGACAAATGGAAATCTATTGCAACCATATAATAGTATATATTTATTTTCATAATAGAAAGAAAATTTCTCACATATATTAATAAATATGCATAATAAGAGTCAAATAATATGAAGGAAAGTGCTCAAATATTATATGTAATGGGAATAAAAATATAAATTTCATATGAATTTGGGGTCATGGAATTGAAATTCCATTTCCCCCAAATACTTTTATGTCCTTATTTCATTAAAAAAAAAAAAAAAAAAAAAAAAAAAAAAAAAACCTATTTGTGTGTGTGATCAGCTCATAAAAAATTAATCACGATTTGATATATAATATAGATACACAATATACTTACAGTAATATTATTAATAAAATTTATTTTTTTTTTTAACATATTATAATGAGTTACATGACTAAAAGTTGGTACTACATGTTAAATGCAATTTTGCAAAAAGGATAATCCCAAAAAATTCATTATAATTTGTAAAAATGTCTATTTTACCATTATAGTTTCATTTTTATCTAAAATCATCCTAATATTAAAAAAAAAAATTAACAAAAAATAAAAATTTTACCCCTTATGTTTTTATTATCAATTTGTAACCATTATGGATATTATTATCCTTTTACATGCCTCCAAGGGATATCTTGAATGTTTTTATTAATGTCATGAGAGATTTTAGATAAAAATAAAACTATAGGTAATAAAATAGATATTTTTATAAACTATCAAGGATTTTTTTGAATTATGCCTTTTGCAAAAAGATACATGATGCTTCTTTTGCAATTTGCAAGATCTTAATGATTTTTTGTTTACTACAAAAACATTTCTATATTGTATATAATTTTAATCAATGACATTTTGTAATTTGTAATAAATTCATTATGATTCTAAAGTAAAGTAAACAATTTAATGGGAATACTGGTAATTCTGATGTCGGTTCTTGCAATTGAAATAAACAATTTATTTTGATTTTGATATATCATTCCAATTCCAAGTTATTCCGATTTTAAATTATTCTGATTCCCATGTCGATTCTTGTAATGGAAATAAATGCAATCTAATATAATATTAAATAGTAAAAGAAAAATAACATAAAGGGTATATTTAGTTTTTTTTTTTTTAAAAAAATACTAATAAAAAATAAAATTAGGGGAATTAAATTTCATAAAAAGTAGAATTTGATTTCTTCGTTTCTATGAAAATTATCACTAGTAGAATCCACAAATAAAATAAAATAATTTTCACTAAATCACTCTAATATTTTATATAATTAATTTAGATATATTAAAATTACTGTCAACATATGTCAAAAGAATAAAAAATGAAAAAGAAAAAGAAAATTATCGCCAACAGGATACCTACAAGCAAAGTGTAGAAATCCAAATTTATACAGTTGTAAATTACTAAAACGCCTATACAAAATTGAGTTCTTACATAAACTTAGGTGTATATAATATGGTACCTAATTAATTATATAATATGGAAGTAGAGAAATTTTGAATGAACATCTAGCATTAAATTTAGTGTAATAAAATGATTTTTTTCTATTTCAAAAAAAAAAAAAATGATTTTTTTCAACACTAAATTTTATCACAAATTTATATTAGTTCATTCTGAACTCTCTCTATATATATATATATATTTACTAACTACTTCGTCTAAATTTCAAAACTCCCACTAATAATAATGAAATAATAATAATAATAATTGTAATAATACTAAATTAATGATGTGTTTACTTCATATATTAGAGAATGAGAATAATAAAGGAGATTGATTGATGTTTACTTGTTTAAAATTCATTTCGTAATGAGAATAAAAGTGTGAGTCTTATATCAATTTAGGGTTATAAAATGAGAATATTATTCCCTTAATCTCACTTTGAAATCTCATTTTTATTCTCAAATTTGATGTAAAAAGTCTCTTATATCATTATTTTCTTAAAAAAAAAAAAAAAACCTATTTTCATAACATTTTATATATAAAAAAAACCACGACTTGATGTACAATATATACAATATGTTCTCTCAAAAAATTAAAAATGTACACAATATGCCTACAATAATATTGTTAAAAAAGTTCATTTTTTCAGTCTATTCTGACGAATTATATTATAAAAATATAGCATTACATCTTCAATACTATTCTATGTATTGTAATTAATCTATAATTTTAGTCAAATATATTTTTGTAACTTATAATTAATTTATTATGATTTCAAAGTAAAATAATTAGCTTAATGAAATTACTGTTGATTCTAATTCTGATTTTTACAGTTAAAGTAAATAATTTATTCTGATTTCAATATATTATTCCAATTTCAAATCATTTCGATTCTAGATCATTTTGATTTTTATTTTGATTTTTTTTAAGTGAAGTAAACACACAATAAGTATTAGAAGTATAGCCTTTATTGTCTAATACAAATGCACACAACGTTATAGTACTCTTTCATTTTCCATTTATAAATAAATTTCATTCCCTAGCAAAAGAAAAAAAAAATTCATCGTTTCAAAATTTGGCTCAATTATAGCCAAAGTAATAATGGTGATATAATTCTTTTTTAAAATTTAAATTGAATGCAAGATTTATCATAATATATCAAGAATAAGAATTATATCAATTAATTGAACAATTGTTTGTATAATTTCATAAGATATTATATACTTATAATTGGACTGGACTCCCGCTCTCTTCACTTTTTCCTCTCTCTCTTGTCTCTCTCTTTGTCTTTTTTTTTTAGTTATAATTATTTTAATTTATTTAAAATAATTTATAATATAATTTATAATATTTTATTTTATTTAAAATAATATTATTTTCAAATATTAATAGAAAGTAATTTTTAGATTATCAAAAAATAATTTATGATACTTTTATTTTACTAATATATAATATGAATTTTATTTTATTTTATTTAAAAATAAAAATTATTTTATTTTACTTAAAAGTATTTTTTAAAATAATTATTTTATTAATATAATATATTTAATATAATATAATAATGCAATACCATCTATAATGTATCAAACAAACCATCGCATTATATTTAATTCCATTCACTTCAATATAATTCAATTGAATTTAGAGAAGGTAAATTGATCAAATTAGTTCCACCTATCACATACTTTCAAATGGTAGGTTAGACTCGTAAATTTCATCATCATGTGGATAATTTTTTTATTTTGATGTGAGTTATCTTTTTTCATGTTTTGAGAATAAAAATCTAGATCATAGTTTAGAATCTGTCTCAACTAGATTTAGATAAAAATGTGATGTAGTGTAAAAGGAAAAAAAAAAAAAAAAAAATCAATTGAATTCAGTCTCATCAGCACGGCTTACCAAACACGGTCTGAAAGGCCTTACCCTCGATACTTGTGGTGCCTATTGCTTAGTCACTGCACAACAATGACTTGTCAGAGATCCAACAACTTTAATGCAACGTGGTAAACACGCTCTACCCTTGCGTATGTCTAACTTCCATCAGCAACTTCACCATCATTCATCCCTCTTAATCTCCGTTTTCATTTTGATTTTGATTGCGGAAAACGGTGAGTTTTTCTTTAAATAGTATATTAAATTTATATTATTTTATGATTCTAGTTTATCGTTTTATGTCGACCAATCCAACGAATAATTTTCATGATTCTGATTGCGATTTTGTATTTTCAACTGACACCTAATTGATCATTTATCAAACAAATCAAAAGTCTAGGACTTTAATAATTATTTATACGTTCAGATGTTTACTTTTATGATTAAAATATAATTATTATTACAATAACGGAAGAAAACTAATTATATAAATTTATAAATTAGTTTGATAGAAATTCACATAGATAAATGAGAATATATATAACGATTTGTATTAAAAGACTGTTATGGGTTTTTAATTTTTTGTATTAAAAAGATCCAGTGAGAATATATACAATATGAAAACTAGACGGTTTTAGATTTGACGAACCCAGAAACAGCATGGTTCTAGGGTAGGGTGTGATGGTGGGTGGTTTGTGGTTTGTGATTGTGATGGATGGTTGATTTAAGGTTGTTTTGGGTGGTGGGTAGGTGTGATGGGTGAGTGGTTTAGGGTTGTTCTCGGTGGTTTGTGGTGGTGGATAGAGAGATAGCTCGTGTTGGATGGATCTGGATATGACGGGTCTCTGTGAGGTTTTTTTTTTTTTTTTTTTTTTCAAATGGTTGATGATGATGTTGCTGATGTTGTAGGTTGATGTTGATAATGACGGGTTGAATGTTACTGATGATGATGGTTGCTAATTTAAGTTTTTTGTAGGATTTCAACCTCGAATAGGAATTTTTTTTTTGGTTAATTAGATTTTTTTGAAATCTTGTGTTATATATTTTTAATATAATAATATTATTAATTAATAATTTAAATCATAGTTTAGTCATAACATAATTTTGAAGGGTGTAATATGGGTTTTAAATAATTTTAGTAGGAGTATTTTGGTCATTTCACAATTCTAAAAGGAAAATATTACTATTTTGGATAGAAAGATAACGGTAGGGGGCGATTCACCTAATAAAAATAAAATCGGGAATAAATCTCCATTAGTTTTCATTATGGGATTTTTTCATAATATCCCGTTAATCTATAGTTTTAACATCATATTTGGTAATACGAATAGTTTAACACCAAATTTGGTGATAAACTGTTCATTGACACCAAAAAAATTATTTTAGAATTACAAAATTAGTGTTTCCTAAAAGTGTGAAAATGCACCAAAACGATGTTGATGTATCCGTTGGAGACGGCCTTAGGTCAACTGCAACGTGACACCAAAACACCAAATTAGTGTTACAAAAGCCTCCAACGTCAGCACCAATTTGGTGCATGGCTTTGCTTCCGATAAAATTTTTGGTGCTTTTGTTACAGTTGGACACCAAATTTGGTGCTGTAGCAAACACCAAATTCATTTTTGGTGAGCCAGTTGCTTACCTTTTTTTTTTTCAAAATTTCAATATTAGACCTCTACTAATAAACAAAACAAATTTTATTCATTTTATATTCTTTAACATATTTAATATATTTATATAATTTGGGTAATAATTATAAATAAAAATTAAATTATTATTAAAAATATATACCATTAAAAATATTTCATTAAGATCTTTAAAATGAGTATAATATTGAATATGTTTTAATATATTTTTAAGTTTTTAATATGTATTATAAGTAATATATTAATATAATGTTATTTAAATTATTTAATGTATATAAAAATTTATTATTAGATTTTTGTGTCATACCTTGAACACAAACAATTATTAGATTTTTTTTATATTATTGTGTCATACCTTGGACACAAATCATTGGAAATATTTCATACATTAGGCACAAATCATATATTGTTAGATTTTTGTGTTATACCGAACACAAACAATTAAGTGGATAAACAATTAGTTAGATAAAAATTATATGAGAAATTAATAATTTTTTTTATATTATGCATAATTATTTGATAATACGATTTAATAATGACTTGGATAATAAAATAGTTGGATAAAAAGTTAGTTGAAAAAATAAAATGAATAAAAAATTAGGTGGATAAACAATTAATTGGATAAAAAAGAATTAAAAAATATTAAGTGACTAAAAAATTATATGAAAATATAATGAAAATAATATTTTGTAAAAAATACAAAAAAAATATATAAGTATTTAATAATTTTGTAATATATCGTGAGTAATTATTTGAGAATAAAATTATATATCAAATAAATTAATTAATATTGATTAAAGAATTATGTATGAAATATTATATGAAAATATTTTTTACATCAATTTAATATCATGTATATTGGAGTTAAAAAAAATTTGGTATCAAGAAATTCTATGTTAACATAAAAATGGTATCAAATTTGGTATGAGTTGGTCTTAGGGTCTACTAAAAACTTAGTCAACCTTCGACATCACAAGATTAACAAGTCACCAGTCATTCACTCGTCACCAGTCAGCCATTCACCAGTCATTCACTCCTCACCAGTCAGTCATTCACTCCTCACCACTCACTCTCTCTCTCTCTCTCGCTTATATAGATGAGAACCCACAAACAAAACCTTCTTACCTAGCTTATAAGATCCATTACAGAAAGAAACCCTGGAACCTTTTTCACTTGATTGGTGGTTCTTTTTTTTTTTATTCAGTGTTAAATAGAAAATGGAGTCTGAAAGAATAAGGAAGCTTTATAGTGCAGTTTCGGAGAAGAAGTGGGAAGCCTTTCAAAAACACTGGGTAGAAGAGGGTAGGCCATGGAGGGATTTTCATGATCTTGTTACGGAATTGAGTTACCCTTTATCGATTCAAGGGGACAATATAATTCGTTTGGCAGTATACAGTGGAAGCAAGAAACCCCTTGATCTGATCCTTAGTTCTGTTCAGTCTGCATTTGCCTCTTCCAATATAGTTCGCGAATTGATGGAGATGTCGATGAATAACTACGGAAATACAGTTCTACATGAGGCAGCCATAAGAGGAAATCTTGAGGCCGCAACGCTTCTGGTTGATCAGCATCGGCTATACAACTTAATTGAGATGGCGAATTATGACGAAGAAACCCCGCTGTTTACAGCTGCTGCAAACGGGAATACAAAAATAGTCAAGTATCTAGCTTCTCAACCAGGTCAAACGGTTTTTTCTGATGATGGTAAAAGGCAGCTGAAAGATATTCATCGCCAGAACAAATTCGGTGTCTCTGTTCTTTACGTTGCCGTCCAAGGCCAGCATTTCGGTCTCTCGCTTTATTCATTTCTTTTTCTTTTCTATTTATTATTTCTCATGGGGTAATTTTTTTTTTTTAAGAACTTTATTCTAATCCTTATATTTTTAAAAAAAATTAGGTTTTAAAGGTGAATCCATTTATAACTTTTATAAGTTTTTAGATTTTAAAAACTCACCAAATTAGTTCTTTGACGTGAACTTTGATGATCAACATGAACTAAAAATGATAACAGACTGTTTTATCCTAAATTGTTAATTATTGTTTTTATTTAATTATCATTTTTTTTCATCTGACATATGTCATAATGTCATCAATTAGTATTAAAAGATAAAACTATCTCGATATTGTAACGTTTGATCATCTGATGGTAAAGATTAATTTGATGAGTTTTTAAAATAGAATGGACCATAAACACTATAAACAAATTGGCATTTAAAAGTGAGAAGTTTTTTAAAAGTATGAGGACCAAATGATTTTTTTTTTCCTCACTAAAATTATTTTATCAAAATTTGATGTTGAAATAAGGTGGCATTTATAAAAGTTAGAGGATTAATTGATCGAATTTTCATAAACATACCACAATATTTAGATTTTTTTTTCTAAAATATATTAATATTCATTAACAACTATTCAAACTTGGGATCACAAAGAGTTACAAACATTGAACATCCAATCACATTTGAGAATGCAGAAAATACAGCATCAGTTCAAATCCTCAAAAAATGAGAGATTAGGATTATCAGACATCTAAATTTGGATATCGATATATTAGCATTGTTTTTTTTTTTTTTTTGCATTAATTCTTTGATTTAATTAATTTTCATTCATTTCTTTTAAAGTTTAACCCTCTCTCTCTCTCTCTATATATATATATATATAATTATCCTTTGATTTAGGGATTGTTTTTTGTCTCTTTAATTTGAATTGATATTATTATTATTAGTTTTAAGATTATAAGTCATTATATATTCATATATAGAGTCCATATTTTTAAAACTAATAATAATCAGTCAAAATTAAGAGATAAAAAATTACATAAATTAAAGAATTATGTATATATGAGAACTAAATAATGTTACATTTCTTAAAAATTTGTTCAAAAATTTTACGTAAATGATGTTATGAGCTGACTTGTAGTCATCACATTAATTTTTGGATGATGTGTTTATAATATGACAATTATATATAAGTTTATCACCTCATTGAGATAATGAATTTGGATAAATTTTTAGGTAATGTTGTATTATTTATGAAAATTTAATGATAAGTATATCTTAAAATTTTTATTTGAGGATGATTAATTAGAACTATTTATTTTTGTGGTTATCATTGAGGTAGGTTTTACTGCAAATTAATGGTTATAAATAGGAGGATGACCAAGTCAAGATCTTGGATTAAAAAATTTTTTAGGATACGTGTTGGCCGTAGTGTTCCAAAAATCGACCAAATTGATCTATTTTTGGTCGGGTAATAGGTAACCGGCACCTTACTAGTCCAATAACCCCCAAATCGGAGGTCTTACTCACCAGAGGTGAGTAATCGATTGAGTTGATTGAGTAATCGATTCAACTCGATTAATTCGACACAAAACTGACCACAAAATCGATCTGAAATCATCGTAAACACCATTAAAAAGTCAACTAGAGAGAGAGTTCACATGTAGGAGAGAGATGAGATGTTATTCGGGAGAGAACCGAAGAACTTCAACTTGGCAAAGCTTATAGATGTCAACCGTTTGGAGTCGCAGCTGACACCCTTCCAGTTGTAATACGCTAACTTCAAAGACTAATCAAAGGGGAGATTGAAGAGCGATTGGGTTGGAAAGTATGACGGTCAAGTCATCGATTTTGGCGACAATGGTAAAGATGAGGAGGAGGAAAAAGGTGGTTTTGGAGAGAGAAATTAAAGGCATGTTGTGAGGAGAAAAGAAGGATTGAGAGTGAGAGAGAGAGGTGGAGGGCTGGAGCGGCGATGAGTGAGGGTTTGTGTATTAAGTTTGTATATATATTAGGGTGAATTATACAAACACCTCTTGAACTTTGATAAAATTACATCGATATCTAAATTTTGATACTAATGACATTAACCTTACATTGAAGTTTTTTTTTTTTTTTTTTTTTATAATGTATTACTCAGTTTGACCGTCAGTAAACAGTACTTGTCAATTAATCTCTAAGTAACTGATAAATGACTAACCACTACCTCATCGATCGATTAGTGTGTAACAATTTGTTATGGGTAATTTTACGATCAAGCCAATTGGGCCAGAAGGGATCTATAGTACAGGCTCGAAGACTCAAACACTCATAAATCTGTCTTTCTTTTTGACCTCTTTCTAGACTATGTACCTGTTCGTTGGATTGACTATCCATTCTGTTTGTATCCCAAGTCCCCTGCCGATTGTCGTTCTACTCGCGAATAATGTTGGTTGCCCGATCAATGATATGTTCGCTGCCCTACACGCGATTGCAAACAGTTCTATTCGCTCAAGATGATCACCTTATCTGTTCGCTCAGGCTAGTCGTTGTTTCTATTCACTTGAACTGATCGCTACACCTGCCCGCCTAGGTTGCTTGTTGTGACTGCTTGCAAAATCTGTCTGCTTAAGTTGTTCGCCAAATTGTGATCGGCAGAGTCGTTCAGCTTGGATCTGTTTGTTTAGAATGTCTCTCCTTATTGTCCGATAGTTTCTGAGCATACTCATGAGCCTGCTCGTTTGTGGAGCCACTCGTCTGATTTAACAGTTGACCATGGAAATATTAATTCATGATCTGTCTCCTGAATCCTCAAGTATCTGTTTCGTCAGAAGCTTATCTGTTCGCCAACCCAACTGAATATTTTGTCCGTCGGAAAGCCTATCTCAGCTTTGACGCTCAAATCGCGAATTAGTGGAAGTCAAAGATGCCATGTAAAACACAGCACAAGACATGCCATGCACATCATCTCTGCTAGAGACCACAGCCAAGATTTCGGTAGCCTCTCATGACCCGTATAGACCAGCCACCTGAAGTTTTGCTCGGGCAGAGCCCAGAAGTGATAGTTTCAGTCGCATTTAATATGATTTCGACTGCATTTAATGCACTGTTAGCCGCATTAAATGAAATCTCGACGCATTAAATACGGCCCATCATTGTATTTTCAGTTTACTATATGCTTTTGTTTTACTCTATTTTACTGTAGCATCTCCCATTTCTCTATCTATAGGGGAGGATTTTCATTGTAAAAACTGTGACAATCTTTTGAGTGCCGTTACTCTGCAAAAATAGTGAGAGAGAGTGAATAGTAGATGTAGACATCCAATTGGGCCGAACCACTCTAAAATCCTCTGGTGTTTCTTGCTCCTCGTCTCTGATCTTTTCTTTCTGTTTTCTTTTCATTTTGCACAATCCATATCAACTACACAAGACTGCAGCTTGAGCCCTAAATGAACCTCATTGACTAGGGATCCAAATCCGGACGTCAACATTTTTGACACTAAAAGGAGGGGCCCATCTTCAGTTTCACCACCTTTTTCCTCTTAGCCTACAAAGCTCATTTTTTGTTCAAAATGGTCAGAGGGAGGATTCCAAGGAACTTTAACATAACAGATAATCATCCTGAAGTTTCAGACTAACAACGACTTACCATGTTTACCGAAGGGCTACCCGACGCTAGTGTAAGGACATTCGGTGTGTCCATAGGAAGGGACGCTTAAGGTATATCTCCTCTTCCTGCTCGCCAACTTGTGCCTAATGCTGTAGGAAGGGACGTTATATAGGTGTTGCAGCGGCGATAGGAAATGTTAGAAACTACAGTGGCACAGCTACTCGACGAAGTCAGAACACTGATTCGGACTCAAGTCCAACCTCCTCAAGAACCTCCCCAGACCACTCCAGGAAGGGATGCTCCCCGAGGGAAGCACACTGAAGACCCTGGCGCGAATAAGAGAGATGTCAGGGAGTCAGAACGAGAAGGATCAGTTCACTCTTCTAGCATACATTCTAGTGCTCGGCTGCCTCGAGCTCGTGGTGAACATTGGCCAGGATAAGCTAACTACGGCCATGATCAAATCCCGGCCCGCAAAGATAGGACGAGGTCGGGACCCAATAATGGAGGATTGGGGGCTCGAGACCATGGATCCCCAAGCAGGCAGGACAGACAATCAGCTGTTAGGAGAACCAAAATACAGGGCCCGTTAATTGAAGAACTCCTTCAGAGGGTCCGCCAACTTAAAGGGAGACCTGGAGTGCAGGAACAAAGAGGCCAGACCGGGGAGAGAACCCCATTTGCTTCAGAAGTTGAATTAGAGCCGTTTCCTCCAAGGTTCAAGGTCTCCAATATCCCTCAATATAAGGGGAATTCTGACCCCTATGACCATCTGGATGCTTTTAACATTCAGATGGATTTCTAGACGACCAGCCCGCTCGTAAAATGTCGTGTGTTCTCGGCTACACTCGGGAACATTCCGTGAATGTGGTTTAGGAACCTTCCCCCCCGCAACATCAACAATTGGAAAAAATGTCAACAGAAATTCCTGAATCAATATAAGGCGCTGAAGAGGCAGGTCGCACCACCCTGTCATCTTGCTACCATCTACCAGTGTCCCAGTGAGTTGTTAAGGGACTATATCAGCAGGTTTAGGCACGAAGTGACAAACGTGGAGAATCCAACAGACGAGGGGGTACTAATAGCTATCTCGTCGTGTTTGAGAAAAGACAGGAAGTTATATGAGAGCATCTACAAATCCCTAGTGAAAGATTTAGGGGAATTCTACGAGTGGGCAGAGAAACAAATTAGGTGGAAAGAAGCGACCAACCCTAAAAAAGCCAGTTCCCAGAATGATGAAGCTGGTAATTTCGGTCAGGGGAGGAAGAGGAGCAATGGAGGAAACAATCCTAGAACTGGAGAGACAGTAATCATATTGCAAAAAAGGCTAGGAACTGGCCCAGACCAGGGGATAACCGGGGGCGGGCGTGACCACGATACCAAGGCCATTACAATACATACAATGCCTTGTCTGATACCCAAGACAGAATCTTCGCGATCGAGAAGAACAGGGAGAATTTCGGGCAACCAGCCCCTATTCAGACTCCTGAAGGGCGAAGAGATAGGAACAAGTTTTGTGTCTATCACAACGAAGTGGGGCATAATACCTTAGACTACTGGGGCACTCAAGGATGCTATTGAAGAGATGATTAGAAACGGTCGTCTGAGGGATTATGTTGTGAAACCCCGAGGTGACCATCCCAACAACAGCGTCCACGCCAACGATTACAGGACCCACCAATCCAAACTCAACCGAAGCTTGACTCTACCCAAGGGCCTTTAGTCAAAACAATTCATACCATATATGGGAGGCCCTCGGAAGTGGGAGAGTCCAATAGATCCCAAGAACGATTTGTGCGCGAAGTGAGGCGCATCCAACTTGTAGGATAGAGAGAGTTAGGGGGACTTGTGAAGAAAGCCAGAATGGTGTCATAGGACATTGTGTTCACAGATGAAAATGTCCGGGATGTTTGCCTCCCCCATAACGACGCGTTGATGATTCGAGCGCGTATTGGTAACTCGGTGGTCAAGAGGATAATGATTGACATGGGGAGTTCAGTAAATGTAATGTATCGGGGATGCTATGATCAGATGAGAATTGGAGATGAGCAGCTCAAGCCATCCCTCGAGCCTCTATATGGGTTCACTGGAGACTCGATCATTCCTGCTGGATAGATGAAATTACCCTTAACCCTTGGAGACACCGCCCATCAGTCCACAGTGTTAGCAGATTTTCTCATCATCAATTCTCCGTCTGCGTATAACGTGTTGTTGGGAAGACCCGTTATGAACGACCTCGACATGGTCACCTCCACTAGGGCTCTCACAGTAAAATTTCAAACTCCCAACGAGGTAGGATGTGTGTAGAGTGAGCAGTCTCTAGCTCGTCACTGCTATGTGGACGCGATAAGAATAGAAGTCCGGGGGAAGAGAAGTTGGATGTGACCCCGGACGTGAGCTATAGACGATCACTTCATCAGGGATCAGCCATGACTTAGATCCCAGGGAATTTGATACATACTAAACTACAGGTTCGGTGGAAGAGCTTGAAGACATCCAGGTTAGTGAAGCAGATGTAGCAAGATGCCTTAAGCTAGGCAAAAACTTGACCCCGGAAGTAAAGGTTCAGCTAACAGATTGTCTCAGAGCAAATTTAGATATGTTCGCCTAAAACCATGGGGACATAGTGTGGATTGATCCGAATGTGATGACTCATAAGTTGAACGTCAATCCTCACCACAAGCCGATCTGTCAGAAAAGGAGGCAAATGAATCGGGAACGTTGCGAAGCTCTGAAGGAGAAAGTAGACAAGCTCCTGGCCAGTAAGTTCATCCGAGAGGTCCAATACCCAACCTGGGTAGCTAACCCCGTATTAGTAAAAAAGAAGAACGGGAAGTGAAGAACCTGTATAGACTTCACGGATCTAAACAAAGCTTGTCCAAAAGACAGCTTCCCACTACACAGAATCGATCAGTTAGTGGATGCAATGGCGAGGCATAAGCTCCTTAGCTTCATGGATGCTTACTTAAGATACAACCAGATCCCTATGGATCCTGAAGATGAGAAGTGTACATCATTCACTACAGACCGAGGATTATATTGCTATAAGGTAATGCCCTTTGGACTGAAAAATGCAAGGACGACTTATCAAAGGCTGGTGAACAGGATGTTCGAAGATTTAATTGGGAAAATCATGGAGGTGTATGTGGATGACATGCTGTAAAATTCGAGCAGGCTGCTAACCATATCCGGGATCTCGAGAAAATGTTTCAGATCCTAAGGAGATACCAAATGAAACTCAACCCCCTCAAATGTGCTTTGGAGTCTCTTCAGGTAAATTTCTGGGCTTTATAGTGAATAACATGGGGATTAAAGCCAACCCGGAGAAGATCCAAGCTTTGCTGGATATGAGATCACTGACCAGCGTAAAGGAGATTCAGAGTCTGAATGGCCAGATAGCAACCTTGAGTAGATTTGTGTCCAAAGCCTCCGATAAATGTGCTCCATTCTTTGAGAAACTAAAGAAGCCAAGAATTCAAGTGGACAGAAGAATGCGAGGCCGTGTTCTTACAACTAAAAGAGTATATGGGGCAAGCCCCGCTGCTGACCAAGCCAAAGGAATGGGAAATTCTGACAGTCTACCTAGGGGTATCCCAGCACGCCCTGAGTGCAGCTCTGAAAATAGAAGAAGGAAATGAAGCACAGGTCCCAGTCTATTATGTTAGCAAGAAGTTGGTAGAAACTGAAATAAGATATACCCCAATGGAGCTGCTCGCTTACTGCCTGGTGATGGCGTCCAGGAAACTGCGTTATTACTTTTAAACGCACGAGATTGAAGTCCTAACGAAGTATCCGTTAAAGTAAATCCTTCAAAAACCAGATACCTCCGGTCGACTCATCAAATGGGCCATCGAAATCGCTCAGTTTGATATTCAATTCAAGCCAAGACCAGCAATCAAGGGGCAAGCATTGATAGACTTTATTGCTGAGTTTACCGGACCTGTGGACGACAAGGCTGAACCTTCTGAAGGTCCGTACTGGGAGCTGTTCGTAGATGGGTTCTCCTGTGAAAGGAGCGCAGGGGCTGGAATCCTGTTAATCAGTCCGGATGGAAGTAAGTTTCTCTGTGCACTCAAATTTAGTTTCAGAGTGACTAATAATGAAGCAGAATATGAAGCACTGTTAGCAGGGCTTTGCTTGGCTAAGAAGATGCAGATCGAGCGGCTTAAGATATTCAGTGATTCACAGCTGGTGGTCTGTTAAATAAGGGGTGAATACCAAGCCAGAGGGTCGAAAATGACAGTCTATTTGCAGAAGGTCCAAGAGTTATTGGGAGCCTAAGAAAAATTCGAGTTGAATCAAATTTCGCGCGCCAAGAATTCCCACGCAGATGCATTGGTCGGCCTAGTAACATCTCAAGATATAGATTTTGCTGGTAGTGTACCAATAGAATTCCTGCCAAAGCCAAGCACTTAGCCCAGCATAGAACTAATGACCCTGACAGTAGCAGCAGATTCATGGATGAGCCCATTGATTAGTTACCTGCAAGAAGGAAAGCTGCCGAAAGATAAGATGGAGGCCCGCCGCTTACGCATAATGGTTGCAATGTATTGTATATACAGTGATGTTCTTTATAAAAGGGGTCTCTTAGCCCTCTTACTCAGGTGCATCGACGAGCCAGATTGCACCACAATGATGAGAGACATTCATGAGGGACATTGTGGTAACCATGCTGGAGGACTATCTTTAGTCCAAAAGGTGCTCAGATAAGGATTCTACTGGCTAACCATGAAGCAGGATACCTTTGACCTAGTAAGAAAATGTGTAAATGTCAAAGATTCTCCAAATTTCCCCGAGCACCACCAGCCTATCTCCGACAGATGATCAGCCCATGACCCTTCGCTATTTGGGACATGGACCTGATTGGGCCTCTCCCAGTAGGTCGAGCGAGATGCAAGTACGCCATCGTAGCGGTTGACTATTTTACGAAATGGACAGAGGCAAAAGAACTGGCTGAAATCTCCACAACAAAGGTTGAGAAGTTCGTATGGGATAACATTATTTGCAGATTTGGTATCCCTCAGCAACTCTTGATGGACAACGGGACTCAGTTTACAAGCGAGCAGTTCTTAGAATTCTATAGTAGCCTCGACATTGTTAAGAGCTTCTAGGCGGTAGACCACCCGCAGGCCAACGGTTAGATGGAAACGATCAACAAAATCATTAGGCAGATTCTGAAGACTAGGCTTGAAGCTAGAAAAGGAGTATAGGTATATGAATTGCAGAAGGTGTTGTGGGCCTACCATACAACTGCTCGCAGCACCATAGGGGAGACCTCCTTCTCAATGGTTTATGGGTTTGAAGCCATGATTCCTGTAGAGTTTGAAGGTTTTAGTCAGCGAAGAGCGAATTTCAATCTCGAAGAAAACAACCACTTCTTGGTCGCTAACTCTGACCTACTCGAAGAGTCCAGGGAAGCTGCTCATCTTAGAGCAGCCGTCTACCAGCAGAGGATAGCGAACACTATAACAAAAAGGTCCGGGTATGCGAGTTCAAGCCAGGTGATCTCGTACTACGGAAAATTTTACCATGTGCTCGTAAAACTAATGAAGGAGTATTAGGACCTAATTGGGAAGGACCCTACATGATCCACAAAGATTTGAAGAACGGAGCCTACCACCTGGCAGATATGAGCGGAGCGACGCTTCCAAGGGCATGGAATGCTACCCACTTAAGGCCCTATTATACATAATTGTTGTAATCTTGTTGGTATTTTGTTATCTCTTTAGAGCTAAACATGTACAGATATAATAAAAATTATCCATCTATTATTATGAACTGTCACTAACGTGAAGTGCTCATATGTGTTCTTATATATAAGGTACACAACCATGAAAGGCAAGGAGCCGACTTAAAGCTTAAACATGCACTAGCCTTGCAATCCTATGAGGTAAGAGGGGTTAAAACGGCCACGAGCCTGCGCACCTAATCGCCGCTCATCGATTGGCCTCCCTCTCTATAAGTTGTTCTACACGCTGCAACCTGATCCATCGTGCGCAAACAGAACATAAGCTTGATCAATAAGCGCTTAACCCGACACTCACTGTAAATGCTCAGGTTACGACCTTGTGAGCATAGCAGAGGCCTAAACTTTCATAACTCTCGCTGTAAATGCTCAGGCTTTGGCCTTGTGTGCGCAGTTGAGAGGTTCAACAGGCTGTATAGCTCAGGTATCGACCCTGTGAATGTAGTCCGTTGTAAATGCTCAGATTTAACCTTATAAGCGCAGTCGGCTATACAGGCTCAGGCCCATACCTTTCGAGCACAACCTCTATCAGTTTTGGTAACAACCAGAAAAGTCAATGAACAGCATCACATATTCATTATCTGGTTCATTCTCAACTCATGTCTCTTTATTAATATTATCTTATGTTGTATATGTTACAACTACACAATAGTGCAAGCTGGTCTAATTATTGATTAGTTAATATTTACGAGCAGATCAATTGATCTGTTATTTCTAACGAAATGGTGTTTGTTTAGCAAGAGGAGTTGAGCTATTGATTCACCCGCTGGAGTTCCTTTATGCTCCATACTATGTTTCGCACTAGGGGTTATCTATTGAAAAAACTTAGGGTATACTCGTAACCCAGAGAATTATTCTCCTTACTTTATCTCTCCGAAAGTATTTATACGGGTGATCGAACCCCTTATTTATTTGATTCGTTGCCTGTTCTACTATGTGTATCTGTTCGCAATCAACTTTGACAATGCATATGAGGCTCAGAAAATAACAAATCAAATCAGCAAGAATCCCACACTGATAAAAACAGTAGTCAAACGTTATGGAATTAAATTAAAATAATATCCACAATGTCAATATTCGAAAAATAAGCCATGTTGGCAGGGAGAACAAATTTTGTATGTATCTATTCTAAAGAGCTTTTGAAGAACTATCAGGGGCACTTTTTGGATAATTCTCACTGGGGGCTCCTTTTGAGGATGATAACTCTCCCTCGCTTGGCGTCAACTCTTGACGACCTGAGGGAGGACCGCCCTGGGCTGGTGGGGCGCCAGTTTGAGCAAACGAAGATTCAAAGCTCTTCTTCGGGGCTACAAGAATGATCCTCTTCTGAACGGGTTATGCGGTCTTTACCTGGGTTTCTTTAGCGGTACGAGCCGCGTACTTTTTCACCTCCTTCACCGCTTCCTCCCCGAAGAATGAGAAGTCCAGTTTAAGATGATGTTTCCAAAGGGTATATAGGAACTTGCTGCTTGTCTTCTCAACAGCTTCCTTGTGGGCTCGTAAGACCCGGGCCTCCGACTGGCCAAACAACTCTCTTATACGAGCGAGTTTGTCCCTTACCATGACTAAATCCCGCATCACCGACTCAGCCTTCTTTTCAGCATCCTCAGCCCGTCTCTTCTGGAAGAAAGCCTCCTGAGTGACCTTGTCTACATAATCGATGGCCTCTTTAAGTGAGGAGGCAGTGATATTTCGAAGCATCCTCTCATGAGCCAAGGACTCTTCTCCGTCCTTGAGTTTCTGCTTGAGATCGCAAGCGGTTTTAAGTTTTTGCTCGAGCTCACAGATAGTTTTCTTGGCAACATCTGATTCCTCTCTAAGCTTCTTGTTTTCTGCCTCCAGCTTCCTGTTCGTCTCCTCGAGTGAAGCTTTCTCTCCTGCCGGGTCGGGAAAATCCCGACGCATCTTCATCAAAGCCAATGAAGTTTGAAATGATAATGTATCAACAATGAGTATGAAAATAGTACATAATTACAAAGTGAAGAACAGGGTCTACCAGCATGTTGTGACACGCGATATAGAGGATCAGCTGGTAGCGGCGAACATGTTTCTAGTAGACGTCTGGCTTGTCGGATCCCAGTAATTCTAGTAGCTGATCCAACAAGTCATTGAAGTACTCCCCTGCATCAACTTCTTGGGCCCGTTCCTCATCAGCTCCCCCTGTTATGGGTGCCTTACCCTTAGACTTTTGACGTTTAGCGGAAGGCTCCATGGTCTCTTTTCCTTTGTCTCTGGCCCTTGAGGGCCTTCTTGACTCATCTCCAAAAATTGAGATTCCTTTACCAGCAGCATCCTTTGGTGGGGATATATACTTCACAGTCTTCTTCCCCACGGTCTTATACTTTATTTCCTGCTTTCCCTGCTTTTTTATGGATGTGGCGGCCTTTGTTGGTGATGGTTCTGTTGCCTGTGTTGGGGGCTCCTTTGAACCTGTTATCTCTACTTCAGGCTCCTCTGTCTCGACCGCTGGCAAAGATGAGGGAGAATACATCTCAAGATGCACCATGGTTTTGGGCTTTTTTGGAGTTGGGGTAGAGGCACCTTCGTCAGGTCCTGCAAAGACGAAAGACACCTCCTAACTCTTTCGCACTCCCATGTCCAAGGCTAGACTGAGGGGTTTGACTTTAATCCTAGGCGCGAGCCCGTAATCCCTCAAGAAGTAGTTCGCTGAAAAATAATCGTCCGCAGAATCCTTCACCTCAGAAAACCTCTCAAGTGCCCTTGTTTCCTTGTCCGAGAGACTAATTGAACCCTTGCTAAAAGCTGCGTATAAAGGGAAGAAATGTCAGTAATATTGGGAAGTGATGATGTATACATGTATGCAAAAACAGCGAGCAGTAGCATGCTCACCAGGATTGAGGGTGAAGTCAAAATTGGTAAGTTTTAGTAAGGATAAACAGGACACATAAAACCAACGGGATTTATAATCCCCTACGTTTGACCTACCGACCTTCTGTGGCAGGAACACCTTGTAGGGTATAACAATTTGTTATGGTTAATTTTGCGACCAGGCCAATTGGGCCAGAGGGGATCTACAGTACAAACCCGACGACTCAAACACTCATCAATCTGTCTTTCTTTTTGACCGCCTTCTAGACTATGTACCTGTTCATTGGATTGACTTTCCATTCTATTTGTATCCCAAATCCTCTGCCGATTATCGTTCTACTCACGAATAATATTGGTTGTCCGATCAGTGATATGTACGCTGCCTTGCACGCGATTGCGAAAAGTTTTGTTCGCTCAGGCTAGTCGTTGTTTTTGTTCGCTTGAGCTGATCGCTACACCCGCCCGTCTAGGTTGCTTGTTGTGTTCGCTTGCCAAATCTGTCCACTTAAGTTGTTCACCAAATTGTGATCGGCAGAGTCGTTCAACTTGGATCTGTTCGTTCAGAATGTCTCTCCTTATTGTCCTATAGTTTCTGAGCATGCTCATGAGCCTGCTCGTTTGCGGAGCCACTCGTCTGATTTAATAGTTGACCATGGAAATATTAATTCATGATCCGTCTCCTGAACCCTCCAAGTATCTATTCCGTCAGAAGCTCATCTGTTCGCCAGCTCAACTGAATATTCTATCCGTCGGAAAGCCCATCTCAGCCTTGACTCTCAAATCGCGAATCAGTGGAAGTCAAAGATGCCATGCAAAACACAGCACAAGATGTGCCATGCACGTCATCTGTGCCAGAGACCACAGCTAAGATTTCGGTAGCCTCTCATGACCTGTATAGACCAGTAACCTGAAGTCTCGCTCCGGTAGAGCCCAAAAGTGACAGTTTTAGTCACATTTAATGCACTGTCAACTGCATTGAATGAAATCCCGACACATTAAATGCGACCTATCATTGTATTTTCAGTTTACTGTATGCTTTTGTTTTACTCTATTTTACTGTAGCATCTTTCATTTCTCTATATATAGGGGAAAGATTTTCATTGTAAAAACTATAATAATCTTTTGAGTGCTGCTACTCTGCAAAAATAGTGAGAAAGAGTGAATAGTGGACGTAGGTATTCAATTGGGCCAAACCACTCTAAAATCCTCTGGTGTTTCTTACTCCTCGCCTCTGATCTCTTCTTTCTGTTTCCTTTTCACTTTGCACAATCCATATCAACTACACGAGATTGCAGTTTGGGCCCAAAATGAACCTTGTTAACTAGGGATCTAAATCCGGATGTCAACACAATTTTTGAAACATTGGTTGGCTGCTAGATTGAGATAGATTCAAAGGCCAATATTATATAGCTTTTATTAAAAGATAAAAGCGTGCATTGTTAGACTTTTTAAATTTCTTTTCTTTTTGTCAAAAGTGCAGTGGTTTAAATACTGCCCCCCAACCTCCTCACTAATGACGTGTGTGGTTCGACAACTTTCCCCATAAATGAGGGTTCCTCACTCACAAATGTGGGTTGTCCCCCACTTAGGAGTAGGTTGTTTCCTCCTGTTTCTAAGAATGAATCCCCGGATCGCATTTCAATGTCTATTGCTACGGGTTTCGGTAATTCCCTAGACTGATCTTAGTCATTAAAAAAATATATCTTTTCTTTTTCACTCTTTTCAAATTTTCATTTTCATTTATTTCTCTCGAAGTACGAGACTTGCTCTCTTTTTCTCTCCTTAATTTCTCTCCTTTTTCGTCGCCATTCTCTCCCACTTTTGTCTTCTGTTCACCGTTATCTCTTCATCAATTCTTCTTACTAGGATAAAGTCCTTCTATTGACACTTAATTTTGATCAACCCGGTTCTTAAAGCCCAATACCTACGAAACAGTAACTAGCAAACAAAGTAATAATGACTAGAATCAAAGCAAGCAAGACACCATGTTTTTTACGTGGTTTGACAAAGTAATGGTCTACATCCATGACTGTCCTCCTTATTCTTTCAGAGTAACAATATATATTTCTCACTTTGTCCTTTACAATGAATTTTGTCCCCTATTTATAATGGAGATGTTATAATTTGAATAGGTTTAAGAAACTTACAAATAAGGCAAAAACTAATATACATTAATTAAGATAATATTTCCTAAAATTATCTCCATCGTATCTGCAACAGTTGACTCATTTCCTGAATTGAATTGATTCGTCCTTCTAGAAGGTCAACTGGTCAAAATTCAATGAGCACCTTAAGCGAATAGACTACTCAAGCGATCAGACATCGCTTCTAACGAGCAAATTGACTAAGGGATTTGCCCTTACAACTAACGATCAGATACGAAGACATCCTGATCATTTCGATAACTTTTGAAGAATACTATCGAGCAGTTTCTCAAATACGATCAAATTGTCTCAGCGTTCTAATACACGGTCAGACTTTTTTGCGACCAAACATTCACCCAAACAACTTAATCAATTATTCGGTAATCAAAATGATCAGTCATACAATCAAATGTGCTCGGGTACACAGGCTAAGAAACAACCATATATTTTCTCCTTTGACTGTTAACTAATTTGACCAGCCTCTTGGACTTTCTCTCATAAAACAATACGCTGGGCTTCATCTTTAGGCTTTTTCCAAACTTTTTCTATAATCGTCAAAATGCCCATAACACTAGCCCCCTTACTTTCAATA
Source organism: Dimocarpus longan (assembly GCA_022984855.1). NCBI lineage: Eukaryota > Viridiplantae > Streptophyta > Magnoliopsida > Sapindales > Sapindaceae > Dimocarpus > Dimocarpus longan. The sequence continues at coordinate 18,379,272 of CM041017.1, forward strand.
TATTTCTTGTATTGGAAGCAACGTGCTCATCCTTGAAGCAATTTTGATGGGATTTGTACCGTCGCTTTTTCAAATATTGATTTGTCTTGTGACACCGCAGCATCCCCTTAGGTGACAGTTTGCTATACGTACCACGTCATATGCTATTAAATATATTTTTAATGCACGTCTCTTCATTGGCTGCGCGATACGACAAAACCGTGGGTTTCGCGCTGCACCACTAGATTAATGACGGTTACACAGCTGTTTTTGATCTGACGGCTAAAGCTTCAAGACGATAGCTATATATAAACCCTCAGTCATTTCACTTTCTGCTTTTACTAGTCATTTTCAAGAATAGATGCCTCTTTGTCTTCAACTTTCTCTCGTCCACCATCGCTTCTCTACATCAATTTCTTCTTCACCGCCGCAATCCTCCATACTCAAGGTAAACTTTCATGACTTTCCTCAATATTTTCAGTTACGGTTTTTGCTTGTATTGTTGGGTTGAGTATATGAATCTGTCATCTCTCTTACATGAATATTCCCATTTACATTTTCGGCATGATAAGACCTGAAGAGCCTGAACAAACACTTGCTTGATTTTTTTTTATTTTTAAGTCATATATGTGCGTGCCATTTCCTGTTTGTAGCCACCTGACACCCCAACTCTGGTAGAGTTGTGAGTTTGTTAATTGTTTGATAATTTCTGAAGTCCATTAGGCTTGTACATAGGGCTCTCCTACATTCAGTAGCCCCTTGCACACATGACTTGATCTTTAGAAAAGTAGAAATAGCCTTAAACATTGAATTATGGTCTGTTATTCGGACTTGACCCTTTCGTTATTTTTATAGATGTTTGGTCATAGTCATCGAAGTCATAAAGTGGGGGTTGCTGATGTGGATTCTAAAGAGGAGACCAAGTCAAAAATACTTATAACACGACCTCTTAGAGCTGTGAAATTGCATCTAATCCTTCAGGACACCACAATCCCTCTACTCGCACCCATTTTTTTAAACATGACACTTTTGTCAGTCCTAGCGAGCTTAAATCCATTGCTAAGAATTTCTCCTTGCCTTCTGGATGTCGGCCAATAGTGCCGGAAACTCATGACCATGCAGCCTACCCTCCTAAAGGATTCTTTTCTATTAGCCACCAGCACATGGAAGCTGGCTTTAGGTTTCCAGTTCATCATTACTTGGTTGACCTTTTAAATGACCTTAATCTCATCCCATTTCAGCTTACTCCTAATTCCTATGCCCACCTTATTGTCCTTGCTACAATTTTTCTCAAAAACAGTCTTCCTCCATCTACTTCCGTAATGATTCAACACCTCTTTCTTTTTAAAAGCATCATGGGCCTCAAATTAGAGAAAAAAGATGGTTTTTACTATATATCAATCCAAAATTCTCCCTACAAATGAAATCTTCCAAAGAGGGTTGGCAAAAGTAACGTAGGCGACTACAAGACACGCTGGTTTTATGCGTCCTGTCTATCTTTGTCAAACCTCAAAAACTTTTCCTTTTATTTTTCTCCCAGTAAGTATGTTTTTATATTATTATTTTGAGCATATTTTGCTTGTTATTAATATTTATTTTCGTACAAACCTTGCCAAAAGTGAAATCGAGTTGACAAGCAAGGAGTTAGCTTTGCTACAAAAATTTTCAGATGTGAAAACTCTTTTAGATGACCAACCGCCATCCAATCACCTCTTTCAAATATATGGCCTTGCTCCTCCAGCTGGCCAGAAATTGTTGGACAAGCGCTTTGACCTAGGGGCTCGTAAAGACAAAGAGATTTCCTTCGCCTTTAAGGCCTTTGGGAAGAAAATATCAAGCCTACAAGAAAGTCAATCTTCGACAATGGTACAGCTTCACTTCGAGCAATCTCTTCCTAGCAAGGCTCATCCTCCAAAGAAAACTGACCTATCTGCCGGGGGTTCTGATTCCCAGACGACCACAAAGGCCCCTACAGGGTTAGATATTCAAAAGGACTCTACCATACCTTCTGCTCGCAGTATGAGACATAAATCAGTAGGGAGAAAGCTTTCAAACAAAGATGCTCACAAGGAGCCTGCTTTACAACCATCTCTTGCTGCTAGCAGCTCGCCTACTCCACACCTCCAGAGCGTTGATAAAGGCAAGCCAGTTGCAGAACCCCCCTCAAATCGTCAAAAAACACTGGGGAAAGAGCCTGTTGTTGAAGAGCAGACCCGGGACTTCGACGCGAGAATATACTACAACGATCTCCTAGATTGCACGCCACAATTTCTTGGTATGAAAAAACCTGCCCTTTACAATGAAGAAATGAAGGGCGAGAGGCTGATCAACTATCTGGGTTTCCACAATTTGCTCGTAAGTTTTCTCCCTCATCACTGTCACTTTTACTTGCTTTTTTGTCATTTGTTTCCTTACTAACACCTCGTTTCAGACATCCATGGCCTACATGAAACTTCTCAGAGAAATCTCTGATTGGCCCGAGGAGAAAGCTACCCTGGAAACGACCATAAATTCATTGGAGGATGAGAGAAACAAAATTCAAGGCGAGGTGGACTTTTTCAAGTTTGAGGTCGAAAAGTCTCAGGAGGCTTTCGACAACCTGGAACAAGATCATGAAAAATCCCTGAGACAGAGACTGGAGCTACAAAATTCTACGAAGCAATAAAATGAACTTATCGCCTCGAGGGAGAAGGAGAGGGATGAGTTGAAGAAGAAGCTTTATCATGCCCAAGACTCGGAGAAAAAACTGAAGGGAGAAAATGAGAAACTAAAGGAGGAGCTAGCCTTGCAAGAGCGTAAAGCTGATGAGGCTAAGAAAATTATTGAATTGATGCGGCAAAAGGTGATTTCCATCAACGAAAAACTAGCTGGGGAATAAAGATGCACTAAAACCTTAGTTAGGGAAGCGGAGGAAAGAAAGGGGAAGTTTATTTTTATACAACTTATAGCTTAAACGGCCAGATGTGGATGTCTCTTTCTTTGGCCCAGTGGAAGAAGTGAAAATGTACGTAGAAAGGGCTGCTGAAGAGGCTCAGTTAGAAGCCAGTCTTTCAGTTTCCCAATCAGGCCCAGACCATTCTTCTTCTGATCGTGCTCCTCCAATTCATACATGACCTTCTTCGAGCTCTTCTCAACCAATTGATATAGAAGATAAAGGCAGAGGTTCAACTAAAGCCATGGGTGAGCAAGATATTCTTCCTAATGTTACTTAGGAATTTTTATTTATTTGATTGTAGTAAATACAAATTCATTTTGTGAACAATATTACTCAATTTGCGAGTTTTTTAGTATAACATCTTTACTTTACTTATCTTCATTCTCTTTCTGCTATTAATGAGCTTTTCTTGGTCACTTATCAAATCACATAGGCTGAATTGATAGCCCGTTCTATCCTTTGGCCGAGCAGAGTATATGTGGGGACAGCTAGCGCACTGAAATTACCCTTTTCAAGGCCCCTTACCTCTGCTCGGTTACTGTAAAATATCTAGACAGATCGCTCATATAAAACAAATATTGATTAAGTTGTAATATTGACGCCCACAAGTCGCATGATAATAATTTGACCTTCTAAGACTTATAAGAATTCATAAGTGATAGGCATATCTTCTAAAGCTTGTTTGCTTACAGGTAATGCTAATTCCTCCCAACATATAAATCCACAGATTAATTGTTCCTTCCAAAGCTTGTTCGCTCATAGGCTACATAGATCTTCCAAGATTATTTTATAAGTCCACATGCCATAAGCATTCCTTCCAAAGCTTGCTCGCTCACAAACTATGTTGGGACCTTTCAGGACATTTCTTAACTCACAGATAATGATTACACCTTCCAGAGCCCGGCTACTCACAGGTAGTAATCATATCTTCCAGAGCATTTGCTTATAGGTAGCAATTGCACATTCTAGAATCTACTCTCTCACATGTAGTAATTGAACATTCTAAAGCATAAGTAGAAATAAAAATATTCAAATGTTGATCAATGATGTATGCAATCAGAATTGCTGTGCCAGAAAAAACTTTATTGATAGAATAGCTGCATTTATATAAGTCAGACAAAATAAATAAATCAAACAAAATATGAGTTAAATAATTCAAACATAATATGGCCGAAGATTCTCGGCATTCCATGCTTGGGAGACTTTTGCCTCATTTAAATTAGCCAGGTGATAAGCTCCGTTTTTCAAACTATCTTTTACAACATAAGGGCCTTTCCAGCTTGGGCCAAGAGTTCCATCACTAGTTTTTCAAGTAGCTGGTAGAATGAGACACAAGACCAGATAACCAGGCTTGAAGCTCCGAACTCAGACTTTCCTGTTATAAAATCTGGCGACCCTCTGTTAGTAAATAGCAACTTTCATTTGTGCTTCATCTCTTGCTTCCTCGAGCAGATCCAGATTGGCTGCTAGTAGATGGTTATTATCCTTTTGTTCGAACATTGTTCTGCGCTAACTAGCGACCTCATACTCTACTGGAATTATTACCTTTGATCCATATACCAACGAGAAAGGAGTTTCCCTGGTAGTATTGCGAGCAGTTGTTCTATAAGCTCACAACACTTTCTATAACTCATCCACCCAAACTCCTTTCCTTGCTTTCAGCTTGGTCTTCAAGTTTTGCTTGATAATCTTGTTGACTGCTTCCACCTGCCCATTTACTTGGGGGTGGTCCGCAGCTGAAAAGCTCTTCTTGATCCTAAGGTTTTCGTAAAACTTCTAGAACTGCTCGTTGCTGAATTAGGTCCCATTATCCTTCACGATCTATTGAGGAATTCCAAACCTGCAAATAATATTTCCTAGATGAACTTCTCGACTTTAATAGTAGATATTTCGGTAAGCTCTTTAACTTCTACCCACTTTGCAAAGTAATCTACCGCCACAATGGCATGCTTGCATCTTCCTCAAGCTGTCGGGAGTGGTCCGATCAAGTCCATGCCCCAAGTAGCGAAAGGCCATGGACTGACCATCTGTTGTAAGAAAGTTGGTAGAGCCCACGGTATCTTGGTGAACCTCTGACACTTATCACACTTCTTGACCATCTCAATTGCATCCTGCTTCATTGTTGGCCAATAAAACCCTTGTCAAAGAGCCTTCTAAGCCAATAATAGCCCTCTAGCATGATTGCCATAATGCCCCGCATGTATATCGTCCAGAATGGTTTGATAGTCCAAGCCATCAATGCACCTAAGCAGTGGAGCCGAGAATCCTCTTTTGTAGAGTCTGAAATCGTAAATGTAGTATCGGGCTGCTCGTGCTTGAAGACGATAAGATTCTAACTTGTCCTCAAGCAATTTTCCATTCTGTAGATATTCCACAAGAGAATTCATCTAGGAATCTTGCGCCACCACTATTGCCATCATCTCATCTCGTGGTTCTGTGCTCGAGATTGGTAGAATCTCACTGGTACAGCTCCTATGAAATCTGCTTCTTTTGTTGTGGCCAAGCGAGCTAATGCATCCGCATGAGAATTCTGTGACCACGGAACATGATGTACCTCATATCTCTCAAATACTGTCAAGAGCTCTCGGACCTTTCGTAGATAAATAGCCATCTTGAATTCCTTGGCCTGATACTCATCTCGTACTTGGCACACGACGAGTTGGGAGTCACTGTGTATCTCTATTCGTTTTACTCGTACTTCCTTGGCCAACCTCAGCCCTACTAGCAATGCTTCGTACTCGACTTCATTATTGGTGGCCTTAAATTCGAACCTCAAGGTGCACAAAATTTTATAACCCTCCGAGCTTATCAGCATCACTCCTGCCCCAGTCTTCTACTCGCTCAATGATCCATCCACGTATAACTCCCAAAATAGGCCTTCAGATGATTCAGCCTCCTCATTCCCTGGCCCCGTAAATTCAGCCATAAAATCTGCTACCACCTACCCCTTAATCGCTGTTCGGGGCTTGAATTCTATTTCAAACTGGGCAAGCTCGATTGCTCATTTGAGTAAGCGACCCGATGTGTCAGGCTTTTGAAGACCTGTTTCAATTGGTACCTAGTCGGGACTTCAATGATGTGAGCCTGGAAGTAAGTGTGAAGCTTCCTTGATGCTACCACCAGACAGTATACAAGTTTTTCCATGGGAGTATATCTTGTCTCTCCATCGAGTAACATTTTGCTAATATAATATACAGAAGTTACGTCCTGTTTTCCTCGCGGACTAAAACTACACTAAGGGCATGCTGAGTAACCTCTAGATAAACGATCAGCTTCTTCCCTTCTACTGGCTTAGAAAGCAACGGTGCTCGGCCCATGTATTCTTTTAGTTGTTGAAAAGTCATTTCACATTCTTTAGTCCACTAAAAGTTTTTTACTTTCTTTAACACATCAAAGAAGTGGATACATCTGTCTGTCGATCTTGATATAAACCTGCTGAGAACAGTGACTTGGCCATTCAAGCTCTGTACCTCTTTGATCCTGGTGGGTGATTTCATATCAATCAGAGATTTAATCTTCTCGAGGTTTGCTTTAATTCCCATACTGTTGACCAAGAAACCCAGGAACTTACCCGAGGCCACTTCAAAGGATTCAACTTCATTTAGAACTTCCTCAAGATCTAGAACACCTCTCCCAAATCGCGCACATGCTCACATGCTTGCTTGAACTTCACTAACATATCATCTACATAAACCTCCATTGTTCTGCCAATAAGATCTTCAAACATTATGTTTACTAACCGTTGGTAGATTGCCCCAGTATTCTTCAACTCAAACGGCATCACTTTATAGCAATAAAGTCCATGATCAGTGACGAATGAAGTATGCTCCTCATCATCAGGGTTCATTGGAATCTGGTTATACCCTAAGTAAGCATCCATGAAACTGAGGAGCTGATGACCAGCAGTGCCATCAACGAGGTAATCAATCCTTAGCAGAGGAAAACTGTCCTTCGGACATGCCTTATTCAGATTGGTGAAATCAATGCAAGTCCTCTACTTCTCGTTCTTATTCTTTACTAGAACAGGGTTTGCTACCTAAACCGGGTAATGAACTTCCCTTATAAATTTGTTCGCTATGAGTCTTTCTATCTCTTTCCTGAGTGCTTTATAACGCTCCTTCGTCATTGGTCTTCTCTTTTGACGAACTAGTCGATGGTGAGGATTGATGTCTAACTTGTGTGACATCACGTCTGGGCTGATCCCCACCATGTCTTCGTGATTCCAGGCAAAGACGTCTAGGTTCCTTTTCAGAAAATCAGTGAGTTGAGCCTTAACATCTGGGGGTAAATCCTTTCCAAGCACCGCTCAGCATTATGCTCACTGACTTGCACATCTTCGAGCTCTTCCACAATTCCTGTTGCTCGGTTTACATCTATTTCCCTCGGATCCAGGTCTTAGCTCACCCCTGTTGTACTAACTGGTCACGATTTTTCCCCGACCACCATGTTAACCTTCTTCCCTTTGACCCCGCCTTTACAGCGTTTTTGTAACATCTCCTTACCAATTCCTGCTCTCCCCCACACATCTTACTCCATTTGGCGTGGAAAACTTAACTGTGAGGGTCTTGGTCGATATTGTCATGTCTAGATCATTCATGGCTAGTCTTCCGAGGATAACATTGTATGTTGATGGACAGTCAATGATAAAAAAATCTACTATCGTCATAGCTTGCCAATCTGAATCTCCAACAGCGAGGGAGAGTCTGATTTGTCCCAACGACACAATTGCATCTCCAATGAATCCAAAAGAGGCTTAGGAGACGGTGTCGTTTGATCAGGTCTCAAACCTATTTGCTCGAAGCAGTTTCTGTATATCACATTTACTGAGCTGCCCATATCCATTATAATCCTCCTTACTTCGGCATTTCCAATCCTTGCCCTGATGATCAACGCGTCATTATGAGGTCAATGTACACCTTTGGCATCTTCTTCATTGAACACGATGCCACCCGAAGTCATTCTAGCTCTTTTGGCTTGCCCCTCCGCCTCACTATGCCTTGTCAGCAGGATATGATCGACCTCTCGCACTTAGCGTTCTTACGATCTGTTTGATGTCCCTACTACATATGGTATATCATGAATTGTAAAAATGGTTCTTACTACGTGTATATAGTCCTGATCGGCTATCTGCTGAGGTTGTTGTTAGGCAGATTGCTGAGCCGAATCAGAGCATTCCTACCCTGGTTGATATCTTTGCTGGGGATGCTGATTCTCTGGTTGTGCCACATACTCCCTTAAGTGACCTCTTCTTATTAGTTCCTCTATCACGTCACTGATTTTTCTACACCAGGAAGTGTAATGCCCATTTTCCCTATGATAGGTGTAATACTTTCTCGAATCTTGAAACCTTCTCGGGATGTTTGTGGGACTAGGCTTCCTGAACTTTTCCCGCCTTTTTTCTACTTCAAATATTCTGTTCTGCCTTTCCATCAAGACACTGTAGTTCTAGTAGCGATTTCACAGCGGGGATGTCTTCCTTCCGGGTTCGTTCCTTTCCCGCTTCACTACCCTAATTACTAAAGCAATTTCTACGACTGCTTTTTCGCTCTTGCCCTGGCCCCTCTTTCTTCCTTGGTAAGAACTGCTCGCTCCATTCTTCTGATTACTGGATCTTTTTTGTCCAAAAGTCTCTTCCTAACGAATCTCTTTTACTGTTCGATCATAAAACTCACCAAGATTTTTTATAGAGGACTTGTAAATGCTCTCGTAGAGCTTCCCATCTTTTCTAAGTCCCGCTGAAATTGCTGTCAAGATACTTTTATCTAAGGGGTTTTTCACATTATTCACCTCAGTTTTGAACCTAGCGATATAGTCCTTTAATGTTTCATCTCACTTCTGAAAAACCGTCGCTAGGTGGCAAGTTGGCGCGAGCTGTTTTCTCAATGCCTTGTACTGATCGGTGAACTTTCTCTGGCATTCATCTCAGCTATTAATACTACGAGCTGGAAGACTCCTTAGTCATGCCCTTGGCATATTCCCCAATGTAGCTGGAAACACTTGGCACTTGACCAAAGGGTTAGATGTTTGCACGTCCATCAAGACATTGAAAGCATTTAAATGCTCATATGGATCACTATCCCCATTATAGAGTGGGACACTTGGAAGCTTGAATCTGGGCGATAATGGCTTTATCTCGACTTCCCTTATAAAAGGGGTTCTATCTTCTCGTACCTCTACTTGACCGTGGAGCCCAGGTTTTACCTCCAATTGCTGAACCCTTTGCATTAGTTCTTCCACCATTGGGTCCTACCGTTTAACTCTTCTTGCAAGGGACGTTGACTTTTCTTGCTCTCCCTATCTCCAGAAAATTGGTTTCGTGACATCTCTTGGTCAACAGGCATTCTTTCACGCGACCTATTCCTTTTATAAGAGCTCTCTGCATGGTGCGACTCTCTTCGATGTACACGCTCCTTATTACATCCACGAGCTCACTCATTCCTACGATCAACCTCCACACGGCGGCTACCATCCTGACTCACCCTTATCCTTAGACTAGGTGGGCGAGATGCTACTTCCTCTTCATGAGCTTGATGTCCGCCTCCTCTTAAGTGTAAATTTAAGGAACGAACAGAAGCTGCCGGCTGTACCCTAACTCCAAAGCCTCTTCTCTTCTGGCAGGTATGACATCCATGGACTGGCGTTGGGGGTTTGCATTCCTAGGGACCTCCTGAACCTAGGCTTGTGTCAGAGCTCTAATGGCCTCTGTCAATTGCGCCATCGTGTTCTCTAACACTTCCTGGCGCTGCTGCCAAATTGGTATAGTCTTTCCACCAGCGACAGGCTGGTACGGGGGAAGTGAAGGTAAAGCCACATTGAAAGTTCCTGCAACGTGACTTTGGCCTTAGTGACCTTCTGATTGGTCAGCTTTTGATGTAACAATCCTGGTTGTTTTTATCCTGACCATATTAGCAAATCACAACTAAAACAAAAGAGAAGTATTGAAAGATTATAGAATCGCAATCTGGGCCCTTCTTCTAGCGCTAAAAGATGTTGATACTTAATTTTGGTCAACCTGTTTCTTAAAGCCCAATACGTGCGAAATAGTAACTTGCAAACAAAGCAATAATGACTAGAATCAAAGCAAGTAAGACACTTTGATTTTTACGTGGTTCGGCAAAGTAATGGCCTACGTCAATGACTGTCCCTCTTATTCTTTCAGAGTAACAGTATATATTTCTCACTCTATCCTTTACAATGAATTTCATCTCCTATTTATAATGGAGATATTACAATTTGAATAGGTTTATAAATCTTACAGATAAGATAAAAAATAATATATATTAATTGAGATAATATCTCCCAAGATTATCCCCACTGTATCTGTACCATTTGCCAAGAATGTCATGATTCAATTTGCATGAAAATATGTAAGTTGACTCTTTTCCTGAATTGAATTGATTCGTCATTCTAGAAGGTCAACTGGTCAAATTCAACGAGTACCTTGAGCGAACAGACTACTCAAGCGATCAGATATTGCTTTCAGCTAACAGATTGACTAAGGGATCTGCCCCTATAACTAACGATAAGATACGAAAACCTCCTGATCGTTTCGATAACTTTTGAAGAATACTATCGAGCAGTTTCTCAAACCCGACCAGATTGTCTTAGCGTTCTAACACACGGTTAAACATTCTTGCGACTAAACATGCGCTTAAACAACTCAGTCAATTATTCGGTAATCAAAACAATCAACCATCAAATCAGATGTATTCGAGTACATAGGCTAAGAAATAACCATATATTCCCTCCTTTGACTGTTAACTAATTTGACCAACCTCTTGGACTCTCATAAAACAACACGTTGGACTTCATCTTTAGGCTTTTTCCAGCCCTTTTCTATAATCGTCAAAATGCTCATAACACCTTCAAAACTTTTAACACCAATTTTTACGGATTTCTTTCTCAATGATAAGTGGCTTTTTTGTGTTTAAAAATAGAACTATGTGTTAAAAAACGAAAATAGAATAAAAGATAGAACTTTGACACCCCATTTATCTGTAAACAATTTTCAGTTGGATTATGGGAAATTACATTTTTATTATATTAAAAAGCCTATAGGGTAAGATGTTAACTCTGCTCATTTTACCTATAGTTGTATTCAATCCTGAGCTTTTGAATTAATTGTAGTTTCTTGCGGTCAATGACTAGTGGTTGATCACCATATATCAACAACAACATAGGGACAGTATGGATATTATTTCTTTTCTACTGTTATTGACTGACTGGATTCAATCCTTAGTCAATAGTCAAAGGAGATGTTAATATAATTAAATCAAAAGTTCAAGGTTAAGTATGCAATTTCCCCAAAACAAAATAGAATATTAAAACAAATAGGATAAATGGTTTTAAAGGGAAGGGAAAAGTTAAAAATAGAGTGGAGTGACTCAGAGAGTCCGTTGTGTTAAAAATGGAGGCAGAGGAAGTGTCTTTCTCCTCACATACCCATTTCTAAAATCCCATTAATTTATTTAAAGATCATTAAGAATTAACAAAAATATATATGTAATACAATTGCAATTTGACATGTCATCTAATTAACGTCTTCAATTTTCCGTCTTCAATTTTCCGTCTTTGCAGGAACGGCTCTTGAGTTGCTAGAATTGGATGAAGAATTAGCAATTTTGGTGAACAAGGAAAATGAGATTTCTTGTCTTTACATGCTGGCGAATATACCATCTGCTCTCAAGAGTGAAAACCAAATTGGCATATGGAAGAAACTTGTTTTCTCTTGTATGTGTACTCCAGCGTGCATCTAATTTTTCGTTTTTGCATAAGCAATTTTTCTCAAGTTTCCAAATATAATTTATATTTGAGAGAATTAATTTAATATTAGAGAATCACATTAGGTATTGTTAGATGCCGGAATCCCCATTCTAATGTTAAAGAAGTGGCTCTTTGGTATTGAAAAACCTTTGTTTCAAATATAATTAAATTCGGAACCCTCAACCTAATTATTAATTATGGTCAATAATTTTTTTATCATACAATTATTAATAACATTTCTCCAAGTACAAGCTAATATGAAAGAGAATGCATACAATAATATCATACGGTAATTAAATTACTTATCCTTTACAAATTAAACTGTTTATTTCTTTATTAATATATATACTTAATCTCTGAATTTACAGGCCTTCCAGCTAGTGGTGACTATAACGATGACCCTGCTGACATAGAAATCAAAGGTAATAGCAAATTGCAATCTTTGCTCTAATTCTCTAGCTAGATACATAGGAGGATGCCTCGATGAAGTAAGCTGTCGGGCTTCACAAAGGAGTGAAGTACTCCTCCATTACAAATGAGGAGGCAAGCTTCCTCTCTTTTAAAATTTGAATTTTATCTTCTTTATTGGTTTTTTTTATAAAGCTTTTTACTTTTATTGCTTAAATGAGTTATCAATACAATATGATTCCCTTTTAGTGATATGAGAAAAAATAATATATGGTTAAGTAAGACCTACCCTTACCATGTTCCATAATACAGTATTTAATTTAATTTAAAACGTATCCCGGCATAATATAACTTCATAGAGTATCAAATGTCTCCCTTTTTTTTTTTTTTTTAAATCATAGAGTGTCAACCATTGTTAAACACTACATGGTAACATTAAATGTGGTTTGGCATCATTTAGGTTAGTCATATTTTAGAATCGAGTTATTGTATGATATTAAAAAATATTAAAATAGTATTATGCAGTACTTATGTAACGGATTGTTCACCCCCAATCGACTGTCCGATCGATAAATTTGGCCCAGGCATAGCTCAGCCAGGTAGAGTCCAGTCCAATCCACCATCGAACCCAGGCAAGTACTATCCCTCTGCCTTCTGAGAGATTTTCGCGCCTCCCCCACTACTCGAACTCAAAACCAAAGACATATAATCATAGGGAATCAAATGTCTCCCTTTTTTTTTTTTTTTTTTTTTTTTTTTTTTAAATCAGAGTATCAACCATTGTTAAACACTACATGGTAACATTAAATGTGGTTTGGCATCATTTAGGTTAGTAATATTTTAGATTCGAGTTATTGTATGATATTGAAAAAATATTAAAATAGTATTATGCAGTACTTATGTAATGGACTAGCTCAGATGGTATTCACTATACTTCCCAAATGACTATATGTCTTTGGCCTTGGGGTTGAGTGGTGAGGGAGGTATGGAAATCCCTCAGAAAGCAGAGAGACAGTACCTGTCTGGGTTCGGTGGTGGACTGGGTCGGATTCCACCTGGCTAGGCTCTAGTTGGGCCGGATTGGTCGATCGGGGGTGAGCAGTCCGTTATATGAAAAGACATCTTTTTATGTAACGGACTAACCCACCCCCGTTTGACCCCCGATCGGCCCAACCAAACTCAGACAGGTACTGTCCCTCTGCCTTTTGAGAGATTTCCATGCCTCCCCCACCACTTGAACCCAATACCAAAAACACATAGTTATTTAGGAAGCATGGTGAATACCATTTAAGCTATTCAAAAGACAGGTGGAGGTGTGGAAATCCCTCAGAAAGCAGAAGGATAGTACCTGCTTGAGTCCGGTGGTGGACTGGGTCGGACTATGACTTGACTGGGCCTGGTTGGGCCGATCAGGGGTGGGTTAGTCCGTTACAACTTAGGGTTCATATTTTATCAGTATCAATATTCTATCATTAATAAATTGGATTAATTATAAACTCTCTCTTAAACTTTTAATTTTATTAGGTGGATAGCAAAAGATGTTTTCATTACCCCCACCCACACCCCCCTCGCCAAAAAAAAAACAACAACAGTTATTATTTTGTTAGAGCAATGAGGCTAAAATTGTACATTCGGTATTTTAATAAAAATATTGAAAATTAAAAAAAAAAAAAAACAAAGAAAGTAAAAAATAAATATTGATAATGGATTGGAGGTTTGGTTACCAATGAGAAACTGATTTCAAAGTAAAAATTGATAGCCATGGCGATTGATGATGGAGGTATGCGGCAAACATCATCAATGATGGAGGTTGTCGATGATTGGAGATATCTCACGGATGCTATGATGGAGATTTCTATGCACGCGGTAGATCCGTGATCTCCTTCGTGTGATGGAGATTGATGAAGGATCTCCACCATACAACGAGGTGGAGAAATCCATTAATAATTATTTTAAAATCTGGTCACAATAAAAAAGTCTAAACTAATATTTTTTTCAAGTGAAGAAAATCTAAGAAGTGGTTCGACTTTACAATATAAGGGGTCTTGTTAGACTTTAGAATAGAATGGGTCTGTCAAATCATGTTAGTGAATGACAAACGTTTTATAAATTTATAAATGCTTGATAGTCTTTTAAAACAATCAACTCGCGTCAACATAGTAGAATACTAATTGCAGGTAGAAATGACGGGAGGTTTTTGAATAAAAACATTTCATTTCAAAATATAAGGTAGGGTTTTAGAATTTATTATGGTCAAGAGATTATGTTATCATTATTTACTTTCTTATCTATTAACAATATTTGCAATTTTATCTATTAACCATGAAGGTTGGCAGAATGGTGACTTCGTTTATTGTTTTCAAAGATTATAGGATTCGACGAGAGCTTTTGGTTTGAACTCAAGTCTATATATATATATATAACTTTTACAAATAAAACATCCTAACTTTAAAAAATAATTAAGGACCAATCAATCAAATCACTAATTCTATTTTAATTAAATAAAAGAGAGAGTACAATTAGTGAATTTAATTGATTAATTCTTACTTTTTAAAGTTAGAACATCCTGATTTTAGGAATAATGTATATATAAACAAAATTCAATGTAAAGGAGATAATATTATTGTCTAGTGTAATTTAGTGGTAGAAAACCCTCATTTAATCTGGTTATGATTCACTTTCAGTAGTTATGCCATAAATGAAGTTAAAAAGAAAACAAATTAAATGAAAAGTATAGAGTACATTGGGCGTATTCTAAATAATCTCAGTAAATTAATTGATTGCCATTAATTTCATGAATTTGTTTCTGACCTATTACAATAATTTTGATTTGTTTAAATAAATTTACAAAATGTATATATTCCACATATATTTTCATAAGTTTCAATTTCGTTAATCGCAGCATGATCAATATGTGCAGCTGGCGATTTCTATGCATAACTAGATAGTGCATTTTTTTGGCAGGTTTCTGTCTAAAAGTTTGGAATTTCATCATTGAAGGTACTGTCTCTATCATTAAGAAAGCCTTTAATAAAATGAGCGGACCACTGTTTTTTGCACATATTTTTATATAAACAAATAAATTTACGTACAAATTATATATTATAAGTACAGTTAGGCATTTTTTCACGCAATAGAAAAATAACGTTATATGTAACATGAATAGGTTGTTTGATAGCGAAGAACATCTGGAAAGAGAAGAGAAATCATGAATTTGCTCGTGCACTTGCCAAAACACTGGCAAAGAGGGATAAATCTTGGGAGAAACTTCATATTCGATCCATCTTTTCTGACTCAGTAGAGGAAGAAGAACAGGGAGACCAATCGTTTCCAGGAAATGTTGAAGAGTTTCCTCAACAAGTTGAGCAATTAAACCTTATGATTCAGAATATATTGCATGTGGCTGCTAAGGAAGAACCGGAAAACCCATTATTTGCTGCTGTTGTCAAGATTATATTAGAAAAGTATCCTCAGCAACTTGGGAAATTAAACCATAACATTGTATTGCGTGTGGCTGCTAAGGAACGAGAGGAAGAATCGGAAATCCCATTGTTTGCTGCTATAAGAGCAGGAAATGTCGAGCTTGTCAAGGTTATACTTGACGAGTATCCTCAGCAACTTGAGGGATTAAACCATAGGAGGCAGAACATATTGCATTTGGCTGCTATGTACCGTCAAAAGGAGATCTTCGATTTTGTGAGATCAAAAGAAATACCAATTTTCAGGATGGCCCGACAAATTGATAAAGCTGGCTACACCGTTTTGCACAGTGTTGCAGACACAAAGCATTACAAAGGAGGAACTCGCTCGGGTCCTGCTTTTCAGCTGCAAGAAGAGTTAGAATGGTTCAATGTGAGTTCATTCTCCCTTGTTCAATATAAAAATTTTTTTTGCCACATCTAAATGTACTCTTATTGAAAATCCGATTTTTTTTCCCTAACTTAAGCTAATCTCATGAAATATATCATCATTACAATCACTAAATAACTGAGATGTGATTGTTTTTTAAATTTACTTTTTCAATTATCAATCATATATTTGAAAAAAAAGAAAAAAGAAAAAACTTACATCAGAAGATGATCCAAATCCCTTAAATTACTCTTTTAATAAGTCCTCAATTTAAGGTAGAATTAAAAGAAAATATAGGAAAAAAAAATAGACATTCGATATAGAATATAAATACCAATTTTTTTTTTTTTTTTCTTTCTTGATGGTTGCAGGATGTGAAGAAAATAATCCCGTCCAACTATACCATTCGCGTGGATCGTAACAACAAGACTGCTGAAGAAATCTTAAAAGAGAAGCATGCAGAACAACTTAAGAACGCACAGACTTGGATAAAAGGCACTTCCCAGTCATGCTCAGGAGTTGCAGTTCTAGTCGCCACCGTCGTCTTTGCAGCTGCCTTCACCGTACCTGGTGGTAATAATGAAAGTAACGGTCTGCCAGTTCTCCTCAACTCTACAGCGTTCCTGGTTTTCACTATCATGGACGTCATCGCCTTATCCTGTTCCTTGACTTCTCTACTTATATTCCTCTCCATCCTCACATCACCTTTTGAGCTTGAAAATTTTCGTATCTCACTTCCCAGAAGACTGAAGTTTGGCTTCGCCTTGCTGTTCATAGCGGTGGTAGCAACAATGTCCGCGTTCACTTCAACAATTTTCCTCATAATCCGGCCAGACCAGCGCAAGCGATGGATGACGACTTTCATATACTCTGCTGCATTCTTGCCTCTGTGCGTGTTAGCACTCACACACTTTCCATTGTTTATGTCATTGATGAAGTTGTTGACTTGTCCTTGTCGCTTGCTAATTAGCTGTCTGATGAGTCTTGGTAACTTAAATAAGTTAGGGAGAAAAGGGGGCCATGGTGATACATGAGACTTCTACTTAACATTCTGCATGCCAGGAGATGTA
This sequence comes from Dimocarpus longan, assembly GCA_022984855.1. NCBI lineage: Eukaryota > Viridiplantae > Streptophyta > Magnoliopsida > Sapindales > Sapindaceae > Dimocarpus > Dimocarpus longan. Next base: position 18,396,276 of record CM041017.1, read on the forward strand.
GCCACTAGATCGTATTATTTTAATAGCAACACTATGCAAGACTGCAAATTTTATCTAAATTGTGTTGATTACAAGTTTTATTATTAACAAGCTAGTTCCAACCACGACAATGTAAAGTTTGATCATTTTCAGTCATCCATCACTGAGTCTGGTAAAAGGAATTTGTAACAAATGTATGCGCCTAGGACTAGGAAAGGGGGCTTTTGGAGTAAAAGCAGTTAAATTGATGAGATGGCTACAAATTGCATATATAGACAGTTGCGGTTTTGTTATCTTTTTACCTTTGAGTTGATATATTTTTGCATATAACAGGGACGGGACTTGTATGATGTATCTTTACTTCATTCATCGACGCTCTCTAGAATTTCGGTATCATAACAGCAATTAATAGTGATTCTCATGTAGAACAATCTTAATAATTAGATGATTATGATATGCAGTTGTTCATCATGATTCAAGCTATGCTTTTGAGGATGTCCCCCTATTCACCTTTAATGGTCATGAATTAATACCTTATTTTGACCACCACGCATGCTTATTATTCGAAACGTTATCCTAGCTAGTTTTGAAGACCTTTCAAATTCCATCCCAAGCAAAGCATTTTCGGAACGCATATTCCGTACGCTCACTGCTGCATTCGATAGTAAATTCCAATTGTGGACGTGTTTATATGTGTAGGAATCAATTCATCTCCTGTAGGCATTTCATGGTAGGAATAGCTCAACAAAGAAAAATGGATCCACTTTCACTGGAAGGGGCTTTTGAGAGAATGGAATCCAAGAGTTTAGCTCAATTTGGGAAGAGGTGCTGGGTTGTTGGAAGGATTGCTAATTTAGACAATCTTCATGAGATATTATTCCTAAAATGTGAAATGTAATTGAGTATAATAGTTTTTATGTTATGAAATTGGCTGGATGTCATTTCTCTAATATTGAAGAGAACTAAGGGGCGATTGAAGAAATTTCATAGCAGGGAAAAGGAATTGAACCCCCATTACTCATACAATCAATATAAAAAACTTCCTTGAACCACCGTTTCTCATATAATAAAAGTATAAAATTTTCCACTTGTAAAGTGTACGTAATGGAATTCGAACTTCAACTTTAAAGTAAATAAGGAGGTACACAACTGCCTAAACTCGGAAGAAAAGTGTATCTCTTATATCAAATATTGAATAATAAGATTTTTTTTCCTAAAAAAACCAAAAAAGTAAAATAAATGAAATAAATGACATAACATTGGATTTAAACAAATGTTTCTTTCTATTAAAAAAAAAAAATGGGAAGGGATTTGAATTAGGGATCTCAAAGGTGATTTGTTGAGTGGGTGGATGATTGGATTAGGTTTTGGTAGAGAGGTGTGAAAAGGAAGAAATGAGATGGATGGTGGTGATGAAGTTGGGTAGGTGAGATAGATGTTGGAGATGAAGTTGGGGATTTTCATATATCTTATTTCTTCTCTCAGTCTTTTAGCAGTCTTTTTTGAAAATATGATTTTCCATTAGTTATGATTAGTAGATGCATCTTGTGTTAATATTCCAATTTATACTCATTTTATTATAGTCTAAACTCTGTAACTTAAGTTTCAACAAAGACTGTTTAATCTACTAAATTAACTAAGTAAGGCTTGTTAGATTCTTTTCACTTTACACTTAATGACCCTTAACGTGGCCTATTAGATTATTTAGTTTGATTTTTTAATTGATAAAATATTTGCTTTTCACCTAGCAAAAAGTTATTAAATTTGAAATAAATGTTTTATTTTCTAATTAATATGTTGACGTATGAAATCAGTCAACTAAGTTCTTCTAAGCTCAACGCTGCAGAAACAACAAGTATAACATACAAGAGCAAATAATAGGAATAAAAGCAACAAAGGTAGAATATTGGGCAAGAAAATGTTGAAGTAGTTCGCCTAACTTTGCCTACATCCACTGTTTGTTCACTCAGTAGTTGGACAGAGTAACAGCTAATTTTTCTAAGTGTTTCACTCTCTTATGTTACATTGACAGACTTCCCCTATTTATAGAAGAAGAAGCGTTACAGCGAGGTCTAATGAGTTAAAATAATATGATTAAGCTAGTTAATGCGTCTGGCTCACATTAAATGCAGCCGGATTACATTAAATACAAGGGACAAATGGAAGATATCTATGGCTAACCCACGTGGGTTAGGTGTGATTTTTTGTAATCTGAACAGTAATCTCTGACAAGTTTGGCGTGCAAGGTAAGTTATGCTATGACCTGACACGATCTTGAGTGAAGTGGAGGTTCTGAAAGAACTGGAGCGAACTGGAGTGCAAAAAGATATCGAGTATGCAGGTATTAAAGGCCTTAGTAGCTTTCTGAGAGTCGTCTTACAAAGTGCGCCCTGCGGACTCCACTTCGCGCGTAGTGAGAACCGGACTTCACCCTGCTTTTAGCTTTGAATGGATCCTTGAGTGTTTTATCGCATGAGTTCCACTCCGCACTCCGTGCCAGATCATGTTTGTACGCCGCGTTGATAGGTCGAGGGGAGACATGATCATGCATTGCTTTTAATGGGCTATTGAACCTTGGGTCTGGCCCAGTTAGGCCATTTACTTGGGCTTTTATCAGCCTCATTAAGTGTTCCAGAAAATACCCACAACATAATATAATTTCAATTTTCAGTTTAAAAGAAAAACAAACATAACATTCACTATTTAATTTTCAATTACTATTCAATATTTAATAAAATTCAGCATAATTCAGTCTTCAGTCGGAAAATCATATACAACCTAAAAATTGGTTAGTGAAGTCAATTTACTAGGATTTCAAGGATCAGTTGTGCATTTTTCTATAATAATAATAACAATAATAAATCATAAGCGAAGTAATTAAGTCATTCTTTTTTTTTTTTTTGGGTTTTCAACATAACAATGAAAAGCTTCATTAACACACTACCTTTTAGTCGGGGAAGTTGATCACTTCCTCTAATCTTAAGAAGTCAAATGTTCAAGTCACTCTTATCGTGTGGATAGTTTTCTTGAATTTGAATGCTTCGCCTTCCACCTTGAAAAAAAAAATAAATAAACAAGAAGAAGAAGAAGAAGAAAAGCTTGGTTAATTAATAAATTAAGAGAAGTAAAAGATTTTGTATATTTTTATTTTATTTTCAACGGAAGGATTTCCCATATCTTGATTTTTTTATTTGTACAATAATCCTATTCATATTTACATGATCTTTAGGTTTTGAGCTAATCATCAACTATTAATAATAGAATTTGATTTTTTTACTGGTTGGATAATATTATCCAATAAATACAATTATCATTGAATTGATTTTAGTAACCACTATTATAATTATTCAATGGATGTAATTGATAAATAACATCATCCACTCAATAAAGTACCGGAACCCTTAATAATATAATACTTATTTAGGAGTTGTCTTACATAATATAAGAAGTAAATAGTAGATAAAGTAGGATACTAAACACAACTGGCCAATCACATGAAACAAGACAAGGTGCTGTCATTAAAAGTAGGTCGACGTGATAGATGTACTTTTAAATCACTGGACAAATTTTCATTTTGATCCCAATATTTTTAAAAACCGTTTTATTTATAAATGCATTTATATTTCCTATGGTCCTCACCATTTCAAATGTACATCATTTTAGTTTCGTTGACTAGAATTTTAAGCGTTGAAGCTAACAAAAAACACATATTGACTATTTAATTCTTAGTTTAAAATTATCAAATTACCTTTTATAAAAGTTAATAAAATAAAAAGCCATTAAATCCCTACCATCTATCAAGTTTTGATGGATAGTGAAGATTTAATTTAAAAATTAAAAATTTAATTTAAAAATGCATTTAAAATTTTCAAAATTAATTTTGAAAAAATGAAATCTCTACTATCCATAATAGATATGAATGGTAGAAATTTTGTGTTGATAAATTAACAAAAAATGAATTTTTTTTTTAAAAAAATAAAAATAAAAATTTGATTAAAAAAATGGAAAATCTAGATTCAAACCTAGATCTTCAACTGTTGAAGACCTAGATTTGATCCAAATCTTACAACTTTGAGTTTAAAATATGGGTCGAACCTAGATTTTCAACCTTTGAAGATTTGGGTTCTTGAACTCAGATGGAACCAAAGATTTAGGAAAGAAATCATCCTTAGATTGAACCACATCTAGAAACAAATCTATTCTCAAATCGACACACCTCCAAATCGGACCACATCTCGTTTGATGGAGGTTCAAAGATCTGATTCAAAGTTTGAACCCACATCTGGGGTTCAAGCTTCAAACCTAGCATGCAAACCTCCATCTCTACACCATCATAGGGACGCTCGTTCAACAGATTTGGGTTCTTAAGCGCCGATCTCATTTTCAATTTTTTTTTTTAGTTTCCATTTTTTTAGTTTTTTCAATTTTAATTTTAATTTTTCATTTTTCTTCCATGCGACACATGTACACTTATCAGATATAAGTGTGAATGATGAAAATAACCCCCATATGTGTAATGTTTGACTAATATTTGACTAATGATAGTGACTAAATTGATGTACTTTTAGAATATGAGCGACTACAAAAGATATAAATATATGTTTAGTTGAAAATGATAAATATTTTAAAATATAGGGATCAAAATGAAATTAACAATGTAATACATATGTCAGAGTCATTTGGTTGCCTTATATAAAGGGGGTAAGTAAAGTGTAGATAAACCAAGGACAAGTATAACAAACACGACTAGCCAATCGTGTAAAACAAGACAAGGTAATATCATGAAAAGTTGGCCAAATAGATGTGTTCTAAATCATTGGACAAATTTCATTTTAATTCCTATATTTATAAAAAAAATTTTTACTTATAAATGTTTTACACCTCTTGTGGTTATCAAGGTTTTAAATGTACACAATTTGAGTTCTATTGAATAAAATTTTCACCGTTATAACAGAAAACACATATCGACTATTTTATCTTTAGTTTAAAATTATTAAGTTACCCTTTATAAAAATTAATAAAATTAAGAAGTCTTTAAATCTCTACCATCTATCAAGTTGTGATGGATGGTAACTTGATGAATAGTGGAGATTTAATTTAAAAATTAAAAATTAAATTAAAAAATATATTTAAAAATTAAAAAATAAATTTTCAAAATTAATAAAAAAAAAAATTTGAAATCTCTGTTGTCCATTATAATTATAAACAGTAGAGATTTGTGCTAACAAACAAATAAAGATGAAAAGTTAAAATTTTTGAAAAAAAAAAAAATTGATAAAATAATTGAATATCTGGGTTTAAACCTAGATCTTCAATAGTTTTGATCCAAATCTTGCAACTTTGAGTTAAAAATCTAGGTCGAACCTATATCTTCAACCTTTGAATATTTGAGCTTTCTAACTCAAATGAAACTAGAGATCTAGGAAAGAAATCATCCGCAGATTGAACCATATTTAGAAATGATTCTATTCCTAGGTTGGCATACTTCCAAATCGAACCACATCTAATTTGATAAAGGTTGAAAGATTTGGGTTTGAAGTTCGAACCTATATCTTTAAATATCTTAGTTCAAGCTTCAAACCTAACAAGCAATGGAGATGGAGGTGTGACCTCCGTCTCTGCACTACCATGGAGAGACTCATGTCAGCCTCCCTAATCAATAGATCTGGGTTCTCAAATGTCATCTCATTTTTATTTTTTATTTTTTATTTCCAATTCCTTTTGTTCTTTTTTTTTTTTTTTAATTTTCATTTTCCATTTTTCTTACATATGAAATAATGAAAACAACCCCACTTGTATAATGTTTAACTAACATTTGACTGATGTTAGTGATTAAATTGATGTATTTTTGGAACACGAGTGAGAGGTATAAATGTATTTTCAGTTTCCAAAATGAATTAATAATGTGATACATATTTCATAGTGGTGCGGTTGCCTTATATAATATAAAGGGGTAAAAATAAATAGATAAATCACGGACAAGTATAACAAACACAATTGGCCAATCACACAAAACAGGACGGTGCTGTCGTGAAAAGTTGGCCGACGTGATAGATGTGCTCTAAATCATTCAACTGCTCTATTGAAGGAGAATTCAGTTTGATTTTCTAGGCTATATATCTCCATAGAGTTACAGCATGCCTTCTCACTTCTCTTTATCTCTGTCTAATTAAAATCAATGTCCATTGAGAAAGCAACAAACTCGCAACAGAAGCTTCGCATGAAGTCGAATATAATCTAAGCGATGAGATGAAAACTATTTTTGATCCTTACTAGAGACTACACCGTCAATGGTATTCCTCTTTATCAATACAATGGCGTTTGGTATTGTAGTACTTTTCTTGCTGGCATGATAGTTTCTCATAGGCATTTTCAAGCACAAGACAGTGATATAATATTAGCTGTCTTCCCGAAATCAAGTACCACGTGGTTGAAGGCCCTCATATATGCAATTGTTAATCGTCACAAATGTTCATTTGAACAAAGCCCCATACTCACCATCCTCACGAGCTAGTACCTTTTTGGGAGATTGAATATTTTTTAAACAAAATTAATATACCTAGTGTTGACACTCAATTTTGGTCAACCTGGTTCTCCAAGTCCAATACCTGCGAGACAACAAATCACACACGAAACAAGTACTACCAGGACCGAAACAAACAGGACACAGCAAGACTTTTATGTGGTTCGGTAAGAACAATGGCCTACGTCCATGACAATTACCCCTTCTCACTCTCAAAGTAATTGTATTTTTATTCCACTCTGTCCTTTACATTGAATTTTTATCTCCTATTTATAGTGGAGATGTTACAATCAAAATAGGTTTTCAGAATCTTACAGATAAAACAAAAAATAATATACATTAATTAAGATAATATCTTTTCAAGATTATCTCTTCCACATATATAACAATTTCCAAGAATGTAGAGATCTGATTTGCATAGAAATAGGTAAGTCGATTACTTTCCTGTTTTGAATTGATTCTCCTTCCAGAAGGTCAACTAGTCAACTCTAGCGAATAAACTGCTCAACGATCAGACGTTGCATCAAACGAGCAGACTACTTCAAGAATCAAATGTTTCCATCGCCAAACAGATGAGCAGACTTCCTGATCGCTCTAACTATCGAGCAAAAGAACAGACTCCCTGATCGTTGAGATGGTTTCTGAAGGGCACTTATCGAGCAGCCTTTTGATTACGAGCAGATTATCTTTATGCTTTCGCCGACCGGTCAAACCTTCACACAATCACTCCATACTTAGCGTTTTAAGACGACCATCCACATAATCAGGTGTGCTCGGGTATATCTGTTCCTGAATAGCTATACTTCTTCCTTTGACTTCTGACCATCTTGACCAATACTTCCTGGGTTTCTTGATTAAATGAGCCTTCGTTCCGGGGCTTTTCTATAGTACCAAAATGCCCCACAACACTAGCCCCCTTGCTTTTAGTTCATTTTTTGTACTGAAAGCAACACTTTTATTTTCTTTGGGTACTTTTAGCGGGACATGGACCGTCCCCTCTTTTTAAATGTTACTTTGCTTGCGCCACGTGGCAATTCTCCAAGCGTCGGCTCCTTGTACCCTAAACGTCATGCATTTATCAATGTCTGCATTAAATGCGTGTGTTTTCGATGGCTGCTCATGATGATGATTTTTGCGATTTTCGCGCCAAACTGCCAAATTATTGATGACGATTCGAGTGTTCTGGTCTGAAGATTGAGGCTTCAAGACATCAACTTTACATAAACCCTTTGTCGTTCCATTTTCGCCTTCTACCATTCACTTTCAAAAACAGACGCTTTACTGCCCTCGTTCGCCATCGTCTTCCTACAATTTCCTCACTTTTTCCAACAGAACTTTCCATACTCAAGGTAACTTTTTGTGCTCTTTTTTCATCTTCTTTATTGCTTATGTGTACTTGATTGCTTGAGTATAGGCTTTTGTTTGCAAGCTTTTTGCTACTTCTTAACATAATTTTACTTAAAGAATCTGAAGTAGATATTCATGTTACTGCTTTAAGTTATGCCTATGCGTGACATTCCTTGTTGGTATTCGTCTGATTTCCTCACCGTGGTGAATTTAAAAATCGATTAGCTTGTTCAACATTCCCTGTAACCTTGTTAGGTTTATAAATAAGGTTCTTCCTATGCCCGGCAGCCCCCTTGCATGCACGGCTAATCTTTCTAGAGAAGTAGGGGTACCCTTAAATATTGAGTGTTGGTCTGCTCTTTGCGACCTGATTTTCCTGTTACTTTTGTAGATGTCTGGTCATAGTCGTCGCAGTCATAAAGTGGGGTCCATTGATGCAGCCTCCGATGAGGAACTTGATCGAGTCAGGAATACTGATAACGTGACCTCATAAAGCGGTGGGGCTGCTTCAGACCCTTCTGAGCATCACACTTCCCCTGCTCACACCCCCTTTTTCAGACACGAGTCTTCTCTTAGCCTTAGCGATCTTGAAACTATTGCTGAAGGCTTTTCCTTGCCTAAATGCTGTCGAGCTATGGTGCCAAAGGCTTCTGACCATACGGCTTTTCCTCCTAAAGGTTTCTTTACTATTAGCCATCAACACATATAAGCCGGTTTTAGATTTCCAGTTCATCCTTACCTGGTCACTCTTCTGAACGATCTCACCTTAGCCCCTTTTCAACTTACTCCTAACTCATATGCTCATCTTACTGCCTTAACTTTAATTTTTCTTAAAAACGGCCTTCCTCCTCCAACCCTCGTAATGATCCATCATCTCTTTTTGTTCAAGAGCACCACGGGCCAAAAATCTGAGAAGAAAGACGGGTTTTACTATACTTCGACCCGAAAATCCCCTTACAAAGTAAATCTTCCTTAAGGAGTCGAAAAATCCAACGTAGGCGACTATAAGTCACGATGGTTCTATGCGTCGTGCTTGTCTTTATCAAATCTAAAAAATTTTTCCTTTTGCCTTTCTCCTAGTAAGTGTACTCACATTTATACTTATTTTATTCACATTCTGCTCGTTACTAATGTTCTCCTTGTGCAGGCGTTTCCAAGGGTGAAATTCCTTTATCAGACCGGAATTTTTCTCTGCTGGAGAGGTTCTCAGAAGTGAAAACCCCTTCAGACGATCAGACACCTTCTGAACACCTACTTCAACTACATGGTCTTGCTCCCCCGACCGATCAGGAACTATTAGACAAAAATTTTGACTTGAGCTCTCGCGAGGATAAAGAAATCCTTTCCGCTTTTGAAGCCTCCGGATAGGAAATTCCACATTCAGCAAATACACAAACTCCGAAAATGGTGAGGCTTCATTTCGAGCAACCCTTACCCGGTCAGACTTCTGCCCCAAAGAAATCTGACCAAGTTGCTAGGAGTTCGGATTCTCCCCCTGCTGCTGAGGTTCCTTCGAATCGTCTCTCCAAAAAGATTCTGACGCGTCTCCTGTTCTTCTTATGAGACAAAAATCAGTGGCGAGAAAATCTTCGAACAGAGACGTTCACAAAGATACTGCATTTCACTCTGCTCTTGCTTCCAGTAGTTTACCGGTTGCTTGCCCTCAAAATGTAGACAAGGGCAAAAGGATCGTCGACTCAGAAACGGTAGAGCCCTCTACCAAGCGCCAAAGGACAAACGAGACGGATTCTGCTGCTGAAGAGCAAACCCAGGAATTTGATGCAGGGATATACTACAACGATCTTTTAGATCGCGCACCTCAATTCCTGGGAATGAAGAAACCGGCCCTCTACAAGGAAGAGATGAAGGGCGAGAGGCTCATCAACTATTTGGGCTTCTATAATATGCTTGTAAGTTTTTTCATTTTTTTTTATTATTGTTGCTTCCATTTTTGTCATTTGACTTGAGTAACACTTCGTTTCAGGCGTCCATGGCATATATGAAACTTCTCAGAGAGATCGCGGATTGGCCCGAGGAGAAAGCTACCATGAAGGCCACCATCAATTCCTTGGAAGATGAGAAGAATAGGATGCAAGGAGAGGTGAGCTCCTATGAACTGGAGCTTGAAAAATCAAGGGACGCCTTCCGTGACCTAAAGCAGGAATATGAGAAAACTATTAGCCAGAAGCTCGAGCAGCGGGAGACCATGCAGATGCAAAACGAGCAGATTAACTCCAGGGACAAAGAGATTAAGAAGTTAAAGCATGCTCTTCATTTTGCTCAAGAGTCAGAGAAGAAGCTGAAAACAGAGAATGAGGAGCTGAAGGGGAAGTTGTCTTCGTGCGAGCATGAAGCGGCTGAAGCTAGAATGGTTATGGAAGTAATGAGATAGGAGGCGATCTCTCTCAAGGAACAGATTGCCTCGGAATGGGAGCGTACTGAGACTTTAGTATGAGAAGCAGAGGAACAAATAGGGAGTTTGTTCCTGTACAACCTGTGGTGCAAACGTCCAAACGTGGATATCTCATTCTTTGGTCCAGAGGCTGTGGCAGAAGTGAAGTTGTACGCCCAACAGACTCAATCAAAAGTCGATCCTCCGGCTTCCTCATCCGGACATCCCCCTGATGGCCCCGCTTCTGCTCATATAGGATCTTCCTCCAGCTCTCCTCGTCCAATCAACATAGATGACAGCGCAAAATTTTTCTCCTGAAACTTAAGAACTTTTCTTACCTGTAATAAACTCATATTATTTGATAATATTTTTTGAATCATTTGCCATTTATTCCTTATTTGCATATCTCTGTTAATTGCTCTTATTCAATCGTGTAAGCTGAAACAACAATCAAATTTATTCGAGCAGAGTAGGTGTGGGGACAACCGTCATGCTAAAATTATCCTTTTAAAAATGCCCCTTACCTCTGCTTGATCAATATCCGACCAGTTGGTTTGCTTTACGAAGTTAATTCACAATTTTTCTTCCCAACATTCGAGCAGAGTAGGTATGGGGATAGCAAGCGTGCTGAAATTATCCTTAAGGCCCCTTACCTCTGCTAGGTTAATCACCTGGGCAGACCGTTCTGTCTTCTCCAGTCGGTTTGAGTTTGTCATTTTTCCCAGCGTTTAAATTTATTTGAGCAAAATAGGTGTGGGGACAACTAATCGTGCTAAAATTATCCTTTTTGAGGCCCCTTACCTCTGCTCATTTAAACCCACAGATCAAATGTTCCTTTCAAAGCTTATTCGCTCACAGGCTACATAGACCTTCCAAGGTTATTTCACTAGTCCACATGCCATAAGCATCCCTTCTAGAGTCCGCTTACTCAGGTAATGCTTAGGTCTTCCAGGACGTTTTTAGCTCACAGATAACGATTACACCTTCCAGAGCTCGGCTACTTACAGGTGGTAATCATATCTTCTAGATCGTTTGAATTTATTTGAGCAGAGTAGGTGTGGGGACAGCTAATCATGCTGAAATTATCCTCTTTAAGGCCCCTTACCTCTGCTCGTTTAAACCTCCAGATCAAATGTTCCTTCCAAAGCTTGTTCGCTCACAGGTAACAATTGAAACGAGTAAAAATTATAATCAACCGAATATGAAATGATCAAGAATCGCCATTTGAATAAAGTCTTTATTGTTTTAACTGCAATCATACACACCAAAAAATAAATTAATAAAATAAAAAACTGGATAATTTAAACATAGTATGGTCGCAGATTCTCGGCATTCCATGCTCGGAGGACTTCTGCTCCTCCTAAATTAGTTAGGTAGTAGGCTCCATTCTGCAGACTTTCTTTCACTATATAAGTGGTGGTGTATACTTCTCGTTAATTAAAACCACATGAAAAGAATTATCCCACTCATGATCTAGAACTTGTTGTTGTGATTTTTGCCTTAAAAATCTAGAGGTGTTACCTTTATAGGGCAAAGTTTGATATCTACTCTGATCATAAGAGTTTGAAGTATCTCTTCACCCAATGAGACTTAAATTTGAGACAAAGGATATGGGTTGAGTATATGGAGGATTATGACTTCAATCTTCAGTATCATCCGGGAAAAGCAAATGTGGTTGCAGATGCCTTGAGTAGAAAACGCATGGGACATTGGCAAGCTTGGCATTGGATGATTGGAAGAGGACAATAGTCATTGGAGATTATAATTTATGTTTATATGAGGACTGTACCACAATTTATATTTGCAATATGGTGGCCACTTCTAGTACCCTACAACTTATTAAACAAAGCCAGTGGCAAGACGAGGAATTAAGGACTACTTGGAATTGTCTACAAAATGGAGAACAATTGGAGAATTGGGACATTAAGACAGACGGATTTTTGTATCACCATGGAAAAGTGGTAGTTACTAACAATCCGGAGCTTAAAGAAGCTGTTTTGGTCGAGGCTCACGAGTCAAAATTCACGGTGCATCCGGGAAGCACAAAGATGTATCATGATTTGAAGAGGTAATACTGGTGGTCTGGAATGAAGCGAGATGTAGCTGAGTTTGTTGCCAATTTCATGATATGTCAATAGGTAAAAGCTGAGCATCAGTGACCGTCGAGGTTACTTCAACCATTCCGATTCTAGAATGGAAATGGGACAGTATCACTATGGACTTTGTAACGGGATTACCTTTGACCTCACAAAGGCATGATGCAGTATGGGTCATTGTGGATCGATTGACTAAGACAGTCCACTTTATACCCATAAGAAAGGACTACAAGCTCGTTAAGCTAGCTAAATTTTATGTTGAGAACAATGTTCGATTGCATGGTGTACCCTCTAGTATTATTTCAGATAGAGATCCGCGATTCATTTCTAAATTTTAGAGAGTTTTACAAACTGCCTTAGGGACAGAACTAAATCTTAGCACCGCTCATCATCCTCAAACTGATGGGCAGTCTGAGAGGACTATCCAAATATTAGAAGATATGCTCCGTTCTTGCATTTTGGACTTCGGAGGAAATTAAGGTGAACATCTACCATTTGTGGAGTTTGTTTATAATAATAGTTACTAGGCCAGTATTGGTATGGCCCTATATGAGGCCTTGTATGGAAGGCCCTGTAGATCACCTTTGTGTTGGGCTGAACCAGATGAGCGAGTTACCATAGGACCAGAGATTATTGAAAAGACTACAGAAAAGATAAAGAACATTTAGGAAAGACTTAAGGTAGTCCAGAGTCGCCAAAAAAGTTCTGCTGATCTTTACCGATGTGAGGTGGAATATAAGGTTGGTGACCATGTTTTCTTGAAGGTGACTCCTATGCGTGGTGTAACTAGACTCGGGGTTAAGGGAAAACTAACCCCCAAGTACATTGGGCCATTTGAGGTCATGAAAAGAATTGAAGAGGTTACTTACCGATTGAATTTGCCACCTCAGTTAGAACATGTTCACAATGTTTTTCACATGCCTATGTTGAGAAAGTGCGTTGCAGACCTATCTCATATTGTTCCCTATACTAGGATTCCTATACAAGAGAATACGACATACGAAGAACAGTCGGTATGGATCCTGACAAGAGAAATTAAGGTGTTACGAAATAAAGAAATACCTATGGTTAAGGTATTATGGCAGAATCATACTGGAAATGAGATTACTTGGGAGCTTGAGTCAGAGATGTATCATAAATACCCTCATCTGTGTGAAATTCGACTTGAGGTTGCATTTTGAATTTCGGGATGAAATTCTTTTAAGGAGGGTAGAATGTAAAACCTTAAATTTTATAAATGGTAAAATTGAAAATATTATAAAAAATTTGTATAAAAGTGTAAGGGTCAAAAAATTAGACTTTTAAAACTTTAGATTAAAATTGTAATTTTTAAACAGTTGAGGGGGTCAAATTATAATTTGGTTGGATTACATCTCCCTTCTTCAACCTCCAGCCGACCAATTCTCTCTCTCTCCTTATTTTCTCTCCAATCGCTCCATTTTCAAGAGCCCGACTTTGACTCGTCGTTCCGACCTCGTCCGACCTCCGTTTTGACCAAATTTGGTACCTTTGAAAAGCTCGTGCGACTTAGATTCTATAGGTACCAATTTTGTCAAGTTTTATAATCGTTTGGGTGTTCGTTTCAACAAAGGAAGGTCTGTCATTAACCAATATTTATTTTTCTAGATCTCGACGAAACTAGACGATTTCGACTCCGACCAACCCCATTTTCGTGACAAGCATGTCCAGGACAACAAAACCCGCCTAGCCGTATGTCCCGCCATCGTGGTTACTGGAATCCATCGTCGAAAAGTCATAGCCGACTGCCACATACGACGAAGGTGAGTTTCCGACCTCCCGAACTTGATATTTATTTCCGGACGCGTCTACGAACTCATTTTTAAGTGTAGAATCCATTTTTATAGGTATTTTCCCTATAGGGTAGCCGTGTTAAAAATTATTTATATTGCGTTTCCGTATAGATTCGATCCGGAACGACGATAATTACTTTAGAAATTGAGATTTTTGGAGTGATCAATAAGCTTATATTGAGGTAGGAGTTCTATCCTGATCTTTTAGTAATTTTATGTTAAAGTGGAATTTATTTAATATATATATATATATAATTTTGAAAGTATGTTAATTATATGCGGAGATATATTGTGGATTGCTTTTGGAAGTATTTTGTGGTTTGTTTGGTAAAAATTTGTGGCTTTATGACAGATTTATAAATTTTGGCTTATTGAATTAGCAGTCGTTATGCTACCGAAATTTTATAAATAGAAAGGAAAGTTTTAAGATTATCGAATTATATATATATTGTGTTAATTGCATGGTAACTCATCTGAATCATTTGGTTAACTTAAATAAGGTAACAATTCACCGTCATAATTATTGTGTGATGCTATCAATAGCTATTCATATGATACGACCTTATGTCGGGGTTACTGCGCAGGGTATTTTCTGGTATGGCTACCAGGGTCACTGTATTTTCTGTTATTTATATAATACGACTTTATGTCGAGGTTATTGCGCGGGTTATTGCGCAGGGTATTTTCTGATATAACTACCAGGGTCACAGTGTGCCAAATTTTATTTTTCTTATTCAAAATAATTTACTGAAAACTGTAGGCCATCGGGTATATGACTAGGGGATAGGATTTACCTTGTTGTGAAAATGACATGACTTTATATAAACACTTAAATGTTGTATGACTATTCTAGTAGTCTATATATTTTATGAGATGATTTATTGAATTTATTAAACAGTTAAGCATGTAGAGTTTTAATAATGATTTTAGAAAGTGGTTTCCAAAACCTTATCGGGAATGAAATCCTACTGAGCAGTAGCTCACCCCTCATTTATTTTTTCCCTTCCAGGAAATGTGCAGGGTGACTTAGGTGGTCATTAGGTGGATTAGGTAGAGGACCAAGGAAATCAGGGATTATGCCCGTGATATGGATGTTTAGTTTAGTTTATTTCATTTCAGGTTTGGTATTTGGAATTGAATGTCTTTGCAACTCATTTAAGGGACTTGCATTTGATGTATTTAAGACATTGTGTTAAGAACACCAGAGTATTGGAATTTCATTTGAGATTCTAAATGAATTTGACTGTTTAATTATGATAAGTTGATTGCACGACTAAGTGTTTATGATTTTATTATTTATTCTGAATCTATGATTTTTAGCAGATGTTCACATATCTATGGGAATGGTCCCTACCGGGATTAATTTAAAGTGTTTTCTTTTGAATATTTTCATTTTATCATTCACAATGTTTTATTTTGGTACTTCGGAGTATCCAAAACAAGAAAATTTTTTTATATTATTAAAAAGTGAAAATTTCTATTTATTAATATTTACGATTCTGCCATGGCCCAAGGCCCAGGTCGTGATAGTAAGTCTTGAATTCGATCTACGAACACTGGTCGAACATGAAATGTTGCCAATAAGGCATCTGAATTCATCGTCTCTAGTTGAACACCCATTTATCTCAGCTCTATCAACATGGGTAAGTATTTCCCTTTAAGCTGAGCTAAGGAGCTGGTAGGTTTTCTGCTTAGTGCAGCTACCACTACATTAGCTTTGCCCGGGTGATACTCGATGGTGCAATCATAGTCTTTGATAAGTTCTACCCATCTTCTCTGTCTCATGTTCAATTCTTTCTATGAGAACAGATACTGCAAATTTTTGTGATCTGTAAAGATCCTGCAGGGTACTCCATAAAGGTAGTATTGCCATATCCATAGAGCAAACACCACTGCAGCTAGTTCTAAGTCATGTGTTAGATAATTTACTTCATGCTTCTTCAACTGTCTTGAGGCATAAACTATCACTTTGTCGTGCTGCATCAACACACAACCCAAACCATGTTTGGATGCATCGCAGTATACCGTAAACCCATCACTTCCCAATGGCAGCGTAAGCACTAGGGCTGAGGTTAGTCTCTTCTTCAGCTCATCGAAACTGTTTTGGCATGCTTCTGACCAAACCAACTTCTCCTCTTTCCTTGTCAATATGGTCAGTGGAGTAACAATCTTAGAAAATCCTTCCACGAACTTCCTGTAGTACTTAGCTAAACCCAAGAAACTCTTCACTTCGATTACATTTATGGGTGGCTTCCAGTTTACTACAGCTTCTATCTTCTGAGGATCCACGGATATCCCATCTGCTGATACCACATATCCCAGAAATGTCACACGATCTAGCCAGAACTGGCACTTGCTGAACTTTGCGCATAGCTGATGTTCCCTCAACGTTTGCAGCACAATCCTTAAGTGCTTAGCATGTTCATCTCGACTACCTGAATACACTAGGATGTCATCTATGAACACGATTACAAATTTATCCAAGTAGGGTCTAAAGACTCAATTCATCAAGTCCATAAAGGCTGTTGGAGCATTAGTCAAACCAAATGGCATTACCAAAAACTTGTAATGCCCATAGCGAGTCCTGAAGGCCGTCTTAGGAACATCTTCCCTACGTACCTTCAGCTGATGGTATCCCGACCTCAAGTCAATATTTGAGAATACCTTAGCCCCTTGTAGCTGATCAAATAAATCATCTATCCGTGGAAGGGGATACTGATTCTGGATAGTAACTTTATTAAACTGTCGATAATCAATATATAGCCGAAGGCTTCCATCTTTCTTCTTTACAAATAACACCGGAGCTCCCACGGTGATGTGCTAGATTTCATAAATCACTTACTTAAAAGTTCTTCCATATGAACCTTTAATTCTTTCAACTCTGTTGGTGCTATTCGATAGGGAGCTATGAAGATAGGCTTCGTACCCGGTACTAACTCAATCTCAAACTCTATCTCTCTATCCGGTGGCAATCTTGGAAGATTTTTAGGAAACCCATCGGGAAACTCACAAACCACTGGTAGATCAGCTGGCTACAGCTTGCATTCATCTGGCTCGATGATATAAGCCAAGTACCCTTGACATGCTTTTCTAAGCATCTTGTTTACCCTTAGGGTACTTATTAAACTAGCTGGGAGTATCTTTCTCTCTCCGTAAAAAATCACATCTAGTACTCTAGGTCTACTCAACTTGACTTATTTTCTATAGCAATCAACCGTAGCTCGATGCTTCGAAAGCCAATCCATGCCCAAGATAACATTGAAGTCATGAATGGCTAAAACAATCAGATTTGCCTCAAACTTTGACTCGCTATAATCACTTTACTTCCCACATAGACATGGTCGACCATAAGTGACTCACCAGTGGGAAGTGACACTCTTATATTGCACTCTGTCGGTCTCACATCTACCCCAACTCTATCAATAAACTCCCTAGATATAAAGGAGTAGATGGCTCTTGGGTCCCTAAAACATGTGCATTTGAAGCAAATATAGTAAGAATACCTATAACCACCTCCGGGGCTGTATCAGCCTGCTGTTGGGTCATATTATACACTCTGACTGCTTGGCTGCGAGGTCTACCAGACGGTGCTCTGGGTGGCATACCTTTGCTCGGACCACTGCTAGGTGTCTCTGAGGCTGTAGCTCCTTTGGTCTAGGGGCCTCCTCTATCTGGTCCACGACCCCTGCTCGTCTGTCTCTGCATTGCGGATCTGGCCTCTGCTGGGCTAGTGGTAACCACATTGGGGCAATCTCTCATAAAGTGACCCTCCTACTCACATCTAAAGCATCTGGTCTTGCCTTGAAGGCACTCACTAGGATGTGAACGGCAGCATCTACTGCAAACAGGTCTGCTCTTCCAACTTGGTCTGCGTCTAGATCCGCCTGATGACTAGATTGAACTCTGGCTAGCTTGAGGTCTCTGACTTGATCGTCTACTCTCAGACCATGCTGGCTTTTGACCGCTCTTTGCCACCTTACTAGGCCCTCCTTGCTGGCTATCTGTCCAATTACGTTTCTGCTCGAATTTCTTTGGCTGAGGGGCAGGCTTAACACTCCTCTGAACTCTGATAGCAGCCTCCACTAACTATCCATATTGAGTGTGTACCGCTGATGTCACGTACGCTCTGATCATCGAGTGTAATCTGGCTATAAACCTATTGATCTTCTGCTCTTCATTTTCTAAAATGAAAAGGATCAGGCGGACGAGCTCGGAGAACCTCCTCTTGTACTCAGTTACAGTCGAAGTCCCCTATTCAAGGTGGAAAAACTCTTCTATTTTTGCATCCTTGTAACTCTTAGGAAAGAATTTATCGGTGAACTCTTTCTTGAAATCCGTCCATGTCACCCCGTCTGGATGCGCTCTCTGGTGGGCTTTCCACCAGTCTTTCGCTCGGTCTTTGAGAAAGAATGCTGAAAATGTCACCATCTAATCCTTACTGCAACCCATGACCTTGTATATTTCCTTATTTTTCTTTAACCAGGATAGTGCTCTCTCAAGCTCACTAGTATCATCATATGGTTTGGCATCTAACTTACGAATGCGCTCTATAGATATACCTGTCTCCTGCGGCTGCTGGAGTGCCGCTGTTAGCAATTAGGCCATCTGCTCCATATTGCTTGGGGCAGGCTTTGATCGAGCTGGCTTTAAAGGCCCTAGATGGGATGAGCTCGTTTACACATTGATGGACTCGTCAACATGCTCGTCCTGTGATGGAGGTGCCTCTGAGGCTGTTCGCCTCGTCTCAGAATGGGTACATCGCTGCATAGCTCTATAATTTTCAAATAATCATAAAACTCAAGTTAGAACATTTATAATGCATGAAATAATTCTGTACTCATGCAATGTTCAACTTCAATTTCTATATCTTATTTTATTTCATGTATATACTACATAAGCTAACTCATGCTTCATATATATATAATGACCTCGTATATAACTGATGTACAAATTTCATACAATACTCAACTCAAATCGTACAGCTTATGCTTTAAATTATGCAATCAATGAAAGCATAACTCATATAATCTTAAAAATAAATGAATGCATATAATGGCTTCATGCTTCATGCATAACTTATGCATCACTAACGCATGCTTTATGCGAAAATAGCTCAAACTTTCACTTAAAATTTTCTCTCAACTTAACGAGAACTGGGCTCTGATACCAACTTGATAGAACCTGAATAAGACCTTCTCTAGGCTTTTATCTGGAGGATCCTGTCGAGCACTTCAATGGACTTCCTGAACCCGACTCGTCGGATTGAAGAAATCCGGGAAGCGAACCCCTAACTTTCTTAGCCGGTTTACTCGTTTAAACTTAAAACTTTAGTTTTCTTTAACATAGTTGGAATTGGTGTAAATTTTTCGCATTTTCGTAAAATGAGTTTGTAAAAATTTTGACAGCATAACGACTATATTTTGAATATTTCCAAAATCAACCTGTAAGAAAACGCACTTCGAACTATATCAAATGACCTCCCAACTTCTTATAACCACAATCATGCAATTTCAAAAACCATTCTTACAAACATACAATTCCCGTGCGCACACATTTTAACCATCGTATTATCATGCAACTCAATTAGAAATTTCAAATATAGGTGTGTATTATATGCATTTGTCTCAAGATACATAAGTATGCATAACATTGTATTAAAAACCATTATTCACATATTCACAATTTAAGTTATGCTATCATTTTGATTATATTATTTACAATGTCCAAAATATATCCAGAGTTTATACACATCATCTACTTGACACCCACCTATAAGTAGAATGTTGCTCTTTTGGCCATAAAAACAATAACACCGGCTAGAACAAGCAAGCTACACAATAAAATAAATCGTTGGTTCAAGATATATAATTATTAGTAATATAATCACATACCACTTTATAATTTAGTTAACTATCATATTTTATTTTTAAAAGTTTCATTTTCCAAAAACACCATGTATACCTATAATGCTCTCAAACCATCATGTGGCGATTTTTCAACTAACGCCAAACATGAAGCTAGTGAGATGATCTGAAATCTGAGTAACTACAATGCGGAATTTTCTACATCGCAATTGTAGTACTAACACCCTGGGCGACTACGAGCGGAATTTGCTACATCACAACGTAGTGCCAAAACTAAAATCTAAACGACTACGTGTGGAATTTACTATATCGCAACGTATAGCTAGAAATCTTTTTATATCTCAGCGATCATGTACGAAATTTTCTACATCGTACATATCGCGTTAAATACTCTGAAAACTAAACGACTATGGACGAAATTTTCTACATTGCCGTGTAGCGCTAAATTTCGAATAAACTAAGAGTGTATACATAGGTTTACAAAACTCTTTACTCATCTTTTTTTCAAAAATAGTTTATTTTCACTTTCTCTTTTCTAAATCCGACATAAGTATTATTTTGTAATACTTTAACTCATGATTTTGAAAATCGTTTTTGAAATCACTTAATTACAACAATGTATATAAATCTAAATGAAAAACGGAAATAACGTAAGTGATAGAACACTTACCTCCAAATCGTGCAAATCCAATCAAGCGTCTTGACGAGTCTCTTGGACTTCGTTCGCTCGCTCATCACCTACATGGCAATTTCGTATTATTACTAGTGAAAATCTCATAACTCAATTTTAACTTTAAATTAACATTCTCCAATACGACATTTTTTACACTATAACTTCCCAACTTGTTTCTAACCCAACCGAGACTCTCTAATTCAAATTTCTTTGCAAAATTTTCAGTTTTGGACCACTAGGGATACCCTCACGCAGTTCGTATAATTTTTAAAGGCCCGAACCGAAAAATCACAAATTTAAGCCTCTTATGACACCCCAAAAAAAAATGTGATGTAGCAACTTGCTCGGGGCTCCGTTTCCTTTTGTTCTTTTTCCTACAGTCCTTTTATCTCATCTTTTGGTCACACGTCAGATTTCATCAAAAAATTCTATCGTTTACTATGTCAAATCTAAGAAAAATGCCTTGTTTTGAACACTTTTCGATGCACTTTTTCGCATCGAACGAGTGACAATGGTTTTTCTTTCGTATTTAAGCTCCTTTTTCTTAATTATAATCAACTAAATTCATTCAATGCAATAAAAATTACATCTACATAGTTATTTCACTTATCGACTCTCTAAAGGCACTATTTTGAGCATAACTTGCGCAATTTTTATCGGAATTGATTTGTTCTAAAACCTATGATTTTCTATAACTCCTAGGCATCATTTGAGGTGTAGAACAATCCTATATATGTCAAACTTGCACAGGTTGTCTCTATCCCATGGTTTGAGCCCGGGATTCCCAAATTGTCCAAAACTAGCTCTTTGACAACTCTATCATTTCTAGATGCATTTCTAACTTTATTCATGCTTAAATTTGAGTTCAAAACCATCTAAACTCAGAGTTTATCTACTGTTCTTCATGTCCTTAACATACACACAAAACACTACTTTTTCATTTTTACTAGTTAATCTCTCTTAACCATTTCATCAAACACTTAATCTATAACTACCTTTACTTTTTCAACAATTTAAATTACAAATTAGAGTTTCTCCCATAAACCCTAACCTACCATTTTTACATCATTTTTTTTGTCATTCAAGTTCCCTTTTTAACAACTCATAACTATAACATTGATTTACATCAAAATCTCACCAATAACACATCAAGTAAACAAACTAATCGATCATCATATCATACAAACCTAACATCATGCTTTTACACATTTTCACAACATTAAAGTCTATGGAGAAGATGATATCTTACCTTATCTATGCTTAGGGTTTGATGTTTTGGCTTGGGATCAACTAAAACAATTGTTTGGAGGCTTAAAAATGGGTTGAAAAATCACTTGTTCTTCTCCCCCTCTAATTGTCGTCCATATCATGCTCTCCCTCTCAATTCTCTCTTCTATTTTTGTTGCATTCACGGCTACTTCTTCTTTTTGAATGAAAAGTGACTAAGTGTTGTATTTATATGGCCACCTTTTGCTAAATAATCACCATATCCTTTCTTGACTTGTTGGATTTATAAAATTGTCTTTAGTGATGTTATTTACTAATAAAAATCAATGGTTTTTTTTTTTTTTTCATTTGTCTCATTTTTCATATAATTGAATTATTAATTTACTAAACTAACGTTTTACAACTTTGCCATCCATTTATATTTCTTATTTACTAAATAACCATTTTGCCATTTTTATTCGATAACTTAGTTTGTAAAGCTAGGAAACATAAAATCGAATATAAGGGTTTACAGTCGGAGCCCCCATGAATCTCTTAGGCTAGGTTCTTCTCCACGGGTATTTGACCAGCTTGCTTCGACAATTAGAAGGTTCTTCCATTTCACCTTCTAAACTTTAGGTTTTAAAAACTATATTGAGGATCCTGAGCCTTCGTCCCCTTTATCTCTTAACATAAACTATCTTCTATTGCGTATCCTTGTGCCTAACTCCACCTCTTTTGTTGCACACCCTGAGTCCTTATTCATAGCCCTCTTCTAAGTCTCCTTTACCTATAGATTCTTAAAATGGTAACCAAGTTGATATGGAAAAACTGTTACGCCCCAGGATTTTCTCTATACAAGTTCTCAGACATGTTTTGAACACTTTGATATGTGATACGCATAAGCAAAAGAGCATTCGCCCAAAATATGAAGCGTCATATCATACTAATTTTAATTTTTTAGTAGAGAGAGAAGAAGGCCTGGAGGGGAAGAACGGTCTCTCCCTTGTTGACATAGGAAAAACGAGTCAATTGATTGGCAAACCGGCCTCGAAGTGCCCAATGAATTGCGGAGCACAAAATACGTAACTCTCTTGCATGAAAGAAAATCCGCAGCAACCAATTCCGTTCCAAGTGACATGACTTTTCACTATTCTTTTCTAGAGAAGGTTGCTCATCTAGCCCAACAGATCCATTGTTCATGCGGTAGTGCAAACTCCTTTGCTTTGGGAACTGGACCTCCTCATCGAAAAGATAATCTACCTACTTTCCGACATTTTCCTATGGTATTTTTCCTTTCACTCCCAATTTTCATGATTTCTTTTAAAATGACTATCGAGTGAATATTTATCCATAAACTTCTTTATTTCTAAAACTCAGATCGGGCCAAATTAATAACTATAAATTAGGTTTCAATTAATTTTTTGGATCCACTGGAATTTGGATCTTACATTTTTAGAGAGAAACAAAGAGAGAGCAAAGTGAATGAGAGCTAAGAGAGCAAAGTGAAACAAGCATAGATAATACGCATTTATTAGTTTTTCTTTTTAAATGAAGGATATTAGCTACTATCTTTTCATCCTATTGAAAACAGGCCTTTTGGTCCTGAAAAAGCCCCTGAGGTCCTGAATATGAAAACGTAGGTTACAAATGAAAAGCCCAGTTCCAACCCTTACATATATTACTAGTCATCTTCCATAATCACATAAACTAAAATGCTGTAAATTAATTCACCAACCATAAAAATCGACATTTAAAACTAATGAAAGCGAACATGTTTTTCATATTTGAAAAAAAAAAAAAAAAAGATAAAACTTATAAAACAAAAAACAAAAAAAAAAAAATCTCTCAAGTGAATGAATTCCAAGTAATAGGAGTGTGCTTCCTTGACCAATCTATAGAAATGAAGTTGTGAGAGAGAAGCAAAAGAGAGAGGCATGTTTTCAACGGAGTCCGCTTCTTTAATGGAATCCGTTGGTTCATGAGCGGAAAGATGGAGAGTGTTTCATTCTTTTTATTATTCATATGAAACATCACACGAAAATTAATAAAATCTATTAGATTTCATCAAAAGTACTTAAAATGTACATTCTAAAAACTTCCCACTTGATCAGATCGAGAGATCAAGTATAGTCGGGTCCAACCAAATACAACCAATTCAAAAGAGGTTTTGATCCCATATTTTGTTTTTAGATTTCTTGAAATTTAGAATCAAGGGCCATTCAAGCTTGAGAGTTTAAGCAATCTTTTGTGATGTTTTGTTCATATTTTTCTATCAATTAAGCATGGTGCACTCAAACTTGAGAAGACAATAAATGGTGTCGAAGCCACCTATTCAATTGTCAATTTTTTTTTTCTATCGTGCATATCGTGTACTCAAGATCTCTTAGTTTTATGAGTCAAACAAAGTAGTTTTCTAAAAGAAGTTTCCTTGTAAATGCAACTCTTTTATATATAAAAAATAATGGCAAACAAAGTTGCAACACACGTGTTTGAATAGTATTGAAAATCTACGCCATTCTTAATTTTTTATCAACAGGAATATGATGTGTAAAAATCATACAAATGACATAAAATATTCAAAAAGATATATTAATTAATTAATAACAGACTATGATCCCTCTTCTTCTTTATCTATCTTTATTTGTTTTTCATTTAAAAAAAAAAAAAAAAATTCATATTCCAACACCAACTTAAACGCCAGTTTGTTGAAACTTCGTACTTAAAAAGGAGGTATGGTCTATGTTTAAAAGGAGAGAAAGTGTTGCGGCAAGTGAGGTTGCCGCTCTGGCTTATGTCACCACCACCCTTACTCAAATCAAGGGTTTGATCTGCACCTCTCACTAAATATTGATAGTTTTTTTTTATATAAAATGGACAACCATCTCCTATTTTTAAGAACAGTTTCTTATACTAAATAGGGATAAATCCAAAAAACCCCCTGAAAACGAAAATAATCCCAATTTACACCAACTTTTAAAAATATAAGCCAAAAACCCCCCTACTATAAACCAAAAGCGGTTTCCATCTAAATTTCAGTGGTTTTGTGACAAAAACATCAAAAGACCAATACACCCCTATAATATTGAAAAATTTAAAAAAAAAAAAACTAAATTAACCAATTACCAACTTACCCGTTCATAACCAAAATAAAATAAATTAAATTAAAAAAATAAATAAAAAATAAAAATCTCTATTAACTATTATTATTTGTTAAATTGAATTAAACTAAATTCATTTCTTAAATTAATTTTTTTTATTATAATTAATTAATTATAAAAAAATTTACATAAAAAAAATTTTCAATGGTCAAACGGTGGTACATTAATTTTTAAGATATTAATATTAATCTTAACAAATATAATAAATTAAAAAAAATAAATAAAACCAGATTGAAGCTCTGGATTTGAATCCAGATCTTCAACGTAATGTTGAAGATCTGGGTTCAAACCCAGATCTACCAACAGAATCAACAATTATAAAAATTACAAAAATCACAAAAATCCAGCACAACACAATACATTGAATATTTGGGTTCAAATCCAGATCTACCAACAGAAATCAATAATCACAAAAATCCAGCACAAATACAACAAAAATAAAACACTCCATCCACCAATAATCGCAAAAAATTTCATCAATATTTCTACAACCAAACACAAAAAAAAATCAAACAAATCCATTCAGATCTTGAAAACAAAAAATTTCATCCATTTCTCTGCAACTGGACACCATCAATTTTTTTTGTCTCAAACGCATCGAAGCAGATAAAGCCCACAGAAGCACCAACTAATTTCTGGAGATCGCAAGAAACCCAGAGCTGTAATGAAGCCCCAATCACAGCCAAATCAAACCTACAGAAGCACTAACTAATTTCTGGAGATCGCGAATGCTGGATTGGGCGGCTGATGGAATAGATCCAGTTTTTCTCCTTACCAAAGTCGGTGAGGATGAACATGGTGAAGTCGCCGGCGATGAAGACCCTTGGGTTTTGTCTACACTTTTGCCTCCGTATAAGCACCAGTCGATTTCTGGAGACCTTTAACGGACGGCGACGACTTTCCAAAACACAGGTGGTGGGTGTGTTTAAGCTGACGGACCGAAAACATAGCTTCATTGGCTTCACTCCACCGTGGTTTGGCGATTTCGAGCCAAGGCTTGCTGATCTTTTTTCCAGTTTTGGTGAAATAGACCTGATGAATGTGGTTTTTTTAGATCTGAAGATGATTTGAGAGATTGAAAAAGAAGAAGAGAAGAAGAAGAAGAAGAAGAAGAGAGAGAGAGAGAGAGAAAGTGACAGAAGAAGGAAAGAGAGAGGGAGAGAGAGAGACGGTTTTGTTTTTAATAAGGTTTTTAATTTTTTTAATGTAAATTTTTATTTTTATTTAAGTTTTTAATCCAATCCAACTGTCCTAATAAAAACATTGACGATTATACCCTCGAAACTAATAAAGGCATTGACGATTATACCCTCGAAATTCATGGTACCGTTACTTTTTTTATCGATTTACTGTTTTAATTGACGATCGGATCTTTTTAGCTAATATTTTCAAAACCAGTGGTGGTTTGATATTATTTTCAATTCCAGGGGGTAAAATAATAATAGCCCTACTAAATAGGGATAGTGTTTTAAAGTTTCATCTGAATTGAGTCGAACAATTTTTTGATTTTGATGCGAACCCCGTATATATAAGATACGACACCCACGATCAAATTGAAACACAACCCCCAAGAAAGTTAATTCAGATTATAGAAAATCTTTGACCCGTTGATTAGAGAACCAAGAACCAAAGATATAACGACGCCACTCCCAAGAAAGAGATGAGAATGTGGGAGATAAGTCAAGGTTAATAAATCAAGAACAATTCTTGATGCAATCTCAAAGTTCTCAAAAGAACAATGGAGAAAAGCTAAAACTTTATTCAATAAACTTCTGATTAAATCTTAGGTTTAATAAACCTTTTATAGGCATACAATCCTAAATCTAATAAGAAACCAAAATAAACTCTTAATCCTAAACCTAATAGTAAACTAAAATAAAATCCTAATTAAATTAACTCTCAGCCCAATAATTAAAAGCCCAATATAAAAAATTAAATATACTAAACTAATTAAAACCCAACCCATAATACAAATTAAGCCCAAATTAATACAACAAATAAATAATAGCCCAATTTGTATTAAAATTGCTATCCAAGCCTCAATATTAATGCTCTTGGACTGGGTCTTGAACTTGAATAATATTTTGAAGCCTCGACGTTCCCTCCAAGCCATCCAAGCCATGTTGTGTAAGACTTTTGGCCCAAATCTCTTGAATGAGCCCATTTAAACCTTCCTTCATCCTTTTAGCTCGAGCCCTTGTCACAGGTCCTTCATTGATGCTCAAAGGATCCATAAGCTTGCTTCCTTGGTTTCTATCATTCCCCCTCTCCTCAAAAGGATTTGTCCTCAAATCGGCATCTACATCAAAATCAAATGGAGAAAGATCAGAAACATTGAAAGTAGCACTAACATTATACTCACTTGGCAAGTCTATCTTATACGCATTGTCATTTATGCGTTCAAGCACTTGGAATGGACCATCTCCACGCGGCTGCAACTTAGACTTGCGTTGATCAGGAAACCTCGCTTTACGCATATGCACCCAAACCCAATCTCCTGCTTCGAACACAATTTTCTTGCGCCCCTTGTTAGCTTGAGTAGCATATTGCTCAGTTCGTCGCTCAATATGTTGTCTAACTTTCTCATGCAGTTGCTTAACAAATTCAGCTTTCTTCTTACCATCCAAGTTAACTCTTTCCTCCACAGGTAAAGGTATTAAATCCAAAGGAGTAAGTGGATTAAACCCATACACAACTTCAAATGGCGAACAACCAGTAGTCGAATGCACACTTCTATTGTACGCAAACTCGACATATGGTAAGCAATCTTCCCAATTCTTCAAGTTCTTTTGGATGATGGAACGCAGCAAAGTACCCAAAGTCCTATTAACAACCTCTGTTTGTCCATCAGTTTGCGGATGACAAGCAGTAGAAAACAATAGCTTTGTTCCTAGCTTTCCCCACAAAGTCCTCCAAAAATGGCTTAGGAACTTCACATCTCGATCTGAAACAATGCTCTTTGGCACTCCATGAAGTCGAACAACCTCCTTGAAGAATAAATCAGCAACAGATGTGGCGTCATTGGTCTTGTGACATGGTATGAAGTGAGCCATATTTGAAAACCTGTCAACCACAACAAACACCGAATCTCGGCCCTTTTTGGACCTAGGTAAACCCAATATAAAATCCATAGAAATATCAATCCAAGGTTCACTAGGTATAGGCAAAGGTGTATACAAACCATGGGGTAAAACTTTAGACTTAGACTTTTTACATGTTATGCACCTCTCACAAATTCGCTCAACATCTCTCTTCATGTGTGGCCAGAAGAAATGCTCATCTAATACATCTAAAGTTTTCTTAACACCAAAATGTCTCATTAAACCACCCCCATGCGCCTCTCTAACAAGTAACTCTCTTATAGACCCCTGAGGAATGCACAATCTACTTTCCCTAAACAAATACCCCTCATGTCTATAAAACTTTCCAAAAGCAGTTTTCTCACAAGTAACATACACACTAGCAAAATCAGGATCATTAACATACAATTCCTTTATATGCTCAAAACCCAACAATCTTGCATTCAAAGTAGAAATCAATGTATACCTACGAGATAATGCATCGGCTACTACGTTTTTCTTTCCTTGCTTATACTTTATCACATAAGGAAACGTTTCTATGAACTCTACCCATTTAACATGCCTCCTACTCAACCTACTTTGACCTTTCAAATGTTTTAAGGACTCATGATCAGTATGGATTACAAATTCCTTGGGCCACAAATAATGTTGCCAAGTTTCTAAGGCCCTTACTAAAGCATACAACTCTTTGTCATAAGTAGGATAATTCAATGATGCTCCACTCAATTTCTCACTAAAATAAGCTATAGGACGCCTATCTTGCATAAGAACAGCCCCTATACCTATTCCTGATGCATCACACTCAATCTCAAATGTCTTAGAGAAATCAGGTAAAGCAAGCAATGGTGTACTACACAATTTATCCTTAATCAATTCAAATGCATGTTGTTGCTCATTACCCCATTTGAAACCCACACTCTTTTTCACAACCTCAGTTAGTGGTGCCGCTATGGTGCTAAAATCCTTAACAAATCTCCTATAAAAACTAGCTAACCCATGAAAGCTACGGACTTCACTAACATTCCTAGGTCTAGGCCACTCTCTAATAGCCTTAACTTTCTCCTCATCTACTTCTATCCCTTTTGACGTAACGACATAACCCAAAAACACAATCTTATCCGTGCAAAAGGAACATTTTTTCAAATTAGCATACAACTTTTCTTTTCTTAACACATCAAGCACACAATGTAAATGCCTAACATGTTCATCTATGCTCTTGCTATACACTAATATGTCATCAAAGTAGACCACAACAAATTTTCCAATGAAATAACGCAAAACATGATTCATTAACCTCATGAAAGTACTAGGTGCATTAGTTAAACCAAAAGGCATGACTAACCACTCATACAAACCATGTTTCGTTTTAAATGCAGTTTTCCATTCATCTCCTTCTTTCATTCTAATTTGATGATATCCGCTTTTCAGATCAATCTTAGAAAACACACAAGATCCATGCAACTCATCTAACATGTCATCTAATCTAGGTATGGGATGTCGATACTTAACTGTAATTTTGTTGACAGCTCTACAATCGATGCACATACGCCAAGTCCCATCCTTTTTAGGCACAAGTAAAACCGGTACAGCACATGAGCTCTCCCTCACATACCCTTTTTTCATTAGCTCCTCAACCTGCCTTTGAAGCTCCTTTGCCTCCTCGGGATTACTTCTATATGCGGGTCGGTTTGGAATTGTGGCTCCGGGTATGAAATCAATTTGATGCTCTATTCCCCTCTTTGGTGGTAATCCATCGGGCATCTCCTCGGGAAATACATCCTTAAAATCCTGCAAAAGAGTTGTAACAACACTAGGCAAAGAAACATTAATGTCAGAGTTAGAAAAATAAGCATCTTTGTACAAAAGTACAAACATTTGTTGCTTGGCTAGAAAAGCAGCTCTCACATCACTCCCTTTTGCATAAAC
The DNA here is from genome assembly GCA_022984855.1 of Dimocarpus longan. NCBI lineage: Eukaryota > Viridiplantae > Streptophyta > Magnoliopsida > Sapindales > Sapindaceae > Dimocarpus > Dimocarpus longan. The sequence goes on from CM041017.1 coordinate 18,426,334, forward strand.
ACTCATTTTCTTTTTCTCACTTTTCTTCCTCTCATTCTCTCCTCTACACTCAACCTTCCCAATTTTCTTTTGCACATGATCTAGTGTTTTGTCACTCTTTTTCTCACACTCAGCTCCCTTTCTCTCAGCCTCACTAGTGTTTGAACTCTCAACCTCTCCTTTTCTCTCACTCTCTTTTATCCTCACTTGATCTTCATACACCTGTCTAGGTGTTAAAGGTATCAGAATAATCGTTCGCCCATTCATGGTAAAAGAATATCTATTCTTAAACCCATCATGCATTACTCTCCTATCATATTGCCATGGACGACCCAAAAGCAAGTGACCAGCATGCATAGGCACAACATCACACAACACCTCATCTTTGTACTTACCAATAGCGAAAGGAACTAGCACTTGTCTTGTTACCTTAACCTCTCCACAATCGTTTAACCATTGCAACTTGTATGGTTTAGGATGTTTTGAAGTAGGTAAACTAAGTTTCTCTACTAACTCTGTGCTAGCAACATTGGTGCAACTACCCCCATCAATAATCACACTACACACCCTCTCCTTGATATGACATCTGGTATGAAAAATATTATCACGTTGCACCTCATCTTGCCTTTCCATTCGATCCCTAATCTCTCCAAACACCAAATTCATTCTCTCAAATTGTTGTTGCATCGCTTTGAGAACGAACGACTCATTACCCTTTTCTCCTCCTTCAACTTCTTTATCGTTATCCGTAGACATGATTGACACCTGCAAGAATGTTAGTAAAAGTAACCTCACAACACTCCCTCACGTGTTTCACTCTAATCAATCACGTGTTTGACACTCAATGATTTTGATTTAACTCAACACTCCCTGTCCACACTCAAACTTTTCTCACTAAGTTCTTTATAGAACTAATCGATCACAACAAGGTCACCCTTGAAATAATCGCCTTAGACAAATCTCAACAAAGAAAAACACACACACAAAGAACACGAAAGAAATAAGGACCAACAATGACACTAGAGTGATAAAATAATGAAAAGCAATCTGTTCTCAAGAAAAGATTTCGCACACCGCAAAGATCTTGAATTGCAAATAAGGTAAATTAATATCAACTCACTTCAATCCAAGCAATTTATGGCATTCAAACTTTTTTTTTTTTCTTTTTCTCTTTTTTTTTTTCTGATACTTTTTTTTTCGGACTTTTTTTTTTTTTTTTTTTTTTTAATTCAAACTAGAATGCACAACTATATGGATTGTAAATTATGGAGTTGAACCAAAAACAAGATATTGATATGAATCTTGCAAATCAAGAGACAAATATGATAATAAATCAAGAATTCAAGAAACCCTAGAATGTGTTTTCAAGAATCCTGATTGATGATGTGGCTCATGAACAGATTATGAAGATTCAAACCAAGTTTGTTGTAATCGGTTAAGATAGATAGTGATGTGCCGACTACAAGAAACTCAAGAATATGCAGTACCACAAGACACAAAAATAAAGGAATGATAATTAACGATGGGTAATGATGTGCAGCACTAGAAGACAAAATAAGGAAGATATATATTTAAAATTGATTGATTTCGGCACTGCAGTTCAATGGATAGTGATGCTGTTCTCAAAAGACAAATAAATTGGTGAGCTGATCAGATATGAATTGGCATGCGACGACAGAATCAAAAGGCTAATAAAATAATGGGATAGTGGGTGGTGCGGCAGATTGGGCTTAAAAAACAAAAACTGAATTGATAAAACAATGGGTGCTTGTTGATGGTTGTACGGCAAACAAAGCAAAGTATATGATGGTTATGCGGCTAAAGAAAAAAATCAGAACAAGAATCTTAAATTGAAACCCAAACCTGAATTAATTGACCGAAGCTCTGATACCAACTGATGCGAACCCCGTATATATAAGATACGACACCCACGATCAAATTGAAACACAACCCCCAAGAAAGTTAATTCAGATTATAGAAAATCTTTGACCCGTTGATTAGAGAACCAAGAACCAAAGATATAACGACGCCACTCCCAAGAAAGAGATGAGAATGTGGGAGATAAGTCAAGGTTAATAAATCAAGAACAATTCTTGATGCAATCTCAAAGTTCTCAAAAGAACAATGGAGAAAAGCTAAAACTTTATTCAATAAACTTCTAATTAAATCTTAGGTTTAATAAACCTTTTATAGGCATACAATCCTAAATCTAATAAGAAACCAAAATAAACTCTTAATCCTAAACCTAATAGTAAACTAAAATAAAATCCTAATTAAATTAACTCTCAGCCCAATAATTAAAAGCCCAATATAAAAAATTAAATATACTAAACTAATTAAAACCCAACCCATAATACAAATTAAGCCCAAATTAATACAACAAATAAATAATAGCCCAATTTGTATTAAAATTGCTATCCAAGCCTCAATATTAATGCTCTTGGACTGGGTCTTGAACTTGAATAATATTTTGAAGCCTCGACGTTCCCTCCAAGCCATCCAAGCCATGTTGTGTAAGACTTTTGGCCCAAATCTCTTGAATGAGCCCATTTAAACCTTCCTTCATCCTTTTAGCTCGAGCTCTTGTCACAGGTCCTTCATTGATGCTCAAAGGATCCATAAGCTTGCTTCCTTGGTTTCTATCAGATTTGGTGTTAGTAGTAGAAGACGAATAAGAAGAAAGAAAGAAACAAAGAAAGAAGAAAAATAAAAGACGAAAAAGAGGTACGGTGTCAGGAAATGAAGGGACAAAGGAATTAAAGCTGAAAAAGATAAGACAATCTGCTACTGCGTAACTGATGAGGTCATTGAGCCAACTAGTCAATGGCTTGCTAGTCTTTCTATACTAGAATAGTATACCCCACACGCATACATACTTTTTTACTTTTTTCCACACGCATCTGCACTCGATGATGTGTTAATATCTGATAAATGCCTTGCCAGTTGTCATGCATCCAGAGTCACACGTTAATATAATTGGAACCCTACATTTTCCACGTAACATATGGCATGTCCTCAATGAAGACTAAATAGAGTGGCCCAACTCATTATCCCATAGCGTATAATAAACCAAGGTCACGGTCGTCTCTTTCTTCAATTCCTTTACTTACTGTATGAATAATAGCTCAGTACTATCAACTATTTTTATTCTTGAAAGATCAGTATCAACTACTTGTTCATATATATGAATATGTAGCTAGAAGTATCTTCGATATATAAGCAACACCTGATCGAGCTTTAATATTATTTGAAATCAGAAGAAACAATATGTTCATGATGTACATGAACCAGAGCTTGATTCTTCTACTCTCGTTAGTTGGCTTTTTGTGGTTGAGACGGGTGACATTTGCTCAACTTCAGCTGCACCCAAACGAAGGTAATTAATTAATTAATTAGCATTTCATCATCATTATTACTACTTCATCATTATCAGCTCTTACTGTCTTACATGATGAATTGACTACTTAATTCTTACTTGGAGTAAGTGATTTTGTTCTAGTTTTCTTATTTTTATAAGCAGTTTCTTCTTATCTATATTTGCATTGTTTTTTTTTTTTTTGTTTTTTTTTTCTTTCGATATCCTCTAATTATATCTTCTTTCAAAATCAGTCATATATCTGTAGTCAAATTCTTTTTATTATTATTAATTTATTTAATAAACTCTAATTTTGCAATCAAAATTAGAACTAATAATATATTGAAATCCAATTTTCTAATCCATTGTTAACGTTTTCTGCTCACATAAGTGGAATAACCTCTTTTGATATACTTTCTTTGTCATGGGACTCATGAAAGAAAATAAAATATATAAATATACAAGAGCATTATTAATATTTATATTTTTTTAATTAATTTATTAAACAATTAATTTAATATTCAAAAGTCATGTAGAGACATTTTAATTTAAAATTTTATACTAAATTGCTATATTCTAATTCTCCAACCTATAGGATAACTACATGATTTTTTTTCTTTTTCTAAATAGTAACTTCATGTTATTGTACTCATCTATTGTTTTTGAAATGTTTGGAGAAGCTTCTTCAAGCAGAACATTTAAAAGTAAAGTTTTTGGAGAAAATATGTTGATCATTTGGTTATTTAACTTTGAAAATATTTTTATATATTTTATTTATTAAAATTGACAACAAGAATTAATATCGAACATATTTAGATTCATTAAGGTTTTTATTTGAAAAAAAAAAATACTGTAATTAATAAAATATCATAAAGATATTTTTAACATCTCAATGTTTTAGAATACACAAAAACGTCTAATAAAAAAAATTCAAAATTTCTCCAATAAACATAAAGTAATCTTTTCAATAGTTAGACTACTAAAGTGGCAACGAAACAATATGAAAAAAAAAAAAAAAAAAAATTGAAATACGTTTTCTTTGGAAGCTTTTCCGAACATAAATGAATAAGCATGCTGCATGGATCGAGTTGATTTGGTTTTGAGTTTCAGTATACTCAAAATAATCCATAATCCAATCAGCTTAAGCAATTCAATTAGTTTATTTTGCTTTACTAAATCAAATCAACTCGATTTAATTACTACATATTATTATATTTTAAATACCAATTATGGTGGTGCTACTAACTAGTGTACGTGGAAATGTTAATGCATAGTTAAAAATAAGGGCAAATTGCACAAAGCCACATAGGTTTAGTAAAATTATACAAAAATGACGATATTTAAAAAACTCGCACTTTGACTACTTGATGTTTCAAAAACTCAACACAAACATTCCATGTCGTCAAATAGCTGTTAATGAGCAGTCATTCTGTGCCACTGGGTAAGGATAAAATTATCAAATGACATTAAATCCAATTAGTATCTAATTTTTTTAATAATTAATATTAATATATATTTTTAATTTAATTAAAAAACATATATATAATTTTTTTTTTTTACAAAAAAAAAAGAGCAGATCTCCTTCAGTTGGAGGAGATATGCTTTGTGATCTCATCTAGTTGGAGGAGATCTGCATAGATCTCCTTCAACCGAACCTCCTTTAGGGACCATAATAGTAGAAGAGATCCAACGGAAGAAACGGTGGCAATGGTCTCCTCATTTAGTGGTCTCAACAATAATGGCATCCTCTAATGGAAGCAATGGTTTCCACCTTAGAGACCGACTGGGTCTCTACCATGAAAGACCCAGATAGTAGTCCCACGGAGACCTAGATGGTCTCTAATGGAAACCAATTGGGTTTCCATTGACTCGGGTGGTTATGGGTCTCCAACAATGGAGACCCAAATTTGGGTCTCCACGATAAAGACCTAAAATTAGGTCTTCAATGATGGAGATTTATGATTTTAATTTTTCTTTTTTGAATTTCCTTTATTTTTCTTTGAATTTCTAATTGAATTTCCTTGAGGGTTTGGTTATTATTATTATTTTTTTCTTAAATCTAGGTTGCGAGGTTGATTAAATATGTGTATTATGTCTGAACTAATGATGATGAAGAAGTTTGTTAATGATGATGAACTAGTGAGGATGAAAAACTTATTATGAATTATTTTTTAAATATATAAATTTATTTGGGTTTAAACCGGTGATGATGTTGGTGATGATTTCATTAGATAAAAATTGATGGTATGAAAATTGATGAAGAAAATTTGATAGAGGTGATGAAGAAATTGATAAGATTTTTTTGAAAATGTTTTTTAATTATTTTATGTTTTAATAATTATTTAAAATTAAAATAATAATATATTAATTTATTTAGAGACATTTTGATACTTTTGCTCAAATTGATTTTGATTGTTTGTCTTAATTAACGGTTTACTCACGATAGGGAATGTTTGTACTGAGTTTTAGGAATCTCAGGTAATTTGAGTGGTAGTTTCTCAAAAATTGTCATTTTTGTGTAAGTTTTTCAAACGTAGGGGGTTAAGTAATAAAAAGAACCTGAAAATAAAAATAAACAAAAAACAAAAAACAAAACAAAACAAAACAGAAAAACAAAAAATATGTAGAAAATTATGGAGGCGCCATCCCGGCAAGGATCCTCCTCCGAGGACAAAATGTAGGAGATTGGCGCCAATGAACGTCATGCTTTCTACTTGATTACAGTGGAAGGAACTGGAGAATAATGATGTTGTGCTTGCAGCTGCTACTCTTGCTCAAATATCTACTACACTGGGCGCCACAATCAATTCCACCCAGGATCCATGTGTTTCAGGCTACCTCTCTGTATCCATTCCTAACTACACCAATACAACTAGTATCGTCAACAATGTCACTTGTAATTACACTGACGGCACCTTCTCCCATGTCACATCCTTGTAAGTTTTCCTTAAATATTCAATTTTTATTTATTTTGTTGAATTGTATACTAACATTCATTCTCCATCAACTGCAGAAAGCTGAAAATGATGAGTCTTCAAGGCAGGCTTCCACCAGAATTGGTCAACCTAAAATTTCTTCAAGAGCTGTAAGAACACTTGTTCTTGGAATTTGATTTCTTCATATATGCAAGCCCTGTCTTGTTTCATATCCCTTTTTGGTTGCTGCATTAAGATAATATGATGGTTTAAACCGTTGTTATATAAAAAGGGTATGTTTGAAATTCTATTTCCAAAATCAAGGTTTAAGAATGCAAGATACAATATGCTGCCTATCATGTATCGCCCTTGTGACTTGTGAGTTAGTTTTTTTAAAGTGGGATTATGCCTTACTGTTCTTTTAAAAATCCTTTCTTCTAATTGATATCTTGTATATATGTAGTTAAAGAAAATCTTAACTTATTATAGAACCATTGTTTTCTGTGTAACAGTGATCTATATGAAAACTACCTTAGTGGTGAACTTCCAAAAGAATGGGCTTCAATGCGACATTTAAACTTTATGTAAGCATTTCATGTTAGTTTAGTTTGGCTTAATGAATTATGTAAATGGAGGTTCACTTTTGAATTTTAGCAACAATCATGCAGCTCAATTTGTGCGAATAACATATCAGGGGAGATTCCCAGGGAATGGGGATACTTTGCCAACCTTACATACTTGTAAGTTATGATCTTTAGAAAGCTGGGTGGCTCTACTCTATGTACATATTCTACTTTGATTTTTATTGTAGCTTCAAATGGTAAATACTAATAACAAAACAGGAGCCTTGAAGCCAACCGGTTGTCCGGTGCTATACCTAAGGAGCTTGGAAATTTGGTCAACTTAACTTACTTGTATGACATCTAAACTCCTAGTATTGAGATTGTAATAACTGTCCAATTATAATTTAGAATTTTTACAAGAGATATGTAACAAAGGTGGTTTGGTGCCTTGATCTTACAATTATAGGGCCCTTTCATCCAATCAATTTGTTGGAAGCTTACCTATAGAATTAGCAAACCTGAAGGAGTTGACAAGATTGTAAGTATTTTCATACATATTCTCCACTCATCTAGATGATTTAGCATCAACAGGATATTGTTGTTATTGTTGTGTGCAGTAGCATAAGTGACAACAGCTTTAATGGCACTGTACCAGAATTTATTGGGAGATGGACTAAACTTCAAAGACTGTAAGATCTTTATTTGGAACAAATTTACTTGTGAAGTGCATATGGAGGATCCTGAAATTTTTGTCTCCTTTCTGTTCTTTTGCATTATTGAAGGGGAATGTACTCAAGTGGATTGGAAGGACCAATCGATCCAACAATTTTTGCTCTAGGAAGCTTGAATGACTTGTGAGCTGAAGAACCTTGTTGAATAATTTGCTGATGGGCATTTGAACAAGTTCATCTCTTACCAAATTATTTATGGGGACTTGAACATTCCACTCCAATTCATTGTGTCTTCTTTATACACAGGAGGATCACTGATATGTCTGGGCCAAAGTTTGATTTTCCTAAGCAGATCAACACGAAAATGCAACACTTGTATACTTACTGCTTCTAATTTTATCTTTTCATTTATTTTATACCAAGATCCTTAACATAATTTCAGTAGATATAGAAATAATTGCAATTACAGTCCTGAATGTACAAGGAATTTTGTCTACAGGGTTTTACGAAACTTGAACATGTCTGGATCTATCCCTACATATGTTTGGAACATGAGCAGTCTGACAACACTGTAAGGATAAAACTTCAATACGTATCTATGATTAACACTGCAATGCTTAATTTTTGTGTTTGTAACTTGATATAGCATTCTTAAATTTAGAAGAAAACAAAGACATGATTTTTACATATTCCACATGCCATGTTTGAAATATTTCAACGGCAACCATCATGCATTTTTCATGCTCCTCTAACACCAGAAATAAAAACTTTCAACTTGGTCCCAAAAGAAGTAATGTTTTGGCTGGTTGCTACAGGTTTAGATTCAGGGGTTGCTCTATCTGAAAAGGGCCAATTCTACTTGCCTTAAAAGAATGCAACTCAACTTGGTTATTAAAATCCTCTACTGAAACCGTAAGGCTTTTCTGTAATTTATGAAGGAGATCTATATAATTTTCTGGCCTATGTGAACATTGAAGAACCATGGTTAATAAATTTATGAGGAAAGCAACATCATTCTTTCCACATATGTAGATGTGGAAGAGCAGATGAAGTTGAAAAATCAATTTAGAAATCAATTAATTGGGATAAGTTGTGTAAGCAGTAAGCACTTCATCCTTCCTGTCTTATTCAACAAATGTTTTCCCCTCTAAGAATTTTGATTCTCAGAGCCATAGCGAAAGTGGCTTCTTATTACTTCAGAGCACAAGAACAAATATCTGCGCCAATGTTTTAGTGAGGAACATATTGCTTTTATTAATAGCTTAAAACTTACAAGCATTTCTAGGACACATTTACATAAGACATCCCTTAACAACTAAATCTGATAATACATGTTCTTTCATTTTCTGATACATTTTTTTTTCTTCTGTTCATATAGTGATCTGACTTTTAACAAGTTGGAAGGAGAAATTAATAGTGACGCTACAAGACCAACATATATGTAAGCGTTTATGTTTGAAGACTAATCTTTTCTGATGGGATCAAATTGTTGCAATATTACCGTGAAGTGTTATATTGTGCTAAATTGCATCATGTGGCTTCATGGTAGCTTTCTGAGTGGCAACATGTTGAATGGAACTATACCAAGCAAATTCTTCAACACAAAAAAAGAACGGTATGTTCCTAAACTTAGGTGCATGGATTTAGTTTTTGGATGCTTGAATTTTAAGTTTTAAGCATGCATAATTTTAATTCTGATTGGTCAAACTCACTCGATCAAATAATTATTAATGAATTTTTATCAATCATCTTTGCACATTTACTGGCTAGCAATAGTGACTTTCCTTTTCCTTGAAAAGGTTTTTGTAAAGCTGTTGAATAAAATATCAATGATGAACTCCTATTGGTGAGCACTTCAAATTTTCTTTTCCTTGAAATTTTGAGTTGTCACGCAAACTTTAAAAATGCTCTGTTATTGAAAGTCAATCAGTTTTCTAGTAAAACTAACAGGACTCCTAAGCAGTAGTAATAAGAGTTTCTTCACTGTATGATCAATGAAGTACAAGAATGTGAGTCTCTTGTTCTATAATCTAACTCTCTTTACTCTTAAAAGATATTGTTGGTTCTCACAGTTATATAGGTTATGCAACTGATATTGCTCTCTTTCTGAGTCTGGTTTGTCTAGCACGCTAGATCCAATACATTAACCTTCTATACATGCAGACACATACTAATGCATATACATAGGTGAGTGCTAACATGTGTGTGTATATAAATTCATTAGTAAAAGTATGTTGTAAATGTTAGATTTAAACTTCCTGAACATTAATAATCTTTGAATTTGGTTGCTATCTCTTATTTCAAAATTTTGGTCCCATGATATATAAATAAATTCACATTTATGTCCTGGAGTATATATTGCCTCCTTATTTCTTTTTGTGAAGAAGGTCCCTTCTACACAGCAATATTGTTCATTTTGGTGTTTCTAATGTAGTGATGTTTCTCTCTAAGTATGGGTTTCAATGTCACAAATGATTTGCTAGAGTGCTTATATACTGCTAAGTCATTTCCTATCAACTTAAACATTGGGTTATAGTGGTAATTGATATGGTATTAAAGCTTTGTTTGACCAAGAAAACTTGGGTTTAAGCTGCTCCACATGATTATAGTTGAATCTGTTATTTGTTATTTGATTTGTTATGTGTTTGTGTTTAAACTCAAACCACGTGATAAACCCATTGGTCTTGTAAGCAAGGGGTTGTCTTAGAGTGTTGATACTATTGTTGGATCATTTCTAATTACATTCAGCTTTTGAGTCTAATGGTAACTAACATATTTTTTTTATCCTACAAACTTTCATTATACACATTTACTTTCAATCTTGAATTTTGTATATGTTATGCACCATTTGCAGCGATCTTTCATATAACAATTTTACAACATCAAATAGTTGTCCAGAGAGCAGGTAAAAAAATTCTAATCACAATATTCATTTAGTTCATTTTAAATCTTTTTACTCATGACTTCTTAATCTCTTAATCAGATCAAATGTAAACATGTACCGCAGCTTTTCTTGGAAGAACAACATGTAAGATCATTCCCTTATCTTTAAGGTCATGGTTTTTAGTATTACCCTAACAACAAATTTCCCTTGTTAATCATACTAGTTTCATCAGTTGACTAAGATAAAGGTAAGCTTGAATTGGTTCCCCTAATGTAGGAATTGGTAGGCCTATATCATTATCTAACTGCTATAGTATGATTACCTATATGTGTATTTATATATCTATTTATTATATTAACATGTTTTGTTCTTGTTAAATAGGAGTGGAATTTTTTCATGCCCCAACGAACCCAATTGTCCAAATTGTGAGTTTAATTTCCTAGATATAACTTCGGCAATTACTTAAGACACAACTTCAGATTTAATACTAGTAAAACTATATATTATAAGAACATCTCCCTATATTATATCAACATACTAATGTGCTGCATCATTATTGCAATGAAATTGAGATAGTAATCTGAAAACAAAAAGTTCTATGTACTCAGTATGCCATTGGTATTTTGTCTACCCATAAAAATTGCATTGATTAAGAAGTTGAAAACAAAAGACAACTATATATAGCTTCAGATTTAACACTTGTAAAACTATATATTTTAAAAACATCTCCTTATGTTGTACCAACATACTAACGTGCTGTATCATTGTTTCAATGAACTTGAGTTAGGTAATCTGAAACAAAAAATTCTGTTTGCATCAGTATGCCATAGGTTGTCTAGACGCAGAAATTGCACTAACTAAGAAGTTGGAAAGAAAAAACAACTTTATATATATATATATATATATATATTTATATATATTCTCTTAAAACAACTATTTAACTCAGACGCTCATGATTTTGATGATGCACTACTGAAATTACTATGATAACAGTAGTAATCATTTAATATTTTAATTATATATGCAACAGATTACCAATCATTTCATATAAACTGTGGAGGACAAGATGTAACCATCAAGCAGACCGTGTATGAAGGTGATCAAATAGCTGGAGATAAAGCTATATTGAATTACAATAGGGGAACCAATTGGGGAATGATTAGTGTTGGGGATTTCATGGACCAAAGCGAAAGTAATGGATATACTTTATCATCTACCACACCATCAGACTTGTACTCTACAGCACGTGGATCTCCGCTCTTTCTTACCTATCATGGATATTGTCTAGAAAATGGGAATTATAAAGTGAACCTCCACTTTACGGAGATTGTATTCAAGGATGAAGAACCAAATAACAGAGTCGGAAGACGCATATTTGATATTTATATTCAGGTGATTGGTTACATTATGAATAGATGTCATCACTATTATATTTATGGAAACCCTTGTTATGAAAAATTCTATTGCAGGAAATATTAAGATGGCAGGATTTTAATATCAAGGAGCAAGCCAATGGAACTGGTAAAGCAATCATAAAAACATTTAAGGCCAAGGTGACGAACAATACCCTGGACATCCGCTTGTATTGGGCTGGAAAAGGGACTACTTGTATTCCTTATAGAGGATATTATGGTCCCATCATATCTGCCATATCTGTAGACCGTGGTAAGTGTAATGGAATTATTTATCTATATCGCACTTAAGTCCTGCGCCAGCGATGCCAATGGTGTTACAACTAATTATTTTTCAATGGATATGACTGTTAAATTGTCCTTTGTCTAAGCAATGTAATATGAATTGAGCAACACGTTACTTGAAAAAGTGAGATATTCATTTAGATGACAGAAACTAGAATAAGTCTAATGCAAAAGCAATCATTGTCCACGTTGAATTGTTGAAATAACTTGATAGTAAGTATAACAGGTTGAAAGTGGGAAATTTTTATTTAGAAATCTCATGATGTAGTTCGCTGACTTTAATTCCTTGAATTGTTTTCGTTGGTAGCCTCAAATTGTATCTAGATGGTAGGTTATGGCTGTCATTAAATTCTTGTTGAGACATCTAGTTTATGATATTGATTACATTTCAGTAAATAGCTAAGAATTTAATATGAAATCTGGAGTTAAATACTGTAATAATTTCCATTTTACTAGCAATATTATAGGTTAATATACATGCTATGCTATTTGCGAGAAAAAAAGGTAAAAACTATATACAAATAGAGATAGTACCCATTGTCAAATGCTAAAACCAATATAAGCATTAGTTGTATTCATCACCTTAATTATAATATCTAATGAGTATTATTATTTGATTTATTTGCTGATTTCAAAAGCTAATTGTGATGGTGAGAAGATATTGAACAATGCTGTAAAGATTTGCTTTTGGCATGGTATCAACGTTGTTGAAATGTCTTCTAATATTTATTTGTTTCTTGTTTCCTCTTGGCATATGATGTCATTTATTTCAGAATCTGAAAAACCAAGTATTATACATATTGTGGTTGGAGTTGTGGCTTCAGTGTTATGCCTTATTTTTTCCATCTTGGTTTTCTTGTATTGGAGACGTTATTCAAGGGACAAACGCAGAAGAAGAGGTATGGCCTAAATGTTTTGTTTGATTCAATCTTCACTCAACTGATACATACATATGTGCAAGCAAAACTCAAATATGTTACAAATGCAGGACAAATAGCATACTGTTATTATTTTTTTTGTCTTTCATTATTTATTTTTGCTCAGTGTTGTATCATTCATATATATGACTCCTAGGTGACCTATCTCCTCTTGGATTGCTTCTGTACAGATCTTATGGGGCTTGATCTGCAAACAGGTACCTTCACATTCAGACAACTAAAAGCTGCCACTGACAATTTTAATTCTGCAAACAAGCTTGGGGAAGGTGGTTTTGGATCTGTATATAAGGTATTCTATCTAATATTGTTCTATTGGTTATCCCAGTAATGTTAGTATCTTGTTTGGAATGCACATGCAGCACAGAGATGGAACTCCCTGTAAACTGACATTATGTGAGATTATTCGTGAACATGTATAAATTATAATTACTCAATGCAGGGTCAACTATCAGATGGTACTGTTATCGCTGTGAAGCAGCTTTCTTCTAAATCAAGGCAAGGAAATCGTGAGTTTGTAAATGAGATAGGCATGATTTCTGGGTTGCAACACCCAAATCTTGTAAAGCTTTTTGGATGCTGTGTTGAAGGGAATCAATTACTGTTAGTTTATGAGTACATGGAAAATAATTGCTTGGCACATGCACTTTTTGGTAAGCATGGTGAAACTAGCTTTTTCTTGAATTTTTAATTGCATTTGTATATATGCAATGCTGTCAATTTAATAATTTTTTTTTTACCCTTTTAATTGGGTAATGTGTTTATCAATAGGTTCAGAAACAAGCAACTTGAAATTGGATTGGGTAACAAGACAAAAGATTTGTGTGGGAATAGCCAGAGGCCTAGCTTTTCTCCATGAAGAATCGGCATTGAAGATAGTTCATAGAGATATTAAAGCTACAAATGTACTTCTTGACAAGCAACTCAATGCTAAGATATCAGACTTTGGATTAGCTAAGCTCAAAGAAGAGGAGAACACTCACATTAGCACTAGAGTAGCAGGAACTGTGTAAGTTACAGTATTTAAACATGACTTTGATTTTACTAGTATGGTTTCAAGAGTAACATTATTCTGATATTTTGTCACATTTTTAGTGGTTATATGGCTCCGGAATATGCACTATGGGGTTACCTAACAGAAAAGGCAGATATTTATAGCTTTGGGGTAGTTGCTTTGGAAATTGCTACTGGGAGGAACAATGCTAGTTATAGAGCACAAAATGGAAGCGTTTGCCTTCTTGATTTGGTAAGCTGCTTAAGAATTGTTAGAATTTCAAATATATTCTTGAGTTCTTACCTATCAACTTAAGTTGTTGGATTTAATTTTTACTTGGAAAAAATTGAATGTCTTTCAGATTTGTAAGGCATCAAAAGTTATTAAGTATATTATTTTGCTGGTACTTTGTAGGCCTTTCAACTGCAACAGAAAGGAAACTTGATGGAGATAGTGGATCCAAAGTTGGAGGACAAGTTCAACAAGGAGGAGGCTGAAAGAATGATAAAAGTGGCTTTATTGTGTTCCAATGCAGATCCTGCACTGAGGCCTACTATGTCAGAGGTTGTTAGTATGTTTGAAGCACAAACCATTGTTCGAGAAGTTGCATCAGATCCTAGCATCTATGGCCAAGATCTGCAACATAAACCCCTCAAAGCTTATTATCAACAGACACATATTCAAAGCTCGAGTGGAAGCTCAGCTCCAAACTTCTCTTCGGAGAGAAAAGGGCTAGGATCTTCCACCACATCTGCCCATGATCTCTACCCTGTCAATTCTGATCAGTACACACATTTAATCAATCAATCTTCCCAGGATCTGTACCCAGTCAATTTTGAGTCCTTACAATAAAACTTTACATCTACCGATGATTTTGACCAAGTGGATTCAGAGTCCGGACACTTAATTAAGAGCTAGACATCTTCAGTCGTACATCATACTCATTGAATGCTTTATTTAACCTTGTCACAATACATATATTGTAATTCTGAACATTTTTTTTAGTTTTCTAGGCTTATGTTGTTAAAACTGTCATCTAACCATAGGTGATTGTAAATGTGGAGGTGGCCCTCCACTTTGTCCAAAAGATAGTTGTGAGATGTCTAATGCTTAGTAATGGAGATTCTGCACTTGATCAAGATGATTGACTAAAATTCATGTCTCTTTTAACATTGAGAAAAAGTAGTGTCTTGATAGAAGCAACGATTCAATAGTTTCATTGTTTACTTGTTCTTAATCTTTAGCTTTTCACATCATGGTCAAATTAATTTGGAATTTCTTTTGATATTTTGTTTCTGAAAAAAGCACTTTAGTTGTAACTTCCTCATCGTTTTCTCCGAGTATATCACTGAGCCCACATTAGGAAATGAACATGAATATACTAGTCTCTCTCTCTCCTACCCCTCTCACTTCCTCGTTTGAATAGAAGAGAGTGGTGGAGCTACTAGGTGGGAAATGAGGGGAGTTGTTAGTGAACCCACGAAGGAGGAGATTGATCCATTTCGATGGTGTTTGGCTGAAAATAAATAAATTTTACTTCATTTCTGTGTCATATTTTTTCATGTTTTACATCAACCACTTTTTAAGAACATAGTTCAATTGGGCAGAGCTCTCAGGTCAAAAGTATAAGATTTGCAAATCAATTTTTTAATCTAACTTTCGGATAAAGATGTAATAAATGTGAGTCGATATTTACACCACTCTAAAACTGATTATACACCCCATTATTAAATTCATTGTATTAAGTGAGTTGTAATTATAATTTATCAATAGAGTGTGTGAACAAAAGTGGTGTTCACATCTTCACTCTTGTTAAATTTCTGTGGTGGATTTTTGGGGGTGTGTCCTCAAAAAAAATAGAGTTTCTATCAACTAAATAATGAAAATGGATATTCTTCTATAATGATTGAAACAGATAATAATATTTGACTTATTGTTGCCACTTACTAGATTTTATTCCCTCAACATACATAATATATATTTTTTTTTGAAGTACAACATACATAATATTAGTACTATTATCTGAAAATTGATTATTTAAATATATAAAAGTAGAATTATACTATTTTAAAATTTTTTTTTTTCTTGTACAAAATCTTTTTAAGTTGTATTGGCTGTAACTTTTTTTTATTGAAACAAATGAACTATTTTTCAAAAAGTATATAAATAAGTCTAATATAAGTGGACCAATTAATTTAACAGTGTCATAGTAAAAAAAAGTGGGCTTGGACTTGGAAAATTACTGAAGGAAAAAACTATAAAAAAGAAATGAAAAAAGTCTCTAAAGGAGCTCGTCTTTGTTTCTGAGTACACTCTTGGAGAATACGTATGAAGTATTTATGAATATCAATCAGCAAAGGACTATTTTAATTACTCCACATCATTACTTAATGAACTGTTATTTTCTTACAATGAGCGTTTTTTTTTTTTTTTTTTCAATGTTACAAATACATGGAAGACACTCAGTAATAGCCTGGACGTAACATTTATTAGACTATATTTTGGGGGCTTCGAGCAAAGTGTCCACCAAAGGCCGACAAGTTACTCGAACCCGCGATGCACTTTGTGATAAAGGCTAAGCGAGTGTACTGCGGCCAACACGCCAAAAACCTGTGAGTTACATTGAGTTACTTTTATTTTTTCATTTCGAATGACTCGTGTCCAATTAAGGTTCCATTTGATTATTAAGTTAAATTTGATTTTAAGCATTTTATATAATGTTATGGATAATTTAACGATCAGAATATCCGGGTCCAAGAAGATCTGTAGTGCAGGCCCAATGGCCCAAAGGCTCAGAAATCCATCTTCCTTCTTGAAAAAGGGCCCTTCTTGTGACCGTTCGCCCTGACCGCTGGCCGTTACCGCTTAGCCTGACCGTCGATTCTGACCGCAGACACCAATTCTGAGCACTGATTTTGATCGCTACCTCCATCCACCACTCTAGCCGCCGGTCTGTCCGTCAGTTTTGTTCGTTCAGTCTGACCGTTGGTCCTGATCGCTGACTGTTTTCTCTCATTACTCAGACTGACCGCTGGCCGCTGGCCATGTCCGTTAAGCCTGCTCGCCAGATTATCCGCCAAAGCAGGTCGCCTGTTTATTCGCTGATTCTGTCCGTTTGAGATATCCGCCAAGATGAGCCATCCGTCAGACATATTCGCAAGTCCTCCTCGCCCAAGATGATCCAGCTAGTCTAACCGCTTATCTCTGAGCGTGGCCGTATACCGGCTCCTTCATTCGCAATATTACCCGCCTCACTGTCATGACCAATTGTGGACGTGTTGACTTGAAATCCGCCCCCTCGACTTTTCAGGTAGCTATACTTATCAGAGATTTATTTACTCTCCTAGCTGACTTGATATTTCATCTGATGGAAGATCCATCCCCACCTCGCTCCTGAGAGTCCCGAGTCAACAGAAGTCATCGGTGCCATGCACGTTATATCCGCCAGAAGTTGTGATCGTGATCTCGATAGGCCATCATGACATATTCGACCCAGTCACCAGAAATTTCCCTCGGACAGACCTTAGAAGCGACGGATTCGACCGCATTTAATGCACTTTCGGCCGCATTTAATGCATTGTCAGCCGCATTAATTAAAATCTCGGCGCATTAAATGTTGTCCATCATTGTAACTGTAGCTAACTGTTTGCTTTTGTCTTATTCAGTTTCACTGTAGCATGTCCCCTTTCTCTATAAATAGGGGACGAATTTCACTATAAAATGGATCCAATTCTTGAGTGTCGTCACTCTGTCAAAATAGTGAGAGAGTGAACAGTGGACGTAGGCATCTTTTTGGGCCGAATCACTCTAAAAATCCTCTGTGTCTTTTCTCCTCGCCTCTAACTTCTCATTCTCATTCTTACTGCTTTACATGCATCCTACTGAACATCCGAAACTGCAGCTTGGGCCCTAAAACAACCTCGTTGACTAAGGAAACCATTTTTCAATGTTAACATTTTTAACGTTAGAAGGAGGAGCTCATCTTCAGTTTCGTCACCTTTCTTCCCGTTAGCTTTCATAGCTCTTTCTTCACCCGCCATGGTTAGATGGAGGATTCCTAGATATGTCAATGCAACAGAAAATCGCCAAGAAGCTTTAGACCAACAGTAGGCTATGTCTACTGGAGGGGTGTCCAATACTGGTGCAGGGACATCTCGAGTGCCTGTGATAGAGGACGCTCAAGGTATACCCCCAATCCCAGCTCGCCAACCTATACCTAATGCCCAAGGGGAGATGCAATGTAGGTGTTGCAGCAGCGACAGAAGAGACTAGAAAATACAGTCGCGCAGTTCCTTGGTAAGGTCAGGACGTTAATTCGGACGCAAGCCCAGCCTTCCCAGGTTCCTCGAGGGAGACATGCAGAAGACCCTGACGTGTTTAGGAGGGATATCAGGGAACCAAGACGAGAGGGGTCTATCCACTCCTCCAGCGTGCATTCTAGTGCTCGACTTCCACGGGTCCGCGATGAACACCGGCCGGAGTAGGCTGACAGCAATCATGATTAAGTCCAAGCCCGCGTAGACAGAACGGGGCCAAGACCTAATGCCGGGGGACAGGGGGCCGGAAACAACTGATCCCCAAGCAGGAGGGATGGACATTCCGCTGTTGAAGGAATTGAGACGCGGGGTACATTGGTTGCAGAACTCCTCCAGAGAGTCCGTCAGCTGGAAGCAAGGCCCGTGGTACAGGAATAAAGGGGCCAGACTGGAGAAAGAACCTCATTCACTTCAGAGATTGAGCTAGAGCCGCTCCCTCTAAGGTTCAAAGTCCCCAACATCCCCCAATACAAAGGGAATTTCGATCCTTATAATCATCTGGCCACTTTCAATATCCAGATGGATCTTCAAACAATGAGTCCGTTCGTGAAGTGTCGAGTGTTCCCGGCTACTCTCGGAAACATTCTGCGAACATGGTTCAGAAGTTTCCCCTCGCGCAGCATCAACAATTGGGAGAAGTGTCAGCAGAAGTTCCTGAACCAATACAAGGCGTTGAAGAGACGGCTTGCGCCACCCTGTCACATTTTTACCATCTGTCAACGTCCAGGTGAGCCTCTAAAAGAATACATTAACAGGTTCATGCGCGAAGTAACGAATGTGGAGAACCCTACGGATGAAGGGGTATTATCTGCCATCTCGTCAGGATTAAGGAAAGACGGGAAGCTATACGAGAGCATATATAGGGCCCCTGTGAAGGACCTGGGAGAATTTTATGAGTGGGCCGAGAAGAAAATTCGATGGGAGGAAGTAACTAATCCTAGGAAGGCCAGTTCTCAGAAGGACGAAGTTGGTAGTTCCGATTATGCAAGAAAAAGGAGCAACGGGGGAAGCAACCCTGGGGGGCGAAGAGAAAATCATCAGGTTGCCAAGAAGGCCAAGGATTGGCGAAGACCGAGAGGTAGTGGGGGACAGGAGCGACCTCGATACCAAAACCGTTACAATACATACAATGCCCTATCAAATACCCAGGACCGAATTTATGCAACTAAGAAGAATCGAGAGAATTTCGGGCGGCCAGCTCCCCTTCAGGGTCCCGAAGGGCGAAGAGATAGGAACAAGTTCTGCGCCTACCATAATGATATAGGGCACAATACTTCGGACTGCTGGGCGTTCAAGGATGCTATCGAGGAGATGATCAGAAATGGTCGTCTGAGAGATTATGTTATGAGACCCCCAAGACAACCATCCCAGCAGCAACGCCCCCGTCAGCGTTCAAAAGATCCACCAACCCAAAATCAGTCGGAGCCGGATTCTACTCAAAGTCCTTCCGTCAAAACTATCCATACCATCTATGGAGGACCTTCGGGAGCAGGAGAATCTAATAGGTCTCAGGAGCGGTTTGTGCACGAAGCCAAACGCGTCCAACCGGCAAGACAGAGAGAGTCGGGGGGACCTGCCAAGAAAGCCAGGAAGGTATCAGAAGACATCGTGTTTACTGATGAAGATGCCCGGGATGTCCGTCTTCCTCACAATGACACCCTGGTAATCAGAGCGCAAATCGGCAACTCAATGGTGAAGAGGATCATGATTGATACTGGGAGTTCCGTGAACGTGATGTATAAGAATTGCTATGATTAGATGGGGATTGGTGACGATCAGCTAAAACCATCCCCTGAACCCCTTTACGGCTTCACTGGAGATTCGATCATCCCTGTTGGACAGATTAAATTACCCTTGACCCTCGGCGACACCGCACGCCAGTCCACAGTGCTGGCAGACTTCCTCATCATCAACTATCCCTTGGTGTACAATGTGGTAATGGGGAGGCCAGCAATGAATGATCTCGACATGGTCGTCTCCACAAAGGCCCTCGTGGTGAAGTTCCCAACTCCTAACGGGGCAGGATGTGTGTAGGGCGAGCAATCCATGGCCCGTCGCTACTACGTAGACGCGATCAGAAAGGGGGTCCAGGGGAAGAAGGCAGAGGTGATCCCGAAGCGGGAGTTGCAGGCGATCACTTCATCAGAAATCAGCCACGACTTAGACCCTAGAGAGTTCGACGCATGTTAGAATACTGGTCCAGTAGAAGAGCTTGAGGACGTCCAGATCAGTGAAGCAGATGTGACAAGATGTCTCAAGCTGGGTAGGAGCTTGACCTTGAAGGTAAAGTCTCAATTAACAAACTATCTTAAGAAAAATGCAGATGTATTTGCCTGGAACCATGGAGATATGATGGGGATTGATCCGAATGTGATGACCCATAAGCTGAACGTCAACCCCCGTCATCTGCCAGTCTGCCAGAAAATGAGGCAAATGAACTAGGAATGCAGCAAGGCTCAGAAAGAGGAGGTGGATAAACTCCTGGCTAACAATTTCATCCGTGAAGTCCAGTACCCAAATTGGGTAGCTAACCCCGTGCTGGTAAAGAAGAAGAACGGGAAATGGAGGACATGTATAGATTTCACAGATTTGAATAAGGCCTGCCCGAAAGACAGCTTCCCCTTGCCCATAATTGATCAGCTGATGGACGCATGAACTCCTCAGCTTCATGGATGCTTACTCAGGTTACAACCAGATCCCCATGGACCCCAAATATGAGGAATGTACATCGTTCACAACTGACCAAGGCCTGTACTGCTACAAGGTAATGTCTTTCGGTCTGAAGAACGCAGGAGCTACTTATCAGAGGCTGGTGAACAGAATGTTTGAAGAGCTAATCGGGAAGAGCATGGAGGTATACGTGGATGACATGCTCATCAAGTCTGAGAAAGCTGTTGGTCATGTCCAGGACCTTGAAAGAATGTTCCAGATCTTGAGGAAGTATCAGATGAAGCTCAACCCTCTCAAGTGCGCCTTCGGGGTCTCCACAGGTAAATTTCTGGGTTTCATTGTGAACAATAGGGGAATAGAAGCTAACCCAGAGAGAATCCAAGCTCTGCTGAACATGAGATCGCCGGGTAGTGTGAAGGAGATTCAGAGTCTGAACAGTCAAATAGCGGCCTTAAGCAGATTCGTGTCAAAAGCCTCCGATAGGTGTGCTCTATTCTTCGAGGTGCTGAAGAAGGCCAGGAATTTCAAGTGGACTGACGAGTGTGAAACTGCCTTCATATAATTGAAAGAGCACATAGGGCGCGCCCCGCTGTTGACCAAACTAAAAGAAGGGGAAACTCTGACCGTCTACCTAGGGGTATCCCAACACACCCTGAGCGCAGCCCTGATAAAGCAAGAAGGAAACGGAGTTCAGGTCCCGGTGTACTATGTCAGTAAGAAGCTGGTCGAGGCGAAAATCAGATACACCCCAATGGAGCTGCTCGTTTACTGTCTGGTGATGGCGTCCAGAAAACTGCGTCTTTACTTTCAAATGCACAAGATTGAAGTATTGACCAGGTACCCATTAAAGCAAATCCTTCAGAAGCTAGATACCTCCGGCCGACTCATCAAATGGGCCATCGAGATTGCCCAGTATGACATCTAGTTCAAGCCAAGACCGACGATCAAGGGGCAATCTCTGGCGGATTTCATAGCTGAGTTCACCGGACCCGTGGACAATCAGGCTGAAACTTTCGAGGGACTGTATTGGGAACTCTTTGTGGACGGATCCTCTTGCAAAAGAGCGTGGGAACCAAAATTCTATTGATCAATCCTGATGGGGGTAAGTTTCTTTGAGCCTTTAAATTCGGCTTCAGAGCGACTAACAATGAGGCGGAGTATGAGGCGCTGCTGGTAAGGCTCCGCCTAGCCAGAAGGATGCAGGTTAAGCGGCTTAGGATTTTCAGCGATTCGCAGTTGGTAGTCTGCCAGATAAAAGGTGAATATCAAGTCAAGGGATCAAAAATGGCAGCTTATCTACAGGAGGTTCGGAAATTACTAGGGGCTTTCGAGGCATTCGAGTTGAACCAGATCTCGCGCGCCTAGAACTCCCATGTAGACGCACTGGCCTGTCTGGCAACCGCTTAAGATACGGACTGCACCAAAAATATACTTGTGGAGTTTCTGCCTAAGCCAAGTACCAAATCCGACATGGAAATGATGGCTCTAGCAGTGGCGGTTGGATCATGGATGAGCCCGCTGATCAATTACTTGCAAGAAGGGAGACTGCCAGAAGATAAGACGGAGGCGCGCCATCTGCGCATAAGAGCAGCCAGGTACTACATCTATGGTGACGTTCTCTACAAGAGAGGCCTCTCAGCCCCCCTGCTCAGGTGTATTGATGAGTCGGAGTGCACCGCGTTGATGAGGGACATTCATGAAGGGCATTGCGGCAACCATGCTGGAGGGCGCTCCTTAGCCCAAAAAGCGCTTAGATAGGGGTTCTACTGGCCGACAATGAAGCAGGATGCCATTAACCTGGTAAGGAAGTGTGATAAATGCTAGAGATTTTCTAAAATTCCCCGAGCGCCTCCAGCTTATCTCAGACAAATGATCAGTCCGTGGCCCTTCGCCATCTGGGGCATGAATCTGATTGGACCTCTCCCGGTGGGTCGAGCAAGGTACAAGTACGTCGTCGTGACAGTCGACTACATCACCAAATGGGCGGAAGCAAAAAAGCTGGCCGAGATCTCCGCGACGAAGGTTGAGAAGTTCGTGTGGGATAATATAATCTGCAGGTTCGGCATTCCCCAGCAATTGGTAACAGACAATGAGACCCAGTTCACGAGTGAACAATTTCAGGAGTTCTGCAGCAGCCTTGGCATCGTCAAAAGCTTCTCAGCAGTCGATCACCTGTAAGCTAACAGTCAGGTGGAAGCAGTCAACAAAATCATCAAGCAGATTTTGAAGACTAAGCTTGAGGCTAGGAAGGGAGCATGGGTTGATGAGCTACAAAAGGTGTTGTGGGCCTACTGCATTACCACTCGCAGCATTACCGGGGAGACCCCTTTCTCAATGGTTTACGGGTCTGAAGCCATGATTCCAGTAGAATTTAAAGTCTTCAGTCATCGAAGGGCAAGCTTCAACCTTGATGACAACGACCAGCTCTTGACCGCCAACTCAGACTTGCTTGAGGAGTCAAGGAAAGCAGTTCGCCTCAGAATGGCCGTCTACCAGCAGAGGATGGCTAGGCATTACGACAAAAGGGTCCGGGTACGTCAATTCAAACCAGGTGACCTTGTCCTACGAGAAGTCCTACTCGGTGCTCGCAAAGCAAGTGAAGGAGCATTGGGACTGAATTGGGAAGGACCTTAAATGATCCACGAAAGCCTGAAGAACGGAGCCTACCACCTAGCGGATATGAACGGGGCGATTCTATCAAGAGCTTGGAACGTCATTCATCTGAGGACATACTATACCTGAACGATTGTATTTTTATTTACTATCGCCGTTCTATCACATATGTAAAACAAATCGTGTACAGGCATAATGAGAATTATCCATCAATTATTATGAATTATCACTGACATAAAATGCTCACGTGTGTTCTTATTTAAGGTACGCCACCATAAACAGCAAAGCGTCAACATAAAGCTCCAACATCTGATTGCCCTAAGGGGCAGGAGGGGCTAAAACAGTCATGAGCCCGCACACCTAATCGCCGCTCGCTGACTGGCCTCCCCCTCCATATTCTCTCACGAACAAAGAATAAAGGGCTCAATCGAAGTGACACTCCGCCCAACTCTCGCTGTAGATGCTCAGGCTACGGCCTTGTAAGCGCAGCCGAGGTTTCAACCTCCACAACTCTTGCTGTAGATGCTCAGGTTTAACCTTGTGAGCGTAGTTGGAGAGGTTCACTCCGTTATGCTGTAGATGCTCAGGCTACGGCCTTGTGAGCGCAACCGAGGTTTCAACCTCTACAACTCTCACTATAGATACTCAGGTTTAACCTTGTGAGCGCAGCTGGAGAGGTTCACTCCGTTATGTTGTAGATGCTCAGGCTACGGCTTTGTGAGTGCAGCCGAGGTTTCAACCTCCACAACTCTTGCTGTAGATGCTCACGTTTAACCTTGTGAGCGCAGCTGAAGAGGTTCACTCTGTTATGCTGTAGATGCTCAGGCTATGGCCTTGTGAGCACAACTGAAAAGGTTCACTCTGTTGTGCTGTAGATGCTCAGGCTACGACCTTGTGAGTGTAGCTGGAGAGGTTCACTCCGTTATGCTGTAGATGCTCAGATTTAACCTTGTGAGCGCAGCTAGGGAGGTTCATCCTATCGTATGACTCAGGCCTCTACGTTCTGAGCGCAACCCTTCATCAACTCCGACAACGATCAGAAGAGCACATTAACAGCCCACTCATTCTCCGTCTGCCTCATTCTTATCCTTAGCACATTTCTCATTATCTATACTACCTTATATTGTGTACATGTATATGTTGGAAGCATCACGGCTGCCTGATGGCTTAAGACAGATTTACTTATTCATTGGATTGGATTAATCCCTGCTGGAAAGCCAATCAACCTATTACCCCTAACCTGGTAGCGTTTATTCAACAAGGGAGGTCAAGTTATTTATCCATCTTTGGGGATTCTTTTCTGCCCCTCAGGCCATCTGCTGGAAATCATTCTTACTATACCTCTCCAAAGGTACACATAGGGGCTGTCAACCCCTTTATTATCCTTATTTGTTATTTATCTTGCAAGGTGAACCTGTTTATAATCTACTATAACTACACACGTATGAAAAGAAGAAGGTAGCAGAGTAAGTCGAAAGAAATCCCACTGAGATAATGATCAAATAACAACTACATGGTGTTCCAAAAACGAGACAAAAATAATAACTACAACCATATCAGCGTTAAAAAATGAGCCTTATTGGCGGCAAAGGAGAATATTAAAATCATTTATCTGGAGGGGCTTTGAAGAAGCTGGCAGGAGTATCCGTAGGATCCTTTGAAGAGCTGAATGGGATGTCCTTTGGATCTTTCTTACTGGGGGCTCCTTGAGAAGATGAGCTTTACCCCTCATCATTTGCCGATCCTTGAGGAGATGAGGAGGAACCGCCTTGGGATGATGGGGCACCAGTATGAGCAAGCAACGGGTCGAAAACCTTCTGTGGAGCTAGAGGAATCATCCCCTTCTTAGCAGCTTGCGCGGCCTTCTTCTGGGCATCGCTGGCAGCATGAGCCTCGTACTTCTTCACTTCCGCCACTGCTTCCTTCCCAAGGTACGAGAAGTGTAGCTCAGGATGATGTAGCCACGAAGTATACAAGAACTTGCTACTTGTCTTTTCAGTGGCCTCCTTCCAAGCTTGTTTGGCCCGGAGGTCTGCTTTACGATACACCTCCCGTACCTTAGCAAGTTTATCCTTCGCCACAGTTAGGTCCTTCAGCATCACCTCATTAGTTTTCTCGGCCTCATCAGCTCGTTTCTTCTGAAGAATGGCCTCGTGGGTGATCTTGTCTACATCTTCAGTGGCTTTCGCGAGTGAGGAAGAGGCAGCAAGCCGAAGCTTCTTCTCCTTCTCTGCGGTCTTCTCCGCATCCTTAAGTTTCTGCTCAAGCTCGTGAATGGTCTTCTTATCAGCCTCAGACTCCTCCCTGAGTTTCTGTGTCTCCGCCTCCAGATTCCTATTCGCCTCCTCAAAAGCGACCTTTTCTCCTATCAGGTCAGGGAAGTCCCGACGTATCTTTATCATAGCCAACGAAGCCCGAAAAGGGAACATCTTAACAATATGAATGGGCGTGAGGTATGATTGCAAAGCAAGGAACAGAACTTATAAGCACATTGCAGCGTGCAGCATAGTCGACCAGCTGGTCACCACGAATGTGCTTCTGGTAAACATCAAGCTTGTTAGGACCCAGCAATGCAGGCAGCCGGTCCAGCAAGTCATCGAAGTACTCCTCTGCGTTGGCCTCAGGGGTTGGCTCCTCATTAGTCCCTCCTGTCATGGCCGCTTTGCCCTTGCCTTTGGATCTCGACGCTTAGCAGGGGGCTCCATGGTCTCCTCATCCTCATATTCGGTCTCTGAAGTTGAAATTCCCTTTTCGGCGGCACCCTTGGTGGAGGTATCTGTTTCACAGTCTTCTTCGCCACACTCTTGAACTTCATCACAGGCTGTGTGGCGGACGGGGCAATAGCTGTGACTGACGGATCCACTGGCGGAGCTGGGGGCTCCTTCGAGCCCGTTATTTCCACCTCAGGCTCTTCTGTCCCAACTGCTGGCGAGGATGGAGGAGAGAGCATTTCGAGTTCCACCATTGTTTTGGGTTTCTTGGGGGCTGGGGCAGAAGTGCCTTCTTCGGGTTTTGCAAAGACGGATTTAACTTCCCGACCTTTTCGCACGCCAACGTCGAAGGCCAACCTCAGAGGTGCGGTTTCAATTCCAGGTGCGAGCCCGTATTTCCCCAGTAAGAAGTTGGTTGGAAGATAGTCGTCCTCGGGGTCCTTCACCTCGACGAACCTTTTTAGCACCCTTGTCTGCTCGTCTGAGAGGTTGACCGATCCTTTGATGAAGGCTGCATACAAGAAGAAAAAATGTCAGTAATAATGGGGCACAAGGATGTGAATGTACGCGCTCTAGCAGCGAGCAGAAATACGCTTACCAGGATCGTTATTGAAATCAAAGTGGACAAGCCTCAATAGGGACAGACAAGAAGTATAAAACCACCGAGACTTATAATCCCCTACGTTTGATTTGCCAGCCTTCAGTGGCAGAAATGCCTTATAGGGGGAGTTATGAGCGGTTATATAGTAAATGTTGTCTCGTTTAGTGGCGTGAGGGTTAGTAGTGGACTTGAAGAAGAAGAGGCTTTGAATTATATTCGAAGTTGGTGGCGGAAGGCCGTTTTTGAGAAATATATAGGCCAGGGTGGTTATTTGGGCATAAAAGTTCGGTGTTAGTTGGAAGGGGGCTATTTCCAAGTCATTTAGCAGGTTTATTAAATATGGGGGAACCGGGAACCTAAACCCCGATTTAACATGTTGGCGATTGATCGCTATGAATCCATCAGGAGGATCAGCCGCATGGTCGTGGTGAGCAGGAACCATGATGCGACAGCTAGAAGGGAAATGGTATGCGTCGGCCATGGTCTTGAGCTCGTCAAGGGTCATCTGGGAATCATGCTGGTAGAAGGTCTGACAGGCAAAGGTCTCCCCTCGCCCAGAGGAATTCGACGCGTCCCCACTACCTTGAGCAGTTGCGCTTGAAGAACCCCCGTCATGTTAAGGAGACCTCCCCCCAAAGCTTTCTTCACTAGACATGACTCGACGGTACCGGAGTCCACAACTTGACATCTATAAAAGAAACAGCCAATTAGGCCGCTAACAGCCAACTGGACTTAAAGAACAAAAGAAGCCTAAGTCTGCTAAGCCTAAGCGTCAAGCCGTGCGCCTAGGAAGCCGTGGAGGGGGGGGGGGGGATAGGAGTCTCATTCAGTAAAGTCTCCCCCTAAGATTGAAGAAAGAAAGGTAAAGAAATGAGCAAACTACCCTATACTATTACCAGACTCTACTGGACCAGAGACAGTACAGAGACTATCCACACCAACTGGTCCAGATCCACAAGGAAGCAAATACCACGCAAAGAATGAAAGACAGCAATAACGAAAGCAATGTGAACGGGGAGAAAGAGCCTTACCTTGAATGTGGTGGTGACCGGTAGTTATAGACGACAATTATTGAACGGAGATGAAAAATCAAAGCAGAGGTAGAAAACGATGAAGGCGTCTGTGAGTCTTGAAAATGTCGAAAGAAGAAGGAATAGGGGGGGGATCATTTTTCTTTTCAAAAATAATTCAGCCCCAGCCGTTGGATCAAGACAGCTGTGTAACCGCCCCCAATCTGACGACGTGGCGTGATTCCCGGGATTTTATCATCATGCAGCATGTCAGTTGAGAGACGTGCATTAAATGCGCATGGCGCGTGGTGTGACCCATAACCGTTGTTTGGGGAAGCTCCACGTGGCCTGGCAATAAAGTGGAATTCAAAAGGTACTATAACCACATCCATTCTGTAACTGTTCCCGCCTAATCTGCTCGTTTTGAAATTTATAGCTCCTGGTCCTCTACCAAACACCAAGAGCTAGGGGGCTTAATGTTATGGATAATTTAGCGATCAGAATATCCGGGCCCAAGAAGATCTGCAGTGCAGGCCCAATGGCCTAAAGGCTCAGAAATCCACATTCCTTCTTAAAAAAAGGGCCCTTCTTGTAACTGTTCGCCCTAACTGCTGGCCGCTACCGCTCAGCCTGACCGTCGATTCTGACCGCAAACGCCAATTCTGAGCACTGATTATGACCGCTACCTCAATTCGCCACTTTCGTCGCCGATCTGTCCGTCAGTTTTGTTCATTCAGTCTAACCGCTGGTCCTGATCGCTGACAATTTTCTCTCATCGCTCAGACTGATCGCTGGCCGCTGGCCATGTCCGCTAAGCCTGCTCGCCAGATTATCCGCCATAGTAGGCTGCCTGTTTATTCGCTGATTCTGTCCATTTGAGATATCCACCAAGAGGAGCCATCCGTCAGACATATTCGCAAGTCCTCCTCGCCTAAGATGATCCGGCTAGTCTAACCGCTTATCTCTGAGCGTGGCCATATACCGACTCCTTCATTCGCAATATTGCCCGCCTCACTGTCATGACCAATTGTGGACGTGTTGACTTGAAATCCGCCCCCTCGACTCTCCAGGTAGCTATACTTATCAGAGATTTATTTACTCTCCTAGCTGACTTGATATTTCATCTGATGGAAGATCCATCCCTACCTCGCTCCTGAGAGTCTCAAGTCAACAAAAGTCAGCGGTGCCATGCACGCTATATCCACCAGAAGCTGTGATCGTGACCTCGATAGGCCATCATGACATATTCGACCCAGTCACCAGAAATCTCCCTCTGGCAGACCTCAGAAGCAATGGATTCGACTGCATTTAATGCAATTTCAGCGGCATTTAATGCATTGTCAGCCGCATTAATTAAAATCTCGGCGCATTAAATGTTGTCTATCATTGTAATTGTAGCTAACTGTTTGCTTTTGTCTTATTCAGTTTCATTGTAGCATGTCCCATTTCTCTATAAATAGGGGACAAATTTCACTGTAAAAGGGATCCAATTCCTGAATGTCGTTACTCTGTCAAAATAGTGAGAGAGTAAACAGTGGACGTAGGCATCTTTTTGGGCTGAACCGCTCTAAAAATCCTCCGTGTCTTTTCTCCTCGCCTCTAACTTCTCCTTCTCATTCTTATTGCTTTACATGCATCCTACTGAACATCCGAAACTGCAGGTTGGGTCCTAAAACAACCTCGTTGACTAAGGAAACTATTTTTCGACGTTAACATTATATAAACAAAAATATTAATAAATCTTTATCATCCCATTTATTATCCCCACTTAATCTAAGTGGATTTGATTGCAGGTATGTTTGTAAAATTAATTCCACAAGTTCACAAGCCCAAACATATCAATTTTTTGAACATTTTGATTTTTATAAATTATCAATTGATCATAGTCTTCAAAATAAATAAACAGACATCAACCAATCAACTTTCCATATTTTCAATAATGTATAGGTGGGGCACGTGCCATCCTAGTGCAGTGCTTGGTCCGTCACTGAGAGGGTATTTTATTGAATTCATGTTAATGTTGAAAAAGTGATATTTGTATGGTTTTAGATCATTTAAATAGTAATATCTATGAAGTTTTAAAAAGTGATATCAAACGTTGGCCAAAAAGATAAAAAAAATGATCTCAAACCATCATTGAGTTATAATACATACGCCAGATGTCTTGCAACATATTTTCTCTTTAAATTATATAAAAAAATAAAATAAAAATTGAGGATTTTACTTTTTTCTTTTTGAAAAAAAAAATAGTGCTTGTTGTATAAAGTGAGTATGAGCTCGATGGGCTCGTGATTTGCAATTCACAACTCTAGAAATAAGAATATGAGAAAAGACCAAACTGAACTAAACTCTAAAGGACAATGAATAATGAATACTTAAAGAAGGCAAAGCTAGGGATGACAATTCTATCCGTAAAACACATGCTTATGATAAATATGGATAATACTAACTGCTAAAGCGCAATTCTATCCACCAAATATTTGCCTGTGATGATAGACCGATATGGGTAACAGTAACAAGGTTTGTGGGTGCATAAAAAGGTAAAAATTCATCCTCATCGTAAATATGGATAGAGTGCAAATATGAAAATAACATTTACATACTAATTGTGAAACCATTTAAATTAATATATGTATTAAGGAAACCATTCAAATTACGTGGTTTTAAGTTTAGCGATATTTTGATCAAATTTTGTATTAAGTTATATTGACCATATATGAATATCGTCATGACTTTTATAGATTTCTAGAAGTATTATAAGTAAACGGTGCATACTCATATAATATACTTTTTTAAAACTATCAACACTTATATTGAATATCCATGACATCATAACTTGTAAGTCATTAAAAGTTTATGTTGAAAACTTTAATATATCTTTCAAAAGTACATTCAATATACCTATACATTTTAATTCCTTAAAAATTTTATAACAGTTTCTATAAATATAAACGGAATAATCCTTCTTAGTATTTTTTTTAATCAATTAACAATTTCAAACAAGTGTATATATTACCTATATATATTTGGATATATACATCTTAATTATATTCACATAATTTCACGGATTAATCAACATTATATTAAAAGGTATAAATACCCCATATATTGTATTAAACGTTACCATTAGCAAATATAGACAAATTGCCTATGTTTAAATAAACTGTTAATGTCATCGCATTAGCTATAATTTATATTTGATAAATTTGATTATTCAAATATTTTGTTCAATCTTTTTACTTTTATTTTATTAATATATTTAGTTATAATATAAATTTTGAGAATAAAACTTATTATATTCCCTTTAATTAGATATGTCTATATTTTTTAATTCATAAAATATTTTGGTATAGTTGGAGTCATCCTGATATAAAATCCTGGATACATCTTTGTCTGAACTATACATGTTTAATAAATGGGATGAGGTGTGGAATATGACTAAACCCATTGACCCTGCCAACGAACCACGTTAACCCAAACTTACTAGACCCCTTCAAGTTTCCCTTTTGCTCTTTCGTTCAACAACTTATAATAATGTCTCTCTCTCACATGCAAAACATGTCCAAAACTACCAAAACTCGGTCCAAGTCTCTGATTTAGACTCTTTAGGCAGGTGGGGTTCGGCTCTTTGTGGAGAAAGCGAGCTAAAACTAATTACTTGATGGCCAGAAGCTCTCACAAAATCGGTGATGGTGGCGACGGTGGTGCTTATGGAGGTGATGAAGATGAGATAGAGGAAGAAGGGGATCTCCTTCTGGTCCACAGAGAGATGTCTCTGACGTTGACTCTGGGTTGAACTTGAATTCTACTTCAGGTGTGTTGTTGCATTGTTTTGACTTTTGACTTTTGAGTTCGATATTTTCAGCTGTTGGATCCATCCTTATGCAAACAAAGCTGAGATCTTGCACTTGAAAATTACAAACAGCTTAACCCTTTTATTTTTGTCACATCATGGTGATTGTTGATTAAGTCGGGTCCAAAAATCATTCAATAAAATATTAAAATTCTTGTTCCTATTCTGTGAGATATTTCTAAGTAATAAGCAACGTAAAAAAATAGAAAAAAAAATTGAATGAATTGAAAGAAAAAATTAAATCAATGCTAAATCTAATCACTTTAACTTTTTAACAAATTATTGTCTACCTGTATGGGGCATATATTAGCAATGAAGTGATCCACATCTAACTCAGATTGGATCTCCATATCTACAAATAGAGAGGTGGAGATCCACTATCTATTGGATTTATTTTATTTTATTTTGTTTTTATTTTAAATTAAAATTTCTACGTTTAATTTACTATGATTCTTCATCTCATAATGGATGGTGGAGACCCTTTAAAAACATTATTACTTTTATTATTATTATTGACATGGACAGAAGATGAAAAATTTTTTTAGAGATAGTTCTATTTTCTCTCATACAAGTGGACATAAAACCAAAATTTCACGATATTTTTAGAAAATTGCTAATATTTTTCTTCTTATTGATTTATAAAATAGATTAAATACCCACTGTAATATATAAAAATATTAAAAAAAAAAAAAAAACTCATTTTCATTAAAGTTGATGTTAGAAATTAAAGTTTGACCATTAATGTGAAATGGTAAAACTTAGCACTTTGATCATTTTAGTAATGATAGGAGGTAATATGAAATTTTCTGAAATTATAAAAAATAATTAACGATTACGTCAAACTATAATAAGAAAAGAAGGATTATTCATTTTTTATATTTTTAGTTAGTACCATCGGTTTCCAAAAAAATAAAAAAGAAAAAGGGGTTACCATGAGTATTTTTATCACGTAAAATTTTATAATAATATCTACTTTTTGTTGATTTATCTAATCTTTTAACTATGAATGTACCATGGAAAGTCATGATCCTAAAGTTTTAAAAAATGATGAGTTTCGAAAATTTTAAGAACCAAAATTTTTAGTGACGTATTCAAAGTTAAAAATAAGATAAATCGTAAGACCAACTCCAATATACAACACCAAATTTGATACCATTTTGGTGTTAACACCAAATTTTTTTACACTCCAATTTATATGACACCAAATTGATGTAAAAGGTATATTCACAGAATATTCCATACATAATTCCTTAATCAATATTAATTAATTTATTTAGTATAGAATTTTAGTCTCAAATAATTATTCACAATATATTACAAAATTATTAAATACTTATATAGTTTTTTTTTTTAAATTTTTTACAAAATATTATTTTCATTATATTTTCACCTAATTTTTTAATCACTTAATATTTTTTAATTCATTTTTATCCAACTAATTTTTTATCCACCTAATTGTTTATCTACGTCATTTTTATCTCTTCCACACTCTGTCCTATGTATGATACAAAAATCTAACAATATATGATCTCCACCGTTGGATGAAAAGTGGTTTGATCCTAACCGTTAAACGGTATTCTTATCTGTTCCACACTCTGTCCTAGGTATGACACAAAAATCTAACAATATATGATCTCCACCATTAGATGAAAAGTGGTTTGATCCTAACCGTTAAACGGTATTTTTATCTCTTTCACACTCTGTTCTAGGTATGACACAAAAATCTAACAATATATGATTTCTACCGTTGGATGAAAAGTGGTTTGATCCTAACTGTTAAACGGTATTCTTATCTTTTTCACACTCTGTCCTAGGTATAACACAAAAATCTAACAATATATGATCTCCACCGTTGGATGAAAAGTGGTTTAATCCTAACCGTTAAACGGTATTCTTATCTCTTCCATACTTTATCTTAGGTATGACACAAAAATCTAACAATATATGATCTCCACCGTTGGATGAAAAGTGGTTTGATCCTAACCGTTAAACGATATTCTTATCTCTTCCATAATAGATCTATAAATAATGACTCTTTTTAAAAATTAAAACATCTTTCTCTTTTAGTTCCAACCACTGAACATATATCTCTACAAAAATGTCATAAAGCAAGAATTTAGGTGATAAGTCTAAAAATACTTTACGAAGTGTTTCATATTCGAATGAGGAGGATCAACTTCTCTGTCGTGTATATCTTAATGTTTCTCAAAATCCAATTATAGACATCAATCAATCTAGTCTTCAATTTTGGTCTCGCATAGAGACTGAATATCATATGGCGTTACCAACGCATATCACTCAAGTTCGACCTAGAAGATCTTTGACAGCTCGAATGCAAGTAATCAATGCAGCAATTAGCAAATTAAGAGGATGCGTTCGACAAATTGAAAATTTGAATCCAAGTGGCGCTTCTGAACAAGATATTGTAAGTATTTTCTAAATTTGAGTTATGCGGATTTTATGAAATTCATTTTATTCTATTTTTTATAGCTTTAATTTTTGATCGTATTGTGTAGTTAAATCAAGCTAAAGTCTTACTAGCACAAGATCCAAATTATCATAAAGGATTCAAATTTGATCATGTATGACCACTCCTTAAAGATATAGAAAAATATTCTGATATTAATAGCATGCAAACTCCAGACCGTCGAAAGAGATATGACGGCAACGAAGCATCACAAATAGATTCTACCACGTCAAAGTCTCCAAGAGCTTCATCATTTTGTATTGATTTAAATGCAGACTTCAAAGTTGAAAAGCAAGTTGATGATTTTAATGACAATAATGATTCCACTGAGCGACCTATTGGGAGAAACAAAGAAAAAATGAAAAAGAAACAAGGTGAAGAGATGCTACAATATTTTAAATCCATAAAAAAAGATAGTGAGTAAATAATGGGTAAATTTACTGAAACTCAGTCTCTACTCTAAAAGAGTTATGAACTTTAACTGTTACGAGCTTAAAATGAGGCAAAAAAATTAGAATTGCGAGAACGACGCGAAGAGAATAAAATTTTACTAAAGAATGTGAATTATATAAAAGATCCAATTCTACGTGATATTATTCGAAATGAACAAAAAAGAATTTATGAAAAAAGGACCCACGACCAACAATTTGAAGGAGGAAGCGGATCATCCAATTCATTTGACAAGTATTTTGATGGTATTGGAGGAAGTGGAAATGACCTTCCAAATTTCTAAATGGTTATTTAGAAGTATTTATGTCATGTATTTTATTTTGAAGTTATGTTATTGTTGTTGTTATTTGTATATTTTTTTTATCATGTATTTTTAATTTAAGGTTATGGTAATGTTAATGTTATTGTTTTTTATTACATTATTAACTTTTTACATTAAAAATATTATCAATTCTATCAAGTAATTATTAAAATAATAAATTTTTATTTACAAAAAATAATTTAAAATAATATTATCTTAATATATTACTTATAATATATATTAAAAACTCAAAAATATATTAAAATATATTCAATATTATACTAATTTTAAAGATCTTAATTAAATATTTTCAACGGTATATATTTTTTATAATAATTTAATTTTTATTTATAATTATTAATCAAATTATATAATTATATTAAATATATTAAAGGATATAAAAGAAATTAGATTTGTCGAATTTATTATATTAGGGATAACATTGACATTTTGAAAAATTAAAAAAGTCATATGGCCCACCATTTGAAAAATGGTGCAAGCTACAGTCGGACACCAAATTTGGTGTCCGACTGTAGCACAAGCATCAAATTTCTCTTCGGGCTTCACGTTGGACACTAATTTAGTGTCTACGTTGGAGCTGTTTTTTACACCAAATTGGTGTTAAAAAACACCAATTTGATGTTACGTCGGAGATGATCTAAAAATTAAGATACATTTTTTGTGGACACAGATAAATTATTAAAATATTCTTAATAAAATAAATAATTTTTCTTTTAATCTTTTTACCCTCCTTACACAATCAATAGTCAAATCTATCAAATCTAACACTCAAAACTAATACCCTAATAACAGATGAGGTCGCTGTCAAGTTTAAAAAAAATTGTTTTCCAGCAGTTTCAGTAGTCATACTTCCGTAGGTACGTAGCTTGTAATTTATTTATTTTGTTTTGTTTTTTTATAGTGTATTTAATAATTAAGCGCAATAGTTTGGCTTTAAAAATTGTTGCTGTATTAATTGACGTCATCAGATGTCTCTAGGAATTTTTCATATTGATATAAATAATATCAAGTTATGTTCGTGAATGAAACCGTGAGAATTGATTCCATTGCAGCCCCCTTGCACTGAGATACATGAAGATATATATTAGATTATGATTGCTTATGAACAATTGTCTAGTATGATCTGCTATTAACCATGTTATCCAATTTATTATTATTATTATTATTATAGATGCAATATTTGTTTCTTTTTTGATAATTCTATGTCGACTTTTGAAGTGCTTTTGGTACTGTTAAAAACATTGCAAAATTATAAAAAAGTACTTTTATGTTTATTTAGAGTTTGGCTAAAAATATACATAGCAGTGCTTGGCACAGTAGCTCAATTGAGCTTTGTCCCTCCCATTGGCACAGTAGCTCAATTGGCTAAAAATTATTGTTAAAGCAGAAGCATATTAAAGGAGCAAAATTTGATTGTGTTATGTGTTGCAAGTACAGTAATTGTCTCAGTAACGGACGTCCTTAAAGGTCTGAGTTAGATGGTTGGGTTGGGCGGAACTGGGCCTAAAATTTTAAAGCCCATTAGAGTTTGAGGCTAGGTATTCATGCAAAAATTCTTAGTTTTGTTTTAGTAATTTTTAACTTTGATTACACTCAAGATTAATCCTCCGTACTTATGGGTCCTTGAAAGTCAAGTCTGACCGTCGCCACTTAAGGTTTTGGCCCTTAATTGATGGGTCATGTAATCTGTGAGCCAACGGCCCGACCCAATTGAGACCTTTAGGAGTGCTTAGCATTTATTTTAATTTTAATTTTAATTTTAATTTTGAGAGTAGAAACAAAACTTGGGTGACACCTTCCACAAACACTTATGAGAACTTTCCTAAAGTATATTACTTAAATTAAACTAAAAATATTATAGTAGACAACAGATTTTAGGGATTCAGGTATTCTCTTCTAACTTTAACTCTTTTTTTACATTTTTAAATATGTGATTGATTGTCAATAAAGTAATAGTATAAAATAATCACACTTTAGTTACTCATTTATTCTAATGCTTACGCATCATGATATTAGGTGAGATAAGAAAGAGTTTAGGTAAAGAAGGAATTTAAATTCACCTTTTGTGGTAATACATATTTCTTTACCTAGAGCAGTTTTTTTTTTTTTTTTTCAAGCTATTCAAAAGGACGCCCACAACTACTCTTCACGGACCTAAAAGAGCCAAGTAGGGAAGAGAAACACATAAAAAATAAGAGATTTCACGATAAATAAGTTTTACTACTAAATCTAATTATATATACAAAACATTAAGAAATTTAAAAATAAATTTGGTAACCAAATTATATAGAGCATTAAGGTGTTCAAATTCTTCATGCAATAAAACGTTAAGAGTGGCATGAAGTATGGAACTCTATCCATACGAGCATGAAGTATGGATTAGGACTTGCTAATCGTTGTCAGTCGCTCTATTAATTTATTTGTTGTTTTATTTATTTTATGTTGCGGTGCTTACCAGTGGTAGTGGAGAACCAGAACCTGAGGAGAACAAGAATCTTGGGGAGGGAAAAAATCAACCCCTCGAAGATCAACTCAAACAAATTGAAGATGAGCTACGTAAGAACAACGAAGAAATGAAAATGCATGCTTAGAAAAACAGTGCTGCGTTCATCGAATCTTTTGCGCGTGGCAGTTAAAAAACAGTGGTGTTTTTGCAACGTCAAGTATACAGCGAACAGCACAGCAGTTGATTGACAAGAATAAGAATCAGCCTCCTGATTCTGAACCCATTCAACAGCAATTACCAGCACAGGACTTGAAAACTACTGGCGTTGCAAATGGTTCGAAGCAGTCGAGTACATCGCCACAAACACCCAAGCCAGGTACACCACTACTCAAGGAAAAGGCAAGGCAGCTGGAACAGCACGATTACACAGTGCTCAATTTCCTAGCTGGAAGAGCACGATCACACAGTGCTCAACTTCCGGAACCCGAAAAGGCATCGTGGCAATTAATGACGATCATGGTGGAAGTTAATATGCACAACAAAAGCTAGTGTTTCTTATCGAACAAGGTTATGTTCGGGACAACAAATTATTATAATGTAGCCCTGTGCTAACGACGATTACGGTGGAAGTTGATATGTGCAACAAAAGCTACTGTTTCTAATCGAATGAGGTTATATTGGGGACAAAACATTATTATTATATGTTGGGGAGAATTATATGTATATCTATACAAAACTTATTTAATTAATACTTTTTAACTTTAAAAGATTAGGACGAACCAATCAAATTGATTAATTGTATTGTCTTTCATAAAACAAATTCTCTCACCTAATTCAATTTAAATGCAACACATAAATTTGATTAGTATGTCCTAATATTTTAAAGTTAGGATGCACTAATGGTAGAATTATTATATGTATGACACATGTTACAGTATACGTATGTATCTATATATCTTACAATTATAAATGAGTGATTGCATTATAAAGTTACTAATTGTATTCTATTATATCTGATTATATGTTTATTATATCTAATTACAATTAAATAAGTTATATAATATTTATAATAATCGATCATATTTAATTATAATCAGACATGTTTTGACAAAACCCATCCCGACTCATATCTTGAGTTTAGAAGAATCTTGTGAAAACTGACGGAATTCATCTAGACTCCTCTTTTAAGTCTAGAAAAATGTTATAAAAATTGTGACTTTTCTCATTGAAATCTAGATTTATTAAAAATATTTTAAAAAAATTCTCGTAAATCCCACATACACAAGCTGGTGATTTAAAACTATAACAATTAACGCCTATATAGACCACCATTAAATAGAACTATTCAATTAGTTTCTTATCAATAATCATACTCGTGCACTTTTAAATAATCATACCTATAACTTTTCTGGATAATAATCACTTTCCATTTTATCACTTCTAATAATAATCGAAACTTAATAGATTTTTCCATGTTACTCTTACACTCCATATAGTGTTCGTGACTTCCGAATAATGAATCAATGTCCACCAATGAACCATTAATTATACTTTTTTTTAATCAATTTTTATTCATACTTTTTGAAAACAAATAAATCAGTAAAAATTACATCCTATGACATCAACACCATATTACACTCATAAATCTCAATTAATTATTTCAAGGTTTAAGTCTACCATTTCGTAACTCAATTTTGTACCTAATAAATATGAATTTTCTTAAACTAAACATTAAACAACACACTTCCGTTGTGCCATTCTGATATTCAATAAAAATACCTTTACTTATACCACTAATAGCACCACAAAACAATTATATCATAGATGTATCTAACACTTAATTCAAAATCAATTCAGCTTAATCTATCAACACTAAATTGCAGATGCTAACCCAAATTTTCCACAAGTTTCGTGTAAGATTGGTCACAATGATGCATGATAAAATTATAACCTTATTTTTAATTAAATAAAAACCAAATACCCGTGATAAGAAAAGGTACTCCGAATCTAAAACCATTACTGTGATACCACGTGTGATGGGATTCATTTACTGAATATATAAAATATTCACAAAATATATGGAAAAGTATTCTTGAAACACATTTAAGAAATATGGTTAATTAAAAATAATATACACAAATCAAACTATACATCATTATGTGACCTTATCAAAATATACAATAAACTACATGAACCTGTGATAGATATATAAAAAAGTGATTTTATAAAAGAGTATGCACTAACATATGGTGAGTGGATATAGACTTTTAAAAAATATTTCTAAATAAAACATCACATATTATTGGAAATAAGGAACAATTCTCAATGATTTATACACAATCATATCTGAAAATAAAACTAAAAACACATCTCATATCGTGTTGTATCATAATAAATAGCAAACATTTATATGGATCATCTTTGCATTGCATACTTTTGAAATCTCAATCTACACATAGAAGTGACACAACATTAGAGAAATGGAAATAAGAAAGAAAACTAGAAAACAATGAGAAAGAAAGAAGAAAGAAAAGAAGTAATTCATATGATAATTCATTTCCAATAAAAATAAATATTATCATATAAATAATTATAATTAAATTTATTAATTTAAAATAAAAATGATCCACTTACGAAACTCTTTTACTCATATATATATGGGTGTAATAGGGGTCCCAATCTATTTCCTTCTCTTATTGGATTAATTCTAAAATTACATCAAAACTCAATTTATAAGTTATTAAGTAATTTTATAGATTCTAAATCCTATTGAAATAAAAATCATTTATTTGAATAAACTAAACACTCAAATATTTCATTTCAACTTTATGAATTTCACCTATTTTTCTTCTCTCTTCTTCTTCTTTCTTTTTCTTCTCGTTTCTCTTCTCATGATTTCTTTCTATTCTGCTACCCAGCTTATCAAATTTTCTATGTTTGCTGCTGGTTGTTTGCTTCTATTTCACATGCACGCGCACGCGCGCGCGCACACACACACACACATATATATATATATATATATATATATATATATATTGTAGTGGACCTAGTGTGTGACTGGGGACATGTGCCCCTTCCAAATTTTTTAACAATAGGTTTATCTATTTATTTATTTATTATCTTTTACAAAATTTTTATTTTATTTTTGATACATTCTACATATATTAATTACCAAAAAAAAAAAAAATTATAGATTTATTATTTCATAAATCTTTAATAATTTTTCTATCCTTATCTTTATTATATTTAATTTCTATCATTTTCTTTAATTCTACTGTAGATTTATCATTTTAATCTTCCTATCCTCATCCTTATTATATTTAATTTCTATCATTTTTTTTTTTAAATTTTAATTCATACATTTATCTACATTTTGTTATATCTCCATCATAATAACAACAACAACAACAAGAATGTAGTATATTCCAATATATATATATATATATATATATATATATATGTAAGTGTATTTATGATTTTTATTGACATATTAGTATCTTATTAGACATTTTAAATATTGATATCTCTAACTTAACCTGAAAATTAAATCAATGAATGCTAAAATTTTAACTTTTAATTTATTACATATAATTTCTCATTATACGATCATGATTTAATTTTTATTTCTTATTTTTTTATTTGTTCTTGTGATATAAAAAACTCTCTTCACTAAAGAGATGTTTTATGTTATATTTGTTTAATTTTATTTTCTAGCAAAAATTCAATTTCTAATTTGAATGTGAAATTTACATTATTTGATATCCAATGTTCATACTACAATCACTAACCGATAATTAAGTTATTTTTCCTCCATATGGATTATCATCAATCGGTAGAAATATTATTTCATTTTTTCTTACACTTTATAATTTGAGATTTTTAAATTGTTAGCTTATACATGAACTACATTATTTATTTTCGATTTTAGTTATGTTGGATTGTTGGAGACAACTAAAATTAACCAAAATGACAATTCATATTGCTATTATAATTTTAGATATTTTTAACATTATTGTTACTTTATTAAGTGCCCTATCTAATATGAATTTTTGGGTCCGTTATTATATATATAATTCTATGGTAAGGACATCATGAAATTATATATATATATTATTCTATAATAATGACATTATGAAATTTTTATTTTAGAACTATTAATTAGAACCATATATTTTTAGTGAATCACATCACTATGGTGGAATTTCCTGGAAATAAGTGCTTATAATTTGTAGTTCTAAAATAAAAATTCATTAGAGATTATCATCTCTCTCTCTCTATATATATATATATATATGTATAAATATATATATTAATTATTGATTTTCCTACATTACTGCAAGTCTGTTTGTGGGTATCATATAGTTTAAAAACCTTAAGAGACATAACTCCTCCATTAAGGATACCAAAGGATTTAAAGGCTTGTGGCATGCTTTAAATGTCACCATGAAAACCTATGGAAGTGACTTAGTAAAATGTAGGTAACATATTTCTTTGTTTTTCTTTTTGTCATTTTTTGGGTTTGATTAAGGACGAGCAAAAGTAGGGTTTGGAGGTATTTGATTGGGCTAAATGAAATGATTTCATGCTCTAATCTTATCTTTTGCGATGATTACTTGAGTAAATCACATGTGTTTTTGATGCTTTTGTAGTTGTTTTGTGAAAGTGAATAAGTTTCGATACTTAAAGCATTTTAGAGGCACTTTAGCACAATTCGGAAGAGTTAAGAAGCTTGAAGAAATTAAAGTCAAAGAAAGACATGATGTGCACCTCGTGACCCAATCTATCAATTTCCATGCCGAGAGCATCGTTGAATACAATGCTAGGTGAATCTAACAACCAATCAAGTGACTTTCAACCCGAGATGAACATTGCAAACATCGTGAGATGCAACCTGTATTATAAGTAGCACTGTAAAACCTCAAATTTTACTAAGGGTGAAATTGAAAAATCTTATGAAAATTTTGTAAAAGTGCAAGTACAAAAAAGTTACATTTTTAAAATTTTAGATTAAAATCGTAATTTATAAATAATTGAGTGGCCAAATTATAACTCTTTCTAATTATATAACCTTTTTCAACCTTCAACCGACCACATCTCTCTCTCTCTCTCCTCAGTTTTTTCAGCCATCCATTTCCCTTGAGCCCAACTTTGACTTCTCATTTCAACCACATCTAATCTCCGTTTTGACCAAACTTGATACCATTGGAAAACTCGTACAATGTAGATTCCATAGGTACAACTTGTCAATTTTTATCATCATCGGGGTCTTCGTTTTGACAAAGTAAGTTTGGCCATTAACTAACTTCGATTTTTCAAGATCCCGATAAAACTAAACGATTTCGACTTCGACAAACGTACCGAGGACAATAAAACCCACCTAGCTGCATCTCTCACCACTGTGGTCGCTAGAATCTGCTGTAAAAAAGTCAACGTTGACCACCATATACGATGGAGGTAAGTTTCTCGACCTTTCGAACTCGAAATTTAGTTCCGGACCTGTCTACGGACTCGTTTTTAAGTGTAGAATCTATTTTTAGGGTTATTTTTCTTATATGGTAGTCGTATTAAAATTTTTCTATATTGTATTACTTCGTATGTTTGATTTGGAATAGCGATAATGACGTTGAGCATTGAGATTTTCGAACTAGTTAATAGTCCATATTGAGATAGAGGTTCAATCCTGATCTTTTAATAATTTTCATGTTAAAGTTGGAGTTTATTTAAAATTTGTATAATTTTGAAAGTATGTGGATTATTTGTGAAAATATATTATGAATTACTTTGGAAGTATTTTGTGGTTTGC
Organism: Dimocarpus longan; assembly: GCA_022984855.1. Taxonomy (NCBI): domain Eukaryota; kingdom Viridiplantae; phylum Streptophyta; class Magnoliopsida; order Sapindales; family Sapindaceae; genus Dimocarpus; species Dimocarpus longan. The sequence continues at coordinate 18,469,589 of CM041017.1, forward strand.
TTGGTGAACATTATGGTTTTATGACAAGTTTACAAATTTAGTTTATTGAATTAGCAGCTGTTATACTGTCTAAATTTTTATAAATAAAAATGAAAGTTTTCAAAATATCAAATCTTATGTATATATTGTATGGTAAACTTATTTAAATTATTTTGTTAACTTAAATGAGATAAAAGTCTACCATCCTAGTCATTATGTGATGTTATCATTAGATATTCATACTATACAACTTTACGTCGAGGTTATTGCGCTGGGGTTTTTTTGGTATGACTACTAGAGTCACAGTGTGCCAAACATGTTTTTTTATTCAAAATAATTTACTGAAAATATAGGCCATCGAGTATATGATTAGAGAACAAGATTTACATTGTTTTGAAAGTGACATGACTTGATATAAGAATTTAAATATTGTATGATTATTTTAGAAGCTTATATGTTTTTATGAAATGGTTTATTAGCTTTGTCAAGACATTTAACCATGCATGGTTTTAATAATGATAGAAAGTGGTTTCTGAAACTTTATCGGGAATGAAATTCTACTGAGCACTAGCTTACTCCTCTTTTATTTTTTCCCCTTCAGGAAGTGTACAGGGTAACTTAAGTGGCCATCAGGCAGAATAAGTAGAGGATCAAGGAAATCAGGAGCTCTGCACGTGGTGTAGATATTTAGTTTATTTCATTTCAAGTTTGGTATTTAGAGTTGGATGTACTTGGAACTCATTTAAGGGACTTATATTCGATGTATTTGTATTAAGAACACCAAAGTTGTGGAATTTTATTTGAGATTCTAAGTGAATGTGAATGTTTAATTATGATAAGTTGATTGCATGATTAAGTGTTTATGATTTTATTTATTACTATGAATCTATGATTTCCAATAGGTGCTCATATATCTATGGGAATGATCTTCACTAGGATCATTTTAGAGTGTTTGGAAATTTTCCATTACATTGTCTGATATGTTTTATCTTGGTACTTCGAAGTATTCAAAATAGAATTTTTTTTTTATATATATATTTTCAAAAAAAAAAAATGAAAAATTTCATTAACTTTATAGTATCAAATTGAAAATTTATATCAATTAATATTTTTTATTCTGCCACGATCCAGGGCCCAGGTGGTGACAAGCACCATATATATATTTTAATTTTAAAACTACTAATTAGAACTACATATTTTCAACAAATCATATCACTGTGGTGAAATTTATTCCAAATGAATGATTATAATAATATAATTACATATATATTATTATATTATTCTAAGGTAAGGGCAGTATGAAATTTTTATTTTAGAACTAGTAATTAGAATCATATATTTTTAGTGAATGACATCACTACAGTGGAATTTATTAGAAATGAATTATTATAATTTGTGGTTTTGAAATAAAAATTTATTAGAGATTATCCTCTCTCTCCCTCTCTCTCTATACATATGTATGTATGTATGTATATTATTGATTTTCTAACATTACTGCAAGTCCATTTGTTGATATCATATAGGTTAAAACTCTCAGAAGATATAACTCCTCTAGTAGAGACACCAAGAGACTTAAGGGCTTGTGGCATGCATTATATGTCACCATGAAGACTACGGAAGTGACTTAGTAAAATGTAGGTAACATGCTTCTTTGCTTTTCTTTCTTTAGTTTTTTGGGTTTGATCAATGACATTTTGGGTTTGATCGAGGTTAAGCAAAAGTTAGATTTGGGGGTATATACTTGGGTTAAAATATGACACGATTTCATACCTCTAATCTTATCTTTCATGATGATTACTCGAGCAAATCACAAGTGTTTTTAGGGTTTTTGTAGTTTTTTGTGCAGGTGAATGATTTTTGGGACATCAAACATTTTAGAGGCATTTTGGCTCAATTTGGAAGAGTTACGAAGCTTGAAGAAATCGAATTCGAAGAAAGATGAGAGATGTACCTTGTGTCTAATCTAGCAATTTCCAAGCCGAGGGCAACGTTGAATACAACACTAGGTGCATCCAATGACCCATCAAGTGACTTTCAACCCAAGATGAACATTACTAGTGTCGCGAGGTGCAACCTATATTGTAAGTAGCGCCATTTTTTTTTTATTTCAAAACTATTAATTAGAACCACATATTTTCAGTAAATCATATCACAATAGTGGAATTTACTGCAAATTAGTGAATATAATAATATAATTATATATATACATATATATTATTATATTTTTCTATGATAAGGACATCATGAAATTTTTATTTTAGAGCTACTAATTAGAACTTTATATTTTTAGTGAATCATATCACTATGGTGTAATTTACTTGAAAGGATTGATTATAATTTGTGATTTTGAAATAAAAATTTATTAGAGATTATCCTTGCTCTCTCTCACTCTCTCTATACATATCTATATATGTATGTATGTTAGTATATATATACATATATATATTATTGATTTTCCAACATTACTACAAGTCTGTTTATCAATATCATATAGTTTAAATCCCTCAGGAGACATAACTCTTCCACTATGGATACCAAGGGAATTAAAGGCTTGTGGCATGCATTAGATGTCACCATGAAGACCTACGAAAGTGACTTAGTAAAATGTAGGTAACATGTTTCTTTGCTTTTCTTTCTTTTGTTTTGGATCATGGACAAGTAAAAGTTAGGTTTGAGGGTATTTGATCAAGCTAAAATATAACATGATTTCATGCCTCTCATTTTATCTTATGTGATGATTACTTGAGCAAATTACAGGTGTTTTTGATGCTTTTGTAGTTGTTTTGTGTAGGTAAATAAGTTTCGGTACTTTAAGCATTTTATAGGCATTTCGACACAATTCGGAAAAGTTAAGAAGTTTGAAGAAATCAAAGTCAAAGAAAGATGCGAGGTACACCTTGTGACTCGATTTAACAATTTTCAGGCCGAAAGCATTGTTGAATATAACACGAGGTGCATCTAACGACCCATCAAGTGACTTTCAACCTGAGATGAACACTACTAGCATTGCGAGGTGCAACTTGCATTGTAAGTAGTGCCATTTTTTTTTTAATTTTCAAAACTACTAATTAGAGCCACATATTTTCAATAAATCACATCATTGTAGTGGAATTTACTTGAAATGAGTGATTATAATAATATAATTATATATATCTTATTATATTATTCTATGGTAAAGACATCATGAAATTTTTATTTTAGAACTACTAATTAGAATCACATATTTTCAGCGAATCACATCACTATGGTGGAATTTACTAGAAATGAGTGATTATAATTTGTGGTTCTGAAATAAAAATTTATTAGAGATTGTCCTCTCTCTTTCTATACATATATATGTATATATGTATGTATGTATATATATAATTGATTTTCCAATGTTACTGCAAGTATCCGTTTGTCAATATCATATAGTTTAAAACCCTTAGGAGACATAATTACTCTACTAGAGACACCAAGTGATTTAACAACATTACTGCAAGTCCATTTGTCAATATCATATAGTTTAAAACCTTTCGGAGACATAACTCCTCCATTAGGGACAACAAGGGATTTAAAGGCTTATGACATGCATTGGATGTCACCATGTAGACCTACGAAATTGACTTAGTAAAATGTTGGTAACATACTTCTTTATTTTTCTTTCTTTTGCTTTTCCGGTTTGTTCATTGACAAGCAAAAGTTAGGTTTGGGGCTATTTGATAGGGCTAAAATATGACATGATTTAATTCCTCTAATAATCTTATCTTTTATGATGATTACATGATCATTTCAGAAGTGTTTTTGATTTTTTTTTTTTTTTTTTTTGTAGTTGTTTTGTGTAGGTAAATAAGTTTCGAGACTTAAAAGCATTTTGAAGGCATTATGGCACACTTTAGAGGAATTAAGAAGCTGGAAGAAATCAAAGTCAAAGAAAGACACAAGGTGCACCTCGTGACCTAATCTAGCAATTTTCAGGTTGAGAGCATCGTTGAATACAATGTGAGGTGCATCCAGTGACCTGTCAAGTGACTTTCAACCAATGAACACTACTTGCATCGCAAGATGCAACCTACATTGTAAGTAGCACCATTTTCACGAAGAAGACAGACTTGTGTCGCGAGCTACATCCTATGATGCAAGTCACGAAAGAAGGGATGTTTTGAGTTTTCAAGACCAGTTTCATGCCTGAATTTTAAGAGGCTATAAATAAGAGCATTTTCTTCAAATTTAGCAGATTGAAGGGGCTAAGGATGGAGCCTTGATGCTCCTCCTCAACCCTTTGATGATTATCCATCCTCTACCTCAATTGCCACCTTCCAAATCACCATCCATACTCAAAGAATTGACCAAAGATTAGAATAACTCTCTTCAACTTTAATTTTGTAAATCTTAGTCTCCAATTTGTGCAGCGAAGAAAAATGTTTCAGAAAGTAGAGGACTATATATTAATAAAAACTAACAGAAAAACAAAGTTAAAGCCTCAAACTTCCTTTAATGGAGGAAAGACTAGAGACTTTTTTTTATATTAACAATGATGAACAAAATGAGTTCAGGAGCTCTATTTGTACAAAAATCTTCACAAACAAACTTCCCTAGATTTTAAGAGGGCTAAAGAGAATAATCATGTGAGCTGCCGGATAAGATGCCAACACCTCTTCTGTAATTAACTAATAATTGACTTTTAACAACTTCACTAACTAACAACTATCCAACTCTAGCTTCTTGATTTAGTAATCTGACTACATGAATGAAGGAAAAATTGAATTTTGAATTTAATGTGAAAACGTGTATTTTAAAAATTTTTCCATATAAAAGCACGCCTGATCAATACTAGTAATAACAATTCAACAATTAAATTAATAAGATCGAATCTTATTTTGTATGAAGATTGAATTGATCTCTTTTGATTCGCAAATTCTTCACCATCCGATCTTCCTTACTATGACTCTTCACAAAAGAAACTGTGTGTGGGCACAATCTCGAAGAATTATATCACGAAATTTTTTTAATTAATGGAAGTTTTTGATTCAAGTAACCAAAAATTCTCTCTATTTTTCTCACTTTCTTGTTACCAATATAAAACACTTTTTTATAATGGTGAGTTAGAGTTTTCTAATTTAATAAGGAATACAATTTCCTAATTAAATTGTAAAACTCAATTCATATCCAATATGGAATCATATTTCTTATTGGTTTAAAACTTTTTACTTTTAATTTAATATGGAATCTAATTCTTATTAAATTAAAACTTCTTTAATATAATTTAATATGGAATCTAATTCCAATTAAATTAAATTACCATCTTCATTAATTAAAAGATTTTTCATTAAATTAAATGATTCTAAATCATATATAATTTAATGACACCATTTTAAAGTTAAACTTTTAACCTCTACAAATAATTAAATAATTACTCATATTTAAATAATCAAATTATTTAAATTATTCATGAACGTGTTCATAAAATTGTATGTACACTTATAATTGGACAATCCAATTATATTCTTCCCTTTGTTTCTTTATGTGGTTGTGAGCTAGCAAGGGGACCAAATGGACCTATAATTTGAGCTCCAATAATATCAGAATTATTAATTAAACTCTTTAATTAATTAATTCACTATTATTAACCTTAAAGTTACTCCACTAAAAACTTAAGATTGCACTCTTAAATTATAGATGTTTTATACAATCTGAATTTTCAGTGTCCATTGATTTAATCATTTCATATGGTTCGATCCTTCACGAGTAGTTCATAATTAAAGCTAGGTCATTAAAGTCCGTTATACCTCTCTAATTATTTCTTATTCCATTAAATACCATTAATTCTCTAATGAACAATATATTCATAACAACTTATGAATTTATCTTTTCATTTATTTACAAATAGAAAGTCAAGCGCTCTTATTGTTCAAGACCCGAATCAATACTTAAGGGAACTACTCATATACTTCTCGCAAAAAGGAGTGAATTCCATTATTGTGTAGAATGTTCTCAGCCACTTATTAAATCACATCTCCAAAGTACAAAGCTTATTGACCGTAAATCTATAACAGTCTCACCCATGTAAATCAAAAGATATGACTCAACAAATAAGAGTCCATAAAACACTCAGGATTAAGATCAATCCATATATGATCATCTAGTTGATAAATATGAATTTCTTTATTTAACGGATATTAATAAGAAATTCATTTTATCATGGTCCAGTCCTATATAATCTCTATTATATAAGGTGCTTCCATTTTCATGTCATCACATGAATAATCCCGGATAAAATCATCGTATCAAATACAAAATGGACCACAGCTATAGATTTACCACAAACAAAGTACTCAGCTTTGTTTGCTTTCTACGGACTTTTTAGATTACTAATCTCAAACTAAATCCTCATGTATATAACACTTATATACTTAGTCTGAGACTACATAAGTAACCATGAATGTTACATGATATTTGTATGAAGCAATTATTTTATAAATGCACATAAATTGAATAAATTATATTTTATTTATTATTTAATTTAAATACTTACAAATTACAAGCTCTTAGGGCATATTACCCTAACAATGAACTCTTTGCAGGCCCAGCACAAGTGTTTGGACTAGCAATCACTGCAGTGTTCCCTTCTGACAAAACAAAAGCCATAAAGTCGAATCTACAAGAAGGAACTTATGGCAAAGAAATGATTTCTTTATTAATTATCAAAAGCAACAATTAAAATTCGGATATCTGTTTAAAAGGAAAACCTAAAATAATTAAAATAGAAAATTTTCATTGAAAATGAATGAAATAAGTTATTATCATAATCTAAAGATCTTTTAAAAACAAAATCAATATAACAAATGGCATTGAAAATGGTCTATCAAGTGAATTTGTCAGTCTCACTATCTTCAACATCCACCAAGAAGCATTACCTTATTCCAACACGTTTAATACTATCTGATACAATCATATCCACGAAACAAATTACACAACCTAAAATCACAAATTTTGTTTTCTAAGAAAATGTAAATTGACAATCTAATAGGACACTACAGATATAAATATCTTCTTCAGTTGCTTTTCCTCAAGCTCCTCTTTCAATTGCTCCTCCTTCAATTTATGTTGACTTTCTAGGAAGAGAGATTTAGATATCAACCCGCAGACATCAAATGTGAGACGCATCTGCTGCAAAATAAACATGAAGACCGGGATAGAAGCAAGTGCAATACCTAGAACAGCAGGCGCTATTGTTTCCTCATCGAAGACGATAAACAAAGTTGTGCAAAAGACTACCATCATTCCTATTATTGATACGAGAAGAGCAGAAAGTCCAATAAGCAACATTGTGGGCAGGAACCTGTAAAAATCTTCCTCCGCATATCTTGTAGTAAGAATAGACAAGAATGTTAGTATTGAGCAAGCGGATGATACCAGCGATATTGTATCCGATACAGCAAAAATTATGAGGGAGGCTTTTTTGATGAAATTCGGAGTCCCTGTATCGTTGTTGAGACCGCCTGGTACCGTGAAAGCTGCTGCAAAAACGACAGTGGCAATAAGTGTTGCCACAAGCATGCATGATTCTGCAGTTTTCTTCATCCATTCCTCCCCATCTTTCATTAAATCTTTGTGACTTTCTGTAAATAAAGTGCGAGCTGTTTTTCCGTCACCATTTTTCACTTCAGCATACAAAGGTGGCATAAGCTTACTTACTTCCTGCAGTGATGTTATAAAAAATACTGTAAAATTAATTGAAGAAAGAAGAAGCAATTAATTTCGGTGAGCTTCCAGACATTGTGAAAATCATCACCTTAAACCACCACAACTCTCGCTGCATCTGGAGAGCTGCTTCTGATACAATTTTGAGCCGATTTTGATCAGGTGGTAACTTTGCAGCCAAATGCAAAATATTGTTCTCCTCTTTTCCGACCGCCGTTGAAACTATAAAACTCTTGATGCAAGGTCTCTTATATATGAGCTTAAAGATGTTTTCATGACGACACGAAACAGCAGTATGGAAAATGCTATAATTTTCCTCATTAAGTTTGAATATCAAATCAGGTTGTTTTCTGGTAATAATAGACAGAAATTCAATATTCCCTTCTTTTGCTGCATCAAATATTAGTCTCTTAGGTTTTTTAATTAGCTCTGAAATTTTGTAGTAATCCAGCTGATTTACTACGTTTTGCCATAGGAGTTTGGCCAGTTCAAGAGCTTTTGGATGCATTCGTTTGTTTTGCATTTTGTTGGTTCCTGAAACTGCAGTAAGTTTTGTTTAAACCAACTATAATTAGTTTTCAATCACAAAAATTTTTTTGAAAGCTGATATATAATCGCAATACATTTTAAACAGATAAAAGCTCTGCAGAAAGATTCAGTTGCAGTAAATCAAGCCAAATCAATAATTTGAAATTAATTTTAGATTAGACTATCAAAATGAAGTTCATTGCTAAAAACTAACCATTTATTCATTGTTAAGTGGTTTTATTAACGAAATAAAGAGTTCAAGCGAGTCAATAAGAATGCAAAGCATTATAATATTTATCACAACACTAGCTATACTAGAAAACTTTTATTGAGATATTGGGTTGACATGATATGTTGATGTTAGTGTGACCTTATACTAATAATATCATATGTGACATTGCTTTTTAAATGAAGATTTTCTCATAAAAAATGAAAGAAACTAATAGTAATTTTTATTTAAAAGTAATGTTATGTATCATATTATTATTATGTCACATCAATATCAGCATATCGCGCTAACCTAGTTAGCGTCTCATGAAAGATTTTCTCATGAAATTAAAATGCTTACAACATTAATCATTTGCATCTTCAAAGGTTGCTAAGAGCCCTATGCCCCTATTGAACTACTGTCTATTAATCATACAAAGAACGCACACATATTTGTAAGATCGCAAGAACTCTTTTATAATTGCCAAATGGAAGATGTAAATAATAGATTATTGTATGTCAAAGCCAGAACAGTAACAGAAGCAATCATGGCAAAACACAAAAAGTTTCAAAGATTTAAAAATAGGACTAACATTGGTAGTAGTATCTCATCAAAATTCCTTGCTTTTAACTGTCGAAGTTATAAAATATCAGAGGCCTTCGAGCCAAGGCATGCAACGCAGTTTTCCCAATTTCTTCGGTTGTCTCGCTTTCGTTTTGATATACTTTTACACGGGAGAGTGCTTGTAAAACCTTAAATTTTATAAAGGGTGAAATTGAATTATTATGAAAAATTTGTGTAAAAGTGTAAGGGTCAAAAAGTTAGATTTCTAAAGTTTTAAATTAAAATTGTGATTTTTAAACAGTTGAGGGAGTCAAGTTGTAATTTGATCAGATGACAGCTCCTTCTTCAACCTCCAGCCAGCCATTTCTCTCTCTCTCCTCATTTTCTCTCCAGCAACTCCATTTTCGCGAGCTCGCCTTTGGCTCGTCGTTCCGACCTCGTCCAACCTCCGTTTTGCCCAAATTTGGTATCGTTCGAAAGCTTGTGCGACATAGATTCCATAGGTACCAATTTTGTCAAGTTTTATCAACGTCTGGGTGTTCGTTTCAGCAGAGGAAGGTCTGCCATTAACCAACTTTTATTTTTCTAGATCCTAGTGAAACTAGGCGGTTTCGACTCCGACCAACCCCATTTTCATGTTAAGCATGTCGAGGACAACAAAACCAGCTTAGTCGCACGTCCCGCCATCGTGGTTGCTAGAATCTGCCGTCGGAAAGTCGCCGTCGACCGCCACTTCAGGCGAAGGTGAGTTTCCGACATCCCGAACTTGAAATTTAGTTCCGGACGCGTCTACGAACTCGTTTTTAAGTGTAGGATCCATTTTTATAGGTATTTTCCTTATAGGGCAGCCATGTTAAAAAAATTATTTATCTTGCGTTACAGTGTAGATTCGATCCGGAATGACGATAATTACTTTAGGAATCGAGATTTTTGAAGTGACTAATAGCTTACGTTGAGGTAGGATTTCTATCATAATATTTTAGTAATTTTTATGTTAAAGTGGAATTTATTTAATATATACGTATAATTTTGAAAGTATGTTGGTTATATGCGGATATATATATTGTGGATTGCTTTTGGAAGTATTTGTGGTTTGTTTGGTGAAAAGTGACTTTATGACAGGTTTATAAATTTTGGTTTATTGAATTAGCAGCTGTTATGCTACCGAAATTTTATAAATAAAAATGAAAGATTTCAAGATATTGAATTATAAATATATAGTGTATTGATTGCATGGTAAACCAGCTGAATCGTTTGGTTAACTTAAATAAGGTTGAAATCCACCGTCCTAGTCATTGTGTGATGCTATCAATAGCTATTGTAATGATATGACTTTATGTCAAGGTTACTGTGCGGGTTACTGCGTAGGGTATTTTCTGTTATTCATATGATACGACTTTATGTGGGGGTTATTGCGCGGGTTATTGGGCAGGGTATTTGCTGGTATTGCTACCAGGGTCACGGTGTGCCAAATGTTGTTTTCTTATTCAAAATAATTTACTGAAAACTATAGGTCATCGGGTATATGACTAGGGGACGGGATTTACCTTGATGTGAAAGTGATATGATTTTATATAAATTCTTAAATGTTGTATGACGATTCTAGTACCCTATATATTTTATGAAATGGTTTATTGTGTTTATTAAATAATGGAGTACGTAGAGTTTTAAATAATGAATTTAGAAAACGGTTTCCAAAACCTTATTGGGAATGAAATCCTACTGAGCACTAGCTCACCCCTCATTTATTTTTTTCTCCCTTTCCAGGAAATGTGCAAGGTGACTTAGGTGGTCATCAGGCGGATTAGGTAGAGGGCCAAGGAAATCAAGGATTATGCCCATTGCATAAATGTTTAGTTTATTTCTTTTCAAGTTCTGTATTTGGAATTGAATGTCCTTGCAACTCATTTAAAGGGTTTGCATTTAATGTCTTCGGGACATTGTGTTAAGAATACTAGAGTGTTGAAATTTTATTTGAGATTCTAAATGAATTTGAATGCTTAATTATGATAAGTTGATTGCGCGACTAAGTGTTTATTATTTTATTATTTATTCTGAATCTATTATTTCTAGCAGGTGTTCACATATCTGTGGAAATGGTCTCCACTGGGATTAATTTAGAGTGTTTTTATTTTTGAATATTTATAATTCTGCCACGGCCCAGGGTCCGGGTCGTGATAGAAAAGTTTGGTATAAGAGCATTTGGTTTTTCATATCTTGGAATATGACACCTACTAGCGTAGATGGAGGATATTTTACTTAGCCAGCATCGTTATTTTGTTAATACTCTGGTGTTTAAATTTTAGGTTGAGGAAATACCTCCGAGAAAGAGAACCCGAGGATAAGAGTCAAGGACTGACAGTCTACCCCTACCGCAACCTACGAGTGAACAGATGGCTAATTTCTTTGAAGCTTTTATGGCGATGTCTGCCTCTCATGCTCCACGGGTCAAGGACAAAAATGAAAGGTTAAGGGATTTTTGTAGAATCTTTGATACTCAGTTTGATGGTCGACAGGACCCTATAGCCGCTGATAGATGGTTGAAAGCAATTAAGAGATCTTTTTCCCAGGTCGATACCCCTAGAGAGTTCTGGGTGGATTTTGCTGTTTACAAACTAACTGGTGATGCAATTATATGGTGAGAAAATTTGAGAGCACACCGTGATCTTGTGGATATTGATTGGGATGCTTTCAAAGAGTTGTTCCGTGATAACTATTTCAACGCAGGTCACAGACAGGCACTAGCTGACATGTTTGAGACCATTGAGCAAGGAGGGATGTCTGTGAACGAATATTATACGAGGTTTATGGAGTTATCCCAGTATGCAGGTAGAGCTGATGAGTCATTGTTACTATCAAAGTTTTTGATGCATTTGAGGCCTGCGATAAGGAGCAAAATCTATACCCAAGAATTTAAAAGGATCACAGATTGTTTAGCTGCAGCCGCCTTAGCTGAAACAATTGTTGGAGATGGTTCATCCCACCAAAATCAAAATCGTGGTAGTGGAGATAGGAAAATGACCAAGAAAAATTAAGGGGGATGGCGTGGCAATAATAATATTACTACTAGTGGGAGTGGCACCAGTAGTGGATCCTCTGAGCGAAGTACACCATATGGGAATTGCTTTAATTGTGGACAACAGGGTCACTTAAAGAGAGCTTGCCCCTAACCGAAGAGGTCATCATCATCTCGTAGGGGAATTTCAGGGAGTCGTTTAGATTCCGTTTCCTTCCATGGTCAGCCCGTGCCAAATTAGTCTCATACATCATCTCCGGCTTTTACCTCTCCTCCTCAATACCATCATCAATATCGCATGCCTACCATGGGGTTTAATCAAAATGTTCCTAAGAGTTTTCAGACCCCACAAGCATCTGGGAGTCAGGGAAATCGTGACTACAACATGGGTTCAAGTGCTAGTGGAAGTCGTTCAAGGAGTGGGAGAGGAAAAGGAAAGGGAAGGGCCGGACAAGCTTATGCTACCACTGCTGAAGAGGCATATGATCAATTTGACAGAGGGGTAATTGATGGTATGATTCTTATCTCCCGTTCTTGGGCTCGTGCTTTATTTGATACTGGTTCAACCCATTCTTTTATATCTATGTTGTTCGCAAATACTTTAGGATTGGGTGTTGAGAACCTTAGTATACCTTTGAGTATAAGAATCCCTTTGGGTAGAGTTCATGACTTGACAACTTTTTGTAAAGCAGTGAGCATTGGGATAGGTGGTAGGAGGTTTTCTGATGATTTGATTGTGATGCCTATGGAGCAGTTTGATGTGATTTTTGGTATGGATTGGTTAGCTAAGTATCGGGCTATAATTGATTGTTATAATAAGAGAGTGATACTTCACATAAAGAATGGTAAGGTCGTTTATCAAGTGACTCACGGGGTGTGGCAACCAAGTCCAATTTTGAAACCATTGTTAGGGGGGAGAAGAATGCTAGAGACTTATGGGAGTTTGTTTGCTATTAATGGAGAAATGGGGATGGTTAACTAGTATTCTTCATTGTATGTAGTTGAGGAGTACCCAGATGTGTTTCCTGATGAGTTACCAGGGTAACCGCCAAATAGGGAGATTGAGTTTTGTATAGATTTAATCCCTAAAGCTCAACCAATTTCCATGACTCCTTATCGTATGGCACCGACAGAGTTGGGGGAATTGAGGAAACAATTGGGAGAGCTTATAGAGAAGGGTTTTATTCGGGAAGGTACTTCCCATTGGGGAGCCTCCGTTTTGTTTACAAAGAAAGCAGATGGTTCCTTGAGACTTTGTGTGGATTATCGAAAATTGAATCAGCTAACAGTGAAGAACAATTATCCATTGCCCAGGATAGATGAGTTGTTTGATTAACTGGGAGGATCAAAATTCTTCTCAAAAGTTGATTTAAGGTTCGGTTATCACCAACTGAAAATTCAAGAAGAGTATGTTCCTAAAACAGCTTTTCGAATTTGTTATGGTCATTTTGAGTTTCTTGTTATGCCATTTGGGTTGACTAATGCCCCGGCAGCTTTTATGAACCTTATGAATCAGATTTTCAGACCGTTCCTGGATAAGTTCGTGGTGGTGTTTATTGACGACATTTTGATTTATTCCAAGACTCGAGAGGAACATGCAAAACATTTAAGGATAGTCCTACAAACGCTTAGGGAGAACTAGCTGTATGCAAAGAAAGACAAGTGTGACTTCTGGTTGACCGAGGTCAAATTCTTGGGTCATGTGATCTCTCAAGAAGGAATATTCGTGGATCCAGCAAAGGTAAAAGCTGTTCTCGAATGAGAACGACCAAAGAATGTAACGGAGGTTTGTAGTTTTCTTGGTCTAGTAGGTTATTATCATCGTTTCGTTGAGAACTTCTCAAGAACTGCTATGCCGTTAACCAAGTTGATGAGAAAGGATGTGAAGTATTTATGGGATGAAGAATGTGAAGCTGCTTTTTTGGAGCTAAAACAAAGGTTGACCACAGCGCTTGTTCTTACTGTACCAAATAGTAATGAACCCTATGTGGTGTATACAGATGCCTCAGGCACCGGTTTAGGTGCTGTTCTGATGCAAGAGGGAAAAGTGGTGGCTTATGCTTCTCGTCAATTGAAACCACATGAAAAGAATTATCCTACTCATGATCTAGAACTTGTTGTTGTGATTTTTGCCTTAAAAATCTGGAGGTGTTATCCTTATGGGGCAAAGTTTGATATCTACTCTGATCATAAGAGTTTGAAGTATCTCTTCACCCAGCGGGACTTAAATTTGAGACAAAGGAGATGGGTTAAGTATATGGAGGATTATGACTTCAATCTTCAGTATCATCCAGGAAAAGCAAATGTGGCTGCAAATGCCTTGAGTAGAAAACCGCATGGGACATTGGCAAGTTTGGCATTGGATGACTGGAAGAGGACAATGGTCATTGGGGATTATAATTTGTGTTTATATGAGGACTGTAATGCAAGTTATATTTGTAACATAGTGGCCACTCCTAGTACCCTTATCTGTGTGAAATTCAACTTGAGGTTGTACTTTGAATTTCGGGACGAAATTCCTTTAAGGATGGTAGAATGTAAAACCTTAAATTTTATAAAGAGTGAAATTGAATTATTATAAAAAATTTGTGTAAAAGTGTAAGGGTCAAAAAGTTAGACTTCTAAAGTTTTAAATTAAAATTGTGATTTTTAAAAAGTTGAGGGGGTCAAGTTGTAATTTGATCGGATGACAGCTCCATCTTTAACCTCCAGCCGGCCATTTCTCTCTCTCTCCTCATTTTCTCTTCAGCAACTCCATTTTCACGAGCTCAACTTTGGCTCGTCGTTTCGACCTCGTCTAACCTCCGTTTTGCCCAAATTTGATATCGTTGGAAAGTTCGTGCGACGTAGATTCCATAGGTACCAATCTTGTCAAGTTTTATCAACGTTTAAGTGTTCGTTTCAGCAGAGGAAGGTCTGCCATTAACCAACTTTTATTTTTCTAGATCCCGACGAAACTAGGCAATTTCGACTCCGACCAACCCCATTTTCGTGTTAAGCATGTCGAGGACAACAAAACCCGCTTAGTCGCACTTCCTGCCACCGTGGTCGTCGAAATCTGCAGCCGAAAAATCGCCGTCGGCCGCCACTTCCGGCGAAGGTGAGTTTCCGACCTCCCGAACTTGAAATTTAGTTCCGGACGCGTCTACGAACTCGTTTTTAAGTGTAGGATCCATTTTTATAGATATTTTCCTTATAGGGCAGCCGTGTTAAAAAAATTATTTATCTTGCGTTACCGTGTAGATTCGATCCGAAACGGCGATAATTACTTTAGGAATCGAGATTTTTGGAGTGACCAATAGCTTACGTTGTGGTAGGATTTCTATCCTAATCTTTTAGTAATTTTTATGTTAAAGTGGAATTTGTTTAATATATAAGTATAATTTTGAAAGTATGTTGGTCATATGCGGATATATATATTGTGGATTGCTTTTGGAAGTATTTGTGGTTTGTTTGGTGAAAAATTGGTGACTTTATGACAGGTTTATAAATTTTGGTTTATTGAATTAGCAGCTGTTATGCTGCTGAAATTTTATAAATAAAAAGGAAAGATTTCAGGATATTGAATTATAAATATATAGTGCATTGATTGCATGGTAAGCCATATGAATCGTTTGGTTAACTTAAATACGGTTGAAATCCACCGTCCTAGTCATTGTGTGATGCTATCAATAGTTATTGTAATGATACGACTTTATGTCGGGGTTACTGTGCGAGTTACTGCGCAGGGTATTTTCTGTTATTCATATGATACGACTTTATGTTGGGGTCACTACACAGGTTATTGCGCAGGGTATTTTCTGGTATTGCTACCAAGGTTACGGTGTGCCAAATGTTATTTTCTTATTCAAAATAATTTACTGAAAACTATAGGCCACCGGATATATGACTAGGGGACGGGATTTACCTTGATGTGAAAGTGATATGATTTTATATAAATTCTTAAATGTTGTATGACGATTCTAGTACCATATATATTTTATGAAATGGTTTATTGTATTTATTAAATAATGGAGTACATAGAGTTTTAAATAATGATTTTAGAAAACGGTTTCCAAAACCTTATTGGGAATGAAATCCTACTAAGCACTAGCTCACCCCTCCTTTATTTTTTTCTCCCTTTCTAGGAAATGTGCAAGGTGACTTAGGTAGTCATCAGGCGAATTAAGTAGAGGGCCAAGGAAATCAGGGATTATGCCCATGGCATAAATGTTTAATTTATTTCTTTTCAAGTTCTATATTTGGAATTGAATGTCCTTGCATCTCATTTAAAGGGTTTGCATTTAATGTCTTCAAGACATTGTGTTAAGAATACCAGAGTGTTGGAATTTTATTTGAGATTCTAAATGAATTTGAATGCTTAATTATGATAAGTTGATCGCGCGACTAAGTGTTTATGATTTTATTATTTATTCTGAATCTATGATTTCTAGCAGGTGTTCACATATCTGTGGGAATGGTCCCCACTGGGATTAATTTAGAGTGTTTTTATTTTTGAATATTTATAATTCTGCCGCGGCCTAGGGTCCAGGTCGTGACACTGCTAACTCTGGGAATTCTGTTACCATCATTAGTGCAACATCTGGTAGCACAACAAATAAGCCTATGGTAAAGATAAGCCAAACTTAAAAATTCACGATTTGAAACCAATTAATTTGAGTTATTACAATTAAAACCAAGCCCTTCTCACCCTTGAGTGTGCAGGATTTCAAGCCAAACATTGTTTATATAATAACAATGGTTTTTACAATCTATGCATATTTGTTGATGGTTAAACATTGGAGTCTCGTTTTAAGTACCAATTTTAAGCAACCCAGTTCTAGCAAATTACATGACAAAGCAACATGGAAATTGAATGACAAAGGAAGTTTGTTCATGGCATCTCACATTGAAATTATATAAGTTAATTTAAGTTAGTGTTCATCTTGACATATGTCCAGGAAGGTTTCATTTCGGTAAAAATCCAAAGCTTTCAAGCCTCCATTTTATCAATGATAGAGGTTTCAAGCAAGCCTCTATCTCTACCCAAAGATAGAGACTTGAACCAGAGATGGGGATTTAATAGATACCTGTGCACTTCCTCCTAGATATAAATGAAGCCCCTAACCCCTCACAGAAATATTTGTCAACATCCTTAACGAGACAGAAACTAAAAGATATGATATAAGAGATTAACTGTGCTTACCATACAAATCATTGTCTATGAGTGCGACAAGCAATTCAATCCGATCGTCCTCCGTTAAATCATCTTTGGTAGCTTGGTAAAGATACCTTACCATCTTCTCATGGCCGAGAAAAGCAGCCACAAGAACTGGCAACATTTCATCTCCATTACGGATCATTACTAAGTCATTATTTGTCTCTGGCGACATCAACTCAGCAAGTTCCGTATCTCCCGACATTGCAGCAATAGAAAAAGCTGTATTTTTCTCTTTATTTATCTTTTTTAAATCAACTCCTTCCACATAGTTGCTCAACGTGAGTTTCTTTAAAAAATCATTTTTTCCTGCTGCTGCTGCGACATGGAGAACGGTGTCTCCTACGTCTGAGAGTTCGGCTCGAACATCGTCGGGGTGTTCCTCAAAAATTTCTTCAGCTTTGCTCCAATCACCTTTCTGGTGCAGCTACATATAAATCCGCGTATCGTTTACTAGTTTCCTCATCTATCAAGCCAAAATAAGCTCAAGTTTACACATATAATTAACAAAAACGCAAGTTTATATTTTTCAGTGGACGCATGCCTGACATATACAAGCAATATGTCCATGATAATATAATGAAAATTGTTGCCATGCAAAGTTCAATGTGAAATGAAATGAAATGTATTGAATTTCAATATAATTTTTTTATTTAAATAATAAGAACCATGAAATAAATTTGCAAAACAAGATTAAAAGTTTTAGTCATAGGAATGATTTTTTCTGACTTTTTTAAAAATAAAATATTAAAAAATAAGAAAAACTATTAGAAAGAATCTCATCTATTTATAAACATATACCATTAAAAAAGGTGTGATTTTTAAAATATTTTAATATTGAAAAAAATTTTATTGTTTTAATACCGTCTTTTGTTCATGAACTTATTGATGTTTAAAAAAAAAAAAAAAAAAAAACTTGGTTTATTAATTTCTGAAACAAAATTAATAGCAGAAACTCTACCACTGACGATATTCTTTTAAGGTTGATATTAAGATTTATGCAAATTTTTAACGCAGCAAGGACATAATTATAAGAAATCAATACCAATCTCATAATAATTATTTTCAGATGTTTGGATGCCGTCATCTTCTATTGCTTCATTTATCGGCATTTGTCTAAACCTGCAACAGCATACTTCATCTTGTTAGAGCTAAAAAAATTACTAGACTGGCTGTGCGACTGAAAAGAAGTTTCTAAACGTTGTACCTTTAGGTTTTGTACGCCAAATGCAATCCCCAGATCTAAAATGAAAGGCCTGAAGCAGATTTGAGTTGTTTTTATTGTAGGTAATAAAAAAAAATAATAATAATTATGCACCTCTTTCAAATACACTTCATTAATTAGAAATAATCTAATTTAAAATTTTAAACTTCTTTAATAGGAAAATTATATATATTTTAATTTTATTCTGCCATACTTTAGCAAATTGAACTATATTTCAAGTAATATACATCTTTTGTATTTATGATAGAAGTTCGAGTCTCATCGTAAATACTTAATTGTATATATGAAAATTTTTCTCATTTTGTAGGAATATATTTTTTATCGATATTATTAGAATAGATTTTGAGGCCATATGTTTAATCTTAGTAAATCTAAATGAACCTTGATTACAATTATTATATTATGTTATGATTATCCGTAAAAAATAAATAAATTTTAATCTTTTAGAAAATTTTTAATGGGGGTACGTAGTTAATCAAGGGGTTCATCTACCAAACATTGGCTGTAATTCAACAAATAATTGTCAAAATGACATTAGTGGGTACCTACCAATGGGCCTTTCCAGATCATTTAAACTAGGTAAAGGTCCCTGGATTATTACATTCAAATTGCATCTAAATAAGCCTCTTCCTTTGAGTTTTCTCATTAACTTCGTCTTTAATCCAAACTCCCAAAAGTTTGGATTTCATCACTTATTTACATGCTGTTTGAATGTGTTTTTGAAAATTATTTTTGGTTTTTAAAAACAAAATACAATTATATCTATAGAGAGAGAGAGAGGCAAAAAACTTTCATTTCTTCCAGTTGATCTAATGTGCAGTACAAAATAATAATCAAATCTCAAAAGGAAAAAACAGAAATTAAGAGAAAATAAAGAAACCAAGAAGAAGAAGAGAAGAAGTCTGGATTTTACCTCTTTAACTCTGATTGGGGACTGTTATCCTTGTCTTCAATTGAAGCAGAAAGCTAAGAAAGGAACTGAAAGAGAAGATGTAAGATGTATTGAAGCTGCTTTGAGCAGAATAAACCGCGTTGGTCGGATGCTGTCCAGTCTCTCAAAATGATGTGTGAAAACTGAGATAAGCGTACAAGATTAATTAAATGAGGGATAACAGCCCAATATTTTATATTGTTCATGCATGTGATCAAGTTGCCCAATATTAACTCAATAGTGCAAATTGTTTTGGTTGTTTTGACTTACCATTTACTTATTAGCTATATATGAGTTCGAGGACTAAATAAAATTATCCTAATACAGAGAACGAATTTATATTGTTCATGTATGCAATCAAATTGCCAATATTTAACTCCATAGTGTAATTTTTTTTTTTTTTTTTGGTTGTTTTGGCATAAATTATCATTAAAGATATTAACGAGGCCAATTTTTCCTATGAAGTCTTTCTTTATTCAAATTATCGTTATTGCTTACCTCTAGACAGTTTTCTTATGTTCACACTTACAACTTATGTTCATCTAGACTGTAAACGTAAGAACACTGTCCAGTTGTAAGCAATGCTGATATTTCAAATAAACAAAGACTTCATAGGGAAAATTGACCTCGTTTATGTCTTTCATAATAATTTAAGCGAAAATTCTATAAATAGCTCTTTAGAATGTAGGAAACTATTTTTTAAATATCAATAAGAAAATTTGGCTTTTCCCAATAGTCCTTCTCTATCCAAACTCAAGCCTTAAAAAGAAAAATCGACTATTTTATGTATGCATATATGTTCAATTGAGATTGAGTTGTTTGAGATTTTTTGTTTATTATTATTATTATAAGAACCTCCAGAGTTTCACACTCACATTTAATTTAGGACTTTTGTTATTATGTTAATTTATGTAGTTATTTTATTTAATTTAGGATTAGGTATTTCATTTAATCTAGGATTAGTTTTTCATTAAAGAAAATTACTTTAAGAAGAAATTTTTTTATTTAATTTATTTAATAATAATTATTATTTAAATTATTATTGTAAATCTTATTTTATTTATTTATTTTTATATAAATTTAATTGCAAATTTTAAAATTTTTTATTATTTATTTATTTATTTTGGTTATGAAATGGTAGTTTGGTAATTGATTAATTTGTTTTGTTTTTTATTTTTTCCTTTTTTAATACAGTAAGGGTATTTTGATCTTTTATTGTTTTTATCGTAAAACCATTAAAAATTTGGATAGAAACTGCTTTTGGCTGATAAGGGGGTTTTTTGGCTAACATTTTAAAAAGTTGGGTAAATTGATGTTATTTATCTTTTTAGAGGTTTGTTTTAGAGTTTACCCTAATATATATATATATATATATATATATATATCCATTTATAGTAAAGACATTATGAAATTTTTATTTTAGAATCATATATTTTCAGCGGATCACTTCACGGTGGTAAAATTTACTAAAAATAAATGATTATAATAAATTTGAGAATTATTTAATGGAGGGGTAAGGTTAGTAAACAAGTAATATGGCTAAATTCAACAAAATTTTATCTGTTCTCCAACAGTTGGATTACATTATAATAATGTATTGTCCCGAACATAACCTTATTCCATAAGAAACAGTAGTTTTTGTTGTACATATTAACTTCTACCATAAGCAGCCACCACAGCACCTTTGGCGATGCCTTTTGGGTCTCTGGATATGATGCACAGTGTGATCGTATTCTTTCCTCGTCTCGTTATCCTTGCGTAGTGGTGTAACTGTCTGGGGTGCTCGCGGCAATTTACTCCGCTGCTTAAAACCAATAGCAACGGCAGTAGTTTTCAAGTCCTGAGCTAGTAATTGCTGTTGAATGGGTTCGGAATCAGGTGGATGATTCTTATTCTTGTCAATCATCTGCAGTACGATTTTTCTAAGCATTTCCATTTCTTCATTGTTCTTACGTAGCTCATCTTTAATTTGTTTGAGTTGATCTTCGAGGAGTTGATTTTTTCCGTCCCCAAGATTCTTGTTCTCCTCAGGCTCTTGTTCTCCAATTTCTCCATTACCACTGGTAATCTCTGCAACTTAAAATAAATAAAACACCAAATAAATTAATAGACTGACAACCATTAGCAAGTCCTAATCCATAAATCGACGTGATACCAATTTGCAAGCACGTATGGATAGAGTTCCATACTTCATGCCACTCTTAACGTTTTATTGCATGAAGAATATGATGACATTAATGTTCTCATATCTTAATGTTTTGCATATATAATTAGATTAGTAGTAAAACTTATTTATCATGAAAGTTCTTTTTAAATTAGTATAACAGGTATACTCTACCTACGAGTTCACTTCAAGAAGATGTGGGATTTTTTTATGTGCTTCCTCTTCACTACCAAGGACTTTTACCATTTCTTGTCTCTTTTAGGTCCGTGAAGAATGAAGATTGAAAGTAGTTATGGCTTATGGATTTCCATTTGAATAGGAGAAAAAAAAAAAAAAAGAAAGAAGAACTTTTAACTAAAACGGCTTTAGGTAAAGAAACATGCTTTTACCATAAAAAGTGAATTTAAATTCTTTTTTTACCTAAACTCTCTCTTATCTCACATAATCTCATGACACATAACTATTATAATAAATGAATAACTAAAGTGTTATTATTTTACACCATCACTTTATTGACAATCAATCATATATTTAAAAATGAAAGAAAAAGTTGACGTAAGAAGAGAATACCTAAATCCCTAAAATTTTTTTACTATAATATTTTTAGTTTAATTTATGAAATATACTTTAGGAAAGTTCTCATGCGTGTTTGTGGAAGATGTTACCTAAGTTTTGTTTCTACTCTCAAAATGAATTTTTTTTTTTTTAAATATTAAAAAAAAAAAAAAAAAAAAAAAAAAAACACTAAACACATCTAAAGGTGTCAATTGGGTCTAGCCTCGGCAGCCTGAGCTCGGCTCACATCCGATCCATGAATATATTAGGCTTTAAAATTTTAGGTTCAATCTGAGCCAGAGGATCGAACTTGAGTGTAAACCAAAGTTAAAAATTACTAAAACAAAACTAAAACTTTTACATTAATACCTATTCGCACAATCTATTAGGCTTTAAAATTTTATGTTCAGCTCGGCCGAACCCAACCATCCAATTGAGACCTATAATTACAAATTTATTGACACAATTACTGTACTTGCAACACATGATGAAAAAATTCATTTTTGGTTTGATTAGTTATCATCAGATCCAAAAGTTAAAGCTGATAAATAAGACCCCTTAAGCTGATAGATAAAGACTTAACTATAGAATTTAAAATTTGAGGTTGATATGTGACAACATCTACTCACATGTAATGTAGACAGATGATATATATCAGATACATATTAAATGCCCTTTAAGCTATAATATTTAAGACTTGAGGTTGATATATGATACAATTTCTCACATGTAATATGGACAGATAATAGATATCGAACACATACTAAACATCTCCTACCATATAACATGTATAATGAGAAGATTTTTAGATAAATGAGGAATATGAGGTTTGAACCAATAACCTCTAAGCTCTAATATCATATTAGTTATTATCATATTCAAAGTCTAAGCTGATAAGAAATGGTCTAACTAGAATATTTAAAAATTTAATGTTGACACAAGATATTCCTTTTAGTATGCTTATGCTTTAACAGTAATTTTTCAATATATTACAAACTTGTCATCATTTGGAACAGATGACAACAGTTGAAAAGGAGACTGGGATAAACACAAAAGTACTTTTTATAATTGTCAAATGCTTTTAACTATATTAAAAGCACTTTAAAAGTCGACATAGAATTATCAAAAAAGAAACAAATTGAGCATGTGATTATTAAATTGGACAACATAGTTAGTAGCAAATCATACTAGACAATTGTTCATAAGCAATCACAATCTAAAATATATCTTCATGCATCTCAGTGCATGGGTGCTGCAATGGAATCATTCCTCAATAAAAATTCTTAAATATAACTCATGACTTGAATTAATATAGCAACAATTTGTAAAGGCAATATATTGAGCTTACTTATTGAATACATTATAAAAAGAGAAAATTATAATTTAGCTACCCAATTTGAAATTATATTCAGATGAATCAAAGGTTTTGAATTTATTACAATTTACCCCTTGCCGTTAGGGAATTTCTTTTAGACTTGATAGTAAACAACTAAAAGATCAAAATGCCCTTAGGTAAAGTGAAAAAACAATTCATTAAAAAAAGTGAAAATTGAAGTTCATGAACCCATATCAACAAACAAAAATCTTTAAAAAAAAAAAAAAAAAAAAACCCTCAGAAATTTGCAACAATCAAAGCTTAGTTGACCCTAGATGTCATCTAAAACAAACAAACAATCGCCCAACATCATTGACAATCAAGA
This sequence comes from Dimocarpus longan, assembly GCA_022984855.1. NCBI lineage: Eukaryota > Viridiplantae > Streptophyta > Magnoliopsida > Sapindales > Sapindaceae > Dimocarpus > Dimocarpus longan. Next base: position 18,493,339 of record CM041017.1, read on the forward strand.
TCATTAACTTAGCCGAACATCATCAACAACAAAAATAATGACCCAATATCATCATAATCAATCCACACACACATTCATTCAAAACTACCTATACACACATTGCAAACACTATAAAAACACCCATTGCAAACCCCCAACATCAAACACAAACCTAAACAATCGTCCAATCAGAAGATGAAGGAGACGAAGAAGACGAAGCGTGCAAAATCATCATCCAAGACGAAGCAAACAAAGTGTGTAGAATAGTTCATCAATAAGAACTGAGAGAGAGAGAGAGAGTAGTGTGTTTGTTAACATGAAATCTGGGTTCGAAGCGAACCTCGATTTCTGTGTTCAATCTGGATTTGAACCTAGATTTCTAAGCTTGATTAACTCAGAAATATGGGTTCAAATTAAATGCAGATGTTTGGGTTTGATTTGAATCCAGATGAAGAAGAAGAAGAAAAAAGAATAAGAGAAGAAGATGGACGATGAAAAGGGAAGGATGACAGTGATGAGAAGAGAAGATTGACAGATGAAAAAGAGAGAGAGAGAGAGAGAGAAATGGATGAGAGAGAAGACTAGAGGGATGAAAGAGTGTTTAAAGATGATTTTTGGGATAATTGATGATGTTCGAACTCGTCCATATTTTGATTGCAGGTTGATTGATGATGTTCATAGCACTTGGTTTCCATGCATTTTGTTTTTTATTTTTTTTTAATCCTTATTTTGGTTTTTTATTTAATTTATTATAAAGTTTTTAAAATTTACTTTTCAAAAATATATAAAATAAAATCAAAAGCAATTTTACTTCTTAATCAATTAACTCTAATGGAGATCTGCTAATGGCAAGAAGTAAATTGCAATAAAATCCAAAACTTTGCTCCCTTTGAGTATAGTTTTAAATTGGGTCGCTAAATTATAATTTTTCCTTAATAAAACAAAAAAAAATTAAACATTTTCCAAGAAAAAAACAAAAAGAAATAAATAAGTTACTACTAAAACTAAAAAACAAATTTTTGAAACATTGATAATGACCTCATGTGTATTTTTTTTTTTAAGGTTAAGGATTGAGATTGGCCCAGAGAATTACTGAGACCAATTGAGATAGAAATCTCATCTGTATTTGAGTGTTATATTTAACTAGTGATTGTCTCAGGAGGGTAAAAAGATTAAAAGATAAATTTTTTATTTTATTTCTTATATTTTAACAATTAATCTAAACTTTTACAATTTACCTTATTTTTAACTATGAATACATTACCAAAATTATAGTCCTTAAAATGTTAAAAACTCATCGTTTTTTAAAACTTTATGATCATGACTTTCCATGGTACATTCATTGTTAAAAAATGAGATAAATCAACAAAAAAAAAAATATTATAATAAAATTTCCTATGATAAAAATACCCATGGTAACCCTAATTAAAAATTATAAATATAAAAACAATTTCTAAACTCCTTCCATGTCAATAATAGTAATAATGTTTTTAAAGGAACTCTATTGTCCATTATGAAATGGATAATGGAGGATCATATTAAAATAAAAGTAGAAATTTTAATTTATAAGTATTAAAAAAAAAAGTCCAATAGATAGTGGATCTCCTCCTCTCCATTGATAGATCTAGAGATCCAATGGCGGATCCCTAGTGAGTTAGGTGTGAATCACTAATATCATCAACCATTAACGGAGATGGACCGTCTCCACCTATAAAGCTATAGAGAACAAGCTTTAGGTTAAACTTCCACCAATTTTTGTTACTGCTTTTTTTTTTCTTCTTTTATATTGAGAGATTTTCACTTTTCCTAAAACCAATAGGAAAAATTCATTTTTAATTTCTTAAACAAACTATTTTCACCTTATATCCAAGTTTATCAAAATATCATCAATTCAAAAATATATATGATTTTTAAAACCACTTAAAAATTGGTACCCAATTTAGTTATTAAGTGAACTTAAAAATCGGTTCCGATCGGTTTTTAAGTGGACTTAAAAATTGGTACAATCCAATTATTGTATTTGCATTGTATCTCAACAAAAACCTCAATTTTCAAGTTAAATCCAACAAATCTAATTCTAAACATCAATACCTAACATTTAGGATACAAAATAAATAAATAAATAATCACAAAAAAAAATCAAAAAACCCCAACAAAACTTAAACAATTAACAAATGAAGCCAAAGATCCCATACTATGAACAATGGAGGAGGAAAACAAGGTATGCAAGGGCAATTAGGGTAATTTGACTCTAGATTGCAATTAATTTATTTGAGGGATTAAAAATAAATTTTTTTGAAAAAGTGGATAAAACCGAATTTTCCTTTTCTACAATGGACATTTTTTTGTAATTTTCACTTTATTAATATTTCTCTGTTTTTACTTTAATAGTATCTTCAATGTCCATTTCCAAGAAAGATGGTTGAGATTTTGCTTTTTTGTGAAATAGCAAAGATGAGATAAAATGACGAAAATACTTTTATGCATGTTAACGAACAGGAAGGAAATTATTGTCTGATTGAATTTATATTCTGATTGTAAGTTGGCATAAATGCCTCATACTGGTAGCCAATAATTTGTTAAAAAGTAAGTTAAAGTGATAGATTAATTTAGCATTGATTAAATTTTTACTTTTCTTTTTTTACTTGGAAATATCTCACAGAATCGGAACAAGAATTGTAATATTTTGTTGACTGATTTTTGGACACGACTTAATCAATAATCACAATGATGTGACAAAAATAAAAGGGTTTAGCTGTTGTAAATTTCAAGTGCAAGATCTCAGATTTGTTTGCATAAGGATAGATCCAACAGATGAAAATATCGAACTCAAAAGTCAAAACTCAAAACAATGCAACAACAGACATACCGGGAGTAGAATTCAAGTTCAACCCAGAGTCAACATCAGAGACATCTCTCTGTCGACCAGGAAGGACCTTCTTGCTCTTTCTCATCTTCATCACCTCCATAAGCACCAACGTCGCCGCCATCACCGATATTGAGAGAGCATGTGGCCATCAAGTAATTAGTTTTAGCTCCGTTTATCCACAAAGAGCCGAACCCCACCTGCCTAAAGAGTCTAAAACGCAGACTTGCACCGAGTTTCGGACATGTTTTGCATGTGAGAGAGAGACATTATTATAAGTTGATGAACTAAAGAGCAGAAGAGAAAATTGAAGGGGACACAGTTGGTAAGGTCAACGGGTTTAGTCATTTTCCACACCGCATCTCATTTGGACATTAAACAGACATAATTCAGGTATATATGGGGGCTTTAATTATAATGTTGACTAATCTGTGAAATTATAATTTTTTTTTTCTTAGGAAGAGGAATTATACGAATGTAATTAAGATATGTATATGTGCATCTATATATATAGGTAATATATACTTTGTTTGAAACTGTTAATTGATTAAAAAAAAAAAAAAACACTGAGAAGGATTATTAAGTTTAGATTTATAGAGACCGTTAAAATTTTTTAGGGAATTAAAATATTTAGGCATATTCAATATACTTTTAAAAGTTATACTAAGTTTTCAACATTAACTTTTTTAATTACTTATAAAAATTTGTAATGTTATCGATATTCAATATAAGTTTTAATAACTTTGAAAGTGTATATTATATGAGTATTCATCATATATTTATAATACGTTTATAAATCTTATAAAAATCATGACGATGAACATATATGGTCTATCCAACTTAACTCAAAATTTGATCAAAATTTCACTAAACTTAAAACCACGTAGTATTAATTTAAATTGTTTCACAAATAGTATATGAATGTTGTTTTCATATTCACACCCTATCCATACTTACTGATGGAACCTGACCTGACTCCTATCTCGAGTCCGAGAGGATCCTGTGAAAACTATGGTCTTTTTGGATTAAAATTTGGATTTATTGAAAATCCTTTAAAATAATCACCATAATTTTGATAATCACTTTGATCAAAATGTAAATTGAATAAATCTAAAATCTTTAAATTTCTCGTGTTGAACTCATAACTAAATATATAAAATATTTATAAATATCTATAAAATAATAATTCGTTTGTAAAACTATTTTTTGAAATACATTTACGAAATATTGTTTATAAAAGAAATAATATATATAAATGTAACTGTTCATCATTATGTGGCCTCTCTCACAGTATGCCATAACCTGTATGAACCTGTGATAGATACTTGAAAAAAATTGAATTTATAAAAGAGTGAACGCTAACGTCTAGTGAGTGGATATAACTTTTTAAAAACATTTCTAAATAAAACATAATATACTTTTGGTAACAATAAATACTTCTCAATGGTTCATAAATAATCATATCTAAAAATAAAACTGAATATAAATTTTATATTGGTGTAAAATCACAAACTTCTATATAATTTATCTTTATAGCTTTAATAATATAAAATATAAAAATCTATAATCTGTAAACTTTTCTGAAATCTCTTTCCGTAAATCTCATAGTGTAAGCCCTCACCCAGATTTATTATTTTATAGTATTAGAAATATTCGAATTGAGTTACGGTAGAATCGCAAGCCTCCAATAGTATTAATTGAGGTTTATTATATTTTCGTATCGTAAGTCGGATGTCATTTGGTTAACCTTGGTGCGATTGCAAAGTGATTAGGGATGATTTACGTGTTAATCAAGCGAGGTGAGCATACGGAATAAAATAAAAAGATATTTTAATTCAACTAATGAGAAATGAGATAAGTGATTTAAAAAGCAGTGGCTATGGATGTGTCACGTGTCATCCATGGATTGGTTAAAAAATAAGTGGATTAGAATGTACCAAGTGGATCAATAGGATTGAAAATTATCTATTTTTGGGTACTAGTGTAATTAGTGAAAGTTTGAGGTTATTAAATGAAATTTTCTAGAGGAACTTTTTAGTAATTGAGCATTAATATATATATGTTTGTGATTTTGTCTTATTTGAGCACATTTTGGTCATTAAATCAAACAAAAAAAGAGAGAGTTTGTGTGAGAGAGAGAGACCGTGATCGAGAGAGTGCACGCCGAGGGAGAGAAGGAAGAAGAAAGAGATCCGATCCAATTTTCGATGCAGTTTCTTCACGAAAGTTGTTCATCTCCTTTAACAAACCCAACAAATTGAAGTAAAAAAGTTGGTTATTTGGTGAGTTATCTTAGTTTTAAGTTTGTTGGTTCTTGTGAGATCCATTTTTATTTTTGGTTTGATTTTCGAGTTTGAGTTTAGGGATGTTGAAAGGGATGTGTGAGGATGATTTTGGTGTGTTTTTGGAGTGATTTGGTGGAAGATAAATGAGAGAAAAAGAGAGGGAAAGTCATGGTCAAAAAATGGGTTTTTATGGAACTCTATTTTGTTTTCGATTATAAGACATTAGATAGATGCTTTAGAGGTTAGAGAATAATCTTTTGAAGTTAGATTTCAAAAACGAAAAGTTTAAGATCAATTTCGGAGCTAAACGGACAAGTTGAAAGGCGTTTTTCTAAACCCTTCGAAATGCATTCGTTAAATATTTGAAACGGTTTATTTAGCCTTGGTTGGGTGTTAGAACACTAGAGAATTGATTTTTGAAGTTGTTTGAAGTCCGAAGCAAAAAGTGATTTTCATTAGTAATCCGGTCGATTTTCATTCCGAGTTTTCGACAATGAGATTGAGTAATCTGAGGTATTCCTCGGATAGAATAAGTAAGATTCATATAGAGAAAACAAATTTCGAAAACCTCGATTGAATAAAAATTGAGATCCGAAAGTTTAGACGTTAAAGGGTAATAATAGAGATAAATGAGAATTTTATTGATTTTGAATGAGTTAAATGACCCTAAATGGATATTTGATGTTTTAGGGTAAAAGCGGAGAGTTCTGGAGGTATTTGGAGGAGAATCGGATTCTATCCGAGGATATGTTGTGAGTAGAACTACGAGTTTTAACATTAATATTTTCTTAAAGTTTATTGTAAAGTTAAAAGAATTTATTATAAATAGTTATTCATTTATTAATTGAATTTATATTATAATTCTAACATAAAGATTTTAGTTTATTATTTATGTACATGAGAATGTGAAGGGACCTAACCTGGATTTAGCCTCTTGAATCCGTGGGAAGCCCTCCCGGCACTCCAACGGACTCCGAAAACCTTTTATTTAAACAATTAACTTAGGAATCCGTGGAGCGAACCCGATTAAAACATTTATTCTTTTCCTCAACTAACAGAAAATGTGGTGGGAATTTTTTTTTTTTTTTTCTTCTTATTCTTAAAACCAGAAAACCATTTATTCGATTAAAAATTTTGCAGAAAAACGGACAGAGTTTCCTCTGTTTTTTTTTTTTTTTTTTACATTCCAATTTACAAAACCTACAAATAAAATCATAAACACTTCTAAAATTCATTCAATTTCTTCACTACCATTTCAGGACCTCAGGTCCATCACAATTTAATCACAAGAATATTTAAAAACGTTCAATGAAATCATTTTCATCCATAAAACAAAATATATGCATTATGTACAATTCAAAAATATTTTCTGAAATATTTTGGGCTTGAGTTTGGGTATTCCCAAACGTCTACGTATCTCAATTATTTCCAGAGGATCAAAGCACTCATAGTTCAGAGTTTAAGTATGCAGCTACTTATATACAATACAAAAATAATGATACAAGTATCAAAACCATAATATGACATATTTACAACCCAAACATTATATACATATTTTCAAGTTGTCGTCGTCTACAAATAGGCCGCCTACGACTGCCCTGGAGGATGCTCAAACTGCTCCCTAGTCTTAGTTCCTGAAAATTTTATTAAAACATTTTGAAAGAGTGAGCTAAAAATAGCTCAGTGAGTGTGCAGTTTAATAATAAAATACCTTTCAATATCTTTCAGTAAATCATAATATTTACAAAAATAAATAAAGCATTTCATTTCATTTATCAATTAAAAAAAATCATAAATATACGTTTGAAACAATCTTTAACATTTCAGTCACTACCAATGGAACCCAGGGAATAATTCACCAACCGACCTAAAAGCGACGGTGGCGGGACGATCCATTTCCAGTCATAAAACCACTACGCTGCGGATAAATCACGCCTTGCGCATGGTATTAATCATAATAATACTTTATAATGTATAAAGGCAATCCTATAATTTTTATCCCTTCCCTTAGTTAGTAACCTATTTCTTTACCCGTACCTTTACACATTTAAAGTATCTCGATCGATTATCCAGTCATTTCAGTCATGATAGGGTTTAGGGTAACCATCAGCTAACAATCCTTTTATAAACAACATTTCCTTTGAAAACTAAAATAATTTCTTTTACAATCCATAAACATTTGCCCGTTAAAATTTTCTTAAGTTCAAAACCTTAATTCTTGAGGTATCGAAATTTAAAATCATTTATATATTCCAACAATTGCATTCAATTCATAAACATATATAAAATATATATATATATAATATATTTAAAAGAAACATATATATATATATACAATTATATATTTAAACGAAACATATATATATGGTTTTACACTCACAACTTATTTCCGTCTGTTAACTTTCGATTCAAAGAACCTCCTTCACTTCCTACACGTCTCCGTTTCCGTTCGAAGAGTTTCCAATTCACCTAAAATTTAATCACTAATTTATTTAAAATTCTTTTCAAATACAACTCTAATGACAATAGAATTTTCCTTAACAATCTCTCAAACTAATTAAACCATATTCTTTCCGTTACATGCCCTTATCTTAATACCATTCATTTCCGTGATATTTCCATGTCCTAATACATTTAAATACACACTTGAAACCACCAATTTGAAAGAAAATAAAAAGATGACAGCTTGTACGCCATTTGTTCATACGACTACCTTTGAGCGTTACACGCATTCCAAATACACATTCAAGCACATACTTAGGACCTTCAAATCAACTTATCATCACCCAAATTCAGCTTATAACCAACTGCTCTTCATCCTAGTCGCAAATCACACAATAACACAATACACAATTTTCTTTCGGTTCCAACGTAATCACATTCTATCATGCATTTATACACTTAATAATTAATTAATCCTTATTTATTTAAACAAAACACATGCCACACACATACACATGTATACTGCCGAACACACGCAGAACACATACTCATCCCTTTTCACTTGATTGTCGGCACACACATCACACATAAAACTCTACACAACAATTTATTCATTTCAGCTTTTCATGAGGCAAAATCAATAAAACCCAACATAACTTACTTGAGTTTGATATCAGTGTAAACCACTATATTCGATTTTATGTTTCTTAGCCTTAGAAACTAAGTTATTGAATAAAAAGGATAAAATGGTCATTTAGTAAATAAAAAATATATATATAATATAAATGGATGGCAAGATTGTAAAACTTTAGTTTAGTAAGTTAATAATTCAATTATATGAAAAATGAGACAAATGATCATTGATTTTTATTAGTAAATAACATAACTAAGGGCAATTTTATAAATCCAACAAGTCAATAGAGGATATGGTGGTCATTTAGCAAAAAGGTGGCCATATAATACAACATTTAGTCACTTTTTGATTCAAAAAGAAGAAGTAGGTGTGAGAAACAAAAATAGAAGAGAGAGTTGAGAGGGAGAGCATGAGATGGAAGGCAATTAGAGGGGGAGAAGAACAAGTGATATTTTCAACCAATTTTCAAGCTTCCAAACAATTGTTCTAGTTGATCCCAAGCCAAAACATCAAACCCTAAGCATAGATAAGGTAAGATATCATCTTCTCCATAGACTTTAATGTGGTGGAAATGTGTAAAAGCATGATGTTGGGTTTGTATGATATGATGATGGATTAGTTTGTTTACTTGATGTGTTATTGTGAGATTTTGATGTAAATCAATGTTATAGTTATAAGTTGTTAAAAAGGGAGCTTGAATGATGTAAAAATGGTAGGTTAGGGTTATGGGAGAAGCCTAACTTGTGATTTAAATTGTTGGAAAAGCAAAGTAGTTGTAGATTAAATGTTTGATGAAAAACTTGTGAGAGATAGTTTTGTAAAAATTTGAAAGTTTTACTCTAGAATGAGTGTGTGGGTGTGTTATGGCTATGAAAATCAGTAGACAACCTCTGAGATTAGAAGCTTTTGAACTCAAATTTAGACAAATTTGAGGTTGGAAAAGCATAGAAAAGCATGTAGAAGTGGTAGAAGTTCAAAAGAGCTAGTTTAGACAAATTTTGTAATCCCGAGCTCAAACCATGGGCTGGAGATAACCTAGGCAAAACTGACATATATGGGGATGTTCTACACCTCAAATGATGCCTAGGAGTCATAGAAAATCATAGGTTTTGGAACGGATCGATTCCGATAAAAATTGCGCAAGTTATACGCAAAATAGTGTCGTTAGAGAGTCGATAGGTGAAATAGCTATGCAAATGCAATTTTTATTGCATGAAATGACTTGAGTTGATCATAAATAGGTAAAAGAACCTTAGATACGAAAGAAAAACCATCATCGCTTGTCCGATGTAAAAACTCGCTTTGAAAAGTGCCCAAAATGGGGCGTTTTGCCTAGATTGACATAGCAAACGATGGAGTTTCTCGACGAAACTTTACGGGCGACTTAGTTATGTGATAAGGAGATGCTAGAAAAAGGAACGGAGGTGAAACCATGGCTGGTTTCAATTCTGTTTTTCGTGGTCAACCGTATAGTTAAAAAGTTGACTTTTTGTTTTAAGCTTCCGGAGACCAAACGAAACATATGGGGATGATCCTAGGGGTTTAGAAGTAAGACTTTTACAAAGAAACCAAATCTTGAGAGCCTCGGTCGAGTCAAAAATCGAGTTGGGAAAGTGTGGTGTAGTGAGTTTTCAATATATTGGAAACTCTATTTTTATTAGTTTTAGCTATGAAAGTGAGTATGTTATAATGAGACTATGATGTGTAGGTGACGAGCACGCGGACGAGACGCGAGAGGCTCGTTGAGGCATTGAGAGCGTTGGGATCGAGGTAAGTGTCCTTCACTTCACTTACATCTAGTTGATTTTCGTTTATATGACAATGATAAAATATATTGTTTCAAAGAGTTTTGCAAAATGGTTTTCCAAAATCATAAGTTTTATGTTGAGTAATGAGTTATGCCTAGAATCTAGAAATGAGATTCGAAGGCGAAAGTAAGTTGCAATAAGGTTTAAAAGTAAATCAAAGTAAAGTTGAATTAAGACCCATGTGCATGTTGTGATATTAGCATCTTGGCACTACGTGGCGATGTAAAAAATTCTGCTCGTAGTTGTCAAGGTTGATAGCAATGTGAAACGATGTAGAAAATTCCGCATCTAATTGCAAGTGATGAGTAAATTGTACTACAATATGTGATGTAAAAAATTCCGCATGTAGTTGCGTAAAGAATAAGCTATTGGCACTACAACGACGATGTAGAAAATTCCGCGTTGTGGTTACCTAGAGTTGAGAAAGTTCGCCCTACGTCGCGATGTAGCAAATTCCGTGCGTAGTGGCTTTGCACATGGTTGTCTTATGAGAAATGGTTTTCAAAAGAAAAAAAAATAAAAATAAAAATAAAATCGATTACTTTCTAAGTAATGTCTATGCGGAGTTATACCTTTATATATATATTGCCTAACCTCTCTTTGTTTTGTGTAGTTTGTATACTTTAGTGGACGTTGGCACGGACGCTCTTGCATCAAAGACATTATTTTGATTAACTTTAGGTGGGGGAAATTATGAGACGAAATATATGGATGTTAATGTATTTTGACATTGTGTACATGTGTATATATTGAATCAAATAATTATGTGTTGACATGAGATAGTTGACGGATTATAAATTATATTTTGATATGTATATATAAATGAACCATTACACTTTATATGCACATATTGCACAAGGCACATATTTCATATAAGTATGAGTTGTTATATGTTAATTACATATGTGAATTATGTTTGTAAAAGAATTGCATATTTGTGAAATGCATGTTTGAGATTGAAAGAAGTTGGGCGGTGATCAAAATAGTTCGAAGTGTATTTCTTATGCAGGTTGATTTTGGAAATGTTAAATTTACAACCGTTATGCTGTACGATTTTTATAAAATTAGTTTTCAATCAAATGCGAAAAAAAAAAATTCACACCGTTTCGACTATATTAAAAGAAAATAAAATTTTTAAGCCTAAAACGAGTAAACCGGTTAAGTAAAGTAAAGGGGTTCGCTTCCCGGATTTCTCCAATCCGACAAGTCGGGTTCGGGGAGTCCGTTGAAGTGCCCGACGGGGCCCTCTAGACAAGAGCCTAGAGAAGGTCTGATTTGGGTCCTGTCAATCAGCCACTCCTCTGAGATTCTCACGGCAACCCTTTCCTTCCATTTCAGCTTGTCAAACTTGAATCACAACCAAAATCAACCATAACTCTTGAAATTGACAGCAAAGAACTCAAGAAAACCACTTAAAAAGTCAAGTTATTCCTCTTACCTACTGTAGACCATCATCTTCACGCCTACCCCTGTCATCTTCCTCCATTTCTTGGCTTCATCCAGCTACTTTCAGCTCCACTTTTTCTGGTCCCAGCTCGCCCGAAATCTCCTTTCTTCACTCGCGGTCTGTAGTGCTCGTCAACAGCCCACGCGACTTCAGCTTCTTCCCGATTCTAAGCTGTCTTTCTCACTTTCAGATCTGGTTTTCTGGGCTAAAATCAGAGGTTCATCTTGCTTCTTCAAGCCTCTATCTGACCGTGAAGAAACCCCTTAGTTGATCGGTCTTGTTGCTGTACTTGGTGGCTGAGAGAGAGATCGCCGAATAGAGAAACTGTCTTCGGTCTGTTGTCGTCTGATTTCGGGTCTGCTGGAGGCTCTGTTTTTGGCTCCCGATCTGATCTGAAAGAACACAATAATAATACTTCACATATTGCCCAAACGCCCCTCAATTTTCTTCAATCATGACAACTAAAACTTCAATCTAAATGTTGCACTTAAACCCCTCTTTTATTACTATTTTTATGAACTTCACTTATCCATTTTCACTCATGTCCATACTCATTTTTAATCTATAATTAACACTTCCTAATGACCTCTTTTAATCCTCATCACTTATATTTTTCATAAATAAAATTATTCCATAAAAATAAATACGTTAAATCCGTCAATTTCCATAATAAGTTTAATATCGATAAAATTAACCGTTATTTCTCTCAATAATATTTCTAAAATATTCCACCCTTATCAATTCATCAAATTAACCTTATAAACATTCAATTAGACCCATAATTGTTCACTTGCATCACATAAAAAAAAAAAATTTCTCACAACGGTGAAATATTTTAAAAATACAATCACATTTGACGTATTTATCGATATTTATTTATATTCTTAAGCATAAAGAACTTGGTCCTAACAGAATGTGATAGAATTAAATATTTTAGACTTATTGCCTTGAGATTTAGAATATTTAAGTATATTAAGAAAAAAAAAATTTAATAGCCTATAATTTACCCTAACCCCAGTTTAGTACCCGGTCGAATGCCCTATGCGTGATACGGTAGATGAGAAGAAATTAGTTAGTGAAATTTGAGTCTAGTCGACTCTTGTGTGAGCGAGGCATGAGTAATCCGTATGCACGTATAGGGTAATGTAGTCGGTCCGTAGCGTGGGTCCGCTTTTGGTGATTACACATGGTAGATTTCCACTCCTAGTAGTTAGTTAGATTTTATATGCTACCATGCCTGGAGTAGATATTTCCTGATTTACCATTTAAGCGAGCATCAGAAAAGATTTTAAGAAAAGATTTTAGAAAGTGTTTTAGAAAAGAATCTTAGAAAGTATTTTAGTTTTAAAAACTATATTTGAGATAATATTTTATACAAAAATGAGTTTTAATTCATATAAATTATACCACTTACTGAATTATACTCATATTTTTCTTAAAAATTCTCTCATATGTGCAGGAGCTAGTCGTCCAGTCGACGAGGTTCAGTTAAACGTGCAAGCGAACGTATTGGGCAACATTTACTACATGTATATATTTTGTTATTTTGATCATGCATATGTTGATATACATAGTTGTAAATATTTTGAAGAAATAGGGGATGCATTAGTTAAAAATATTTTATTAAAGTTTTATAAAATTCAGTGTTCAAATTTTATTTACTTGTTTGTGATTGTGTTGTGAGAAATGAGCCGGAGGCTCTGAAAGTTGAGAAATGGATTTCATAGAAGTGTTTTTATTAATTGTATTTGAAACTTGCAATGTGGCATAGTTTAGAAAACAGAAGGCATGCTGTCAAAATTTTTATTAACAAGTGAAAAATTTTTATCACAGCCACCTTGTAAAAGAAGTTAAAATTTCAAGCTAAATGATTTTTCGATGCCATGACAAGGTTTCTCTAAGCTGAGTATAGGGTTCATGGGAATTCTTTCGGGGTGCTACCGGGTCTTTCTCGGGTCCAGAGAAGAGATTCCGGAAGGGTGCAGTCAATTTGGTATCAGAGCTTTTGGTTTAAAATTATTTAGAAAATTTTTAAAAAGTTATGCATCCACAAAAGTTATTTATATATTTTAGTAAATTAAAAATTTTTAAACATTTCATGACATTCATTATTTTGACTGTAGTAGATCTATGCATCGAGTTGGTCGTCCCTGCACGTACAGAGTCATCGCTGAGACTTTTACTCCTACACCTGAGGTTAAGGAGCCCATTCATGAGTCAGTTAATGAGCCTGAACCAGAGATACTGTAGCAGCCAATAGTGGTAGGGCCAGCAGTTGATCTTATAGAGAGATTAGCAAGGGAAGAGACCTCACGCACCAAGCGCCACTATAGAGAGGGTTTTGACGCTGTAGGAAGTTAGGCGCTGATGGTTTTGACGGATCAAGGGGCCCAGATGCAGTATTAGAGTGGTTAGAGAGCATAGAGAGGGTCCTTGATCAAATGAAGTGCGTAGATTGCCACAGGGTTTCGATTACTTCATTTCTCCTACGAGCCTCTATGAGAGATTGGTGGGATTCAGTCAGGAGGAGAGTTATAGAGCCACTAACATGGGTCCAGTTTAAAGAATATTTTACTAAGAAGTTTTATCTTAGGGCCTACAAGGATGCAAAGATTGATGAGTTCTACCATCTGATTCAGGGTAATATGACGATAGAGGAGTACGAGAAGAAATTCATAGAGTTATCCCGAGTGGCACCGTTCGTGGTAGAGGACGAAGCAAATAAGTGTTACAAATTTCTTCAAGGCCTGAACACCAAAATCAAGACATATGTAGATGCTACAGATTATAGGGATTGTGGGAGATTAGTAGAGGCAGCTCTAAGAGTGGAGAGATCAGTTCAAGTAGAGAAAGCATAGCAACAGAAGAGGAGTCAGAGTCCGGGATGGCAAACAGGGGGACCCAGTAAGACCCCCAAGATAGGAGGCAGATCTGGAGGGTTTTCAGGCAGACAGCAAAGTCAGGAAGCCACCTCCAATCAAGGATCAGTGAGGTCACTAGCAGGTTCTTAAGGCAGAGACAGTAGCCAGAGTAGTATTCCTCCATGTGTTACTTATGGTAGACAGCATCAAGGAGAGTGTTACTTTGGTATGACTAAATGCTATTTTTGCGCTCAGGAGGGACACTTGAAGAGGGATTGCCCATAAAGGACTACAATATAAACTAGTAAGTCGAGACCAGCGACTCAGGCACAGTGGAGTATAGGGCAATCGAGAGGTAGGGGAGGTCCACATGGGAGAGGACTGGGGACTCCTACACAGCTAGGTAGAGGTATGGGTCGAGGTACCTCAACCAAATGACAACTAAAGAGACCTACAGTACAGGTAAGGGTGTTTGTTGTTACCCAGTAGGAGGCAGAGGCTAGTCTAGAAGTGGTTACAGGTATTATTTCGATTTTCGATCAGATGTTCATGCTTTAATAGACTCGGAGGCCACACATTCTTTCATCTTTAAGAGCTTTACTAGTAGGGTAGAGTTATCTTTAGAGCCCTTAGAGAGTGGGATGATAGTTGCTACTCCTACTGGGGATACATTGGTGGCTGAGAGAGTATACAGAGGTGGTCAGGTTATGATTGAAGGCAAATCATTCCTAGTTAGTTTGATATTGTTAGATATTCATGATTTTGATATGATACTAGGAATGGATTGGTTAGCTACTCATCGTGCTATGGTTGATTGCTTCCGAAAGGAAGTCAAACTTAGTACTCCAAGGGAGCCAGATGTGGTGTTCAGGGGTGAACGTAGGATGCTTCCTTCGTGTATGATATTGGCTATGATAACTAGGAAGATGTTGAGAAAGCAATGCATGGGTTATTTGGCTTATGTGGTGGACACTACAAAGACTATGGCCAGATTAGAGGATATTCGCGTGGTTGGGGAGTTTCCAGATGTATTCCCTTATTATCTTTTTGAGTTGCCACCAGATAGGAAGATTGAGTTTGAGATTAATTTGATTTTGAGGACAGTACCTATAGCCAGAGCACCCTACAGGATGACCTCTACTAAGTTGAGAGAGTTGAAGGTGCAATTAAAGGAGTTAGTAGATAAGGGTTTTATCCGATTGAGTGTTTCTCCCTAAGGAACGCCAGTGTTATTTGTGAAGAAAAAAAAGATGGCAGGTAGTATGCGGTTGTACATTAATTATAGATGGTTGAATAAAATAACGGCACGAAACCAGTATCCATTTCCTCATATTGATGATCTGTTTGATCAGCTTCAGGGGGCTAGTGTGTTTTCGAAGATTGATCTGAGATTCAGATACCATCAGTTGAAGATTAAGGCAGAAGATGTTCCTAAGACTACGTTCAGGACGAGATATGGACACTATGAGTTTTTGGTTATGCCTTTCGGGCTAACTAATGCACTCGCAGTATTTGTGGACTTGATGAATAATATGTTTCATGATTTTTTGGATAAGTTTGTGATAGTGTTCATTGATGATATTCTAATGTACTCGCGCAGTAGGGAGGCACATGTTGAGCCCTTAAGAGTAGTTCTACAGATCCTGCGGGATCACCAACTGTACGCTAAGTTCAGTAAATGTTAGTTTTGGTTGGACAGCTCTCTTTTTTCGGGCATGTAGTATCCACAGATGGGATCAGTGTTGACCCTCAGAAAGTTGAAGCTATTTTACAATGGAAGCAGCTAGCCACAGTTATAGAGGTCAGGAGTTTCTTGGGATTGGTAGGTATTATAGAAAATTCATAGAGGGATTCTCCAGGATAGTCATTCCTTTGATGAAATTCACAAGAAATGATGTTAAATTTAAGTGGTTAGAGGCTTGTCAACAGAGTTTTGATGAATTAAAGGCTCAGTTGACCATAACTCCCATTCTTACACTTCCTTCCAGGATAGAGGGATTCGTAGTATACAATTATGCATCCAGACAGGGTTTGAGGTGTGTGTTGATGAAGAATGGGAAAGTAATAGCATACGCATCTCGACAATTAAAAAAGCACAAGCAAAATTATCCAACTCATGATTTGGAGTTAGTAGCAGTGGTGTTCACTCTGAGGATCTGGAGACATTGCTTGTATGGGGTTTCTTGCTAGATTTTCACAGACCACAAGAGCCTCCAGTATTTACTCATGTAGAAAGAATTGAATATATGGCAAAGAAGGTGGTTTGAACTGATTAAAGACTATGATTGCTCTATAGAGTACCATCTAGGAAAAGACCATGTTGTAGCTGATGCCTTAAGTAGACAACCTAGTAGCTTAGTGGCACATCTAAGAATAGGGTACCATACGTTGTTGAGGGATATGAGATCTTTAGGGGTTCAGTTGATGACTTCGGATTCAGGTGCACTGGTAGCCACATTTCAGGTGAGACCGGTACTCTCAGATCGGGTCCGAGAGCTTCAGGGATAAGATCCTCAGTTGGTCGCGATCAGACAGGGAATTGAGTTGGGTAGAGGCCAGGACTTATCAGTGAGAGAGGATGATAAACTGATGATGGGATAGAGATTGTGTGTTGCAGACTAGGCGGATCTTAAGAGAGAGATACTGGATGAGGCCCATACTTCAGCTTGTGCAATGCATCCTGGTAGTACGAAGATGTACCATACCTTGAAAGAGCATTTCTAGTGGAAAGGTAAACAGGTTAAAGTAAAGCACTAGAGACCAACAGGATTATCTCAGCCTTTCCCTATTCCAGAATGGAAATGGGAGTACATCACGATAGAATTGTTGGTTGGATTTTCGCACAGTCGGAGTAGGTATGATGGTAAATGGATAATAGTTAATTGTCTTAAGAAGTCAACTCATTTTCTACCCATACGCAGTATTTATCCCCTAGACAGACTAGTCAGATTGTATGTTGATGAGATTGTTAGGCTTCATGGAGCCCCAGTTTCTATTGTTTCTGATAGGGATCCTAGATTTACATCTCTATTTTGGCCTAGTTTACAGAGAACCATGGGCATTCGATTACATTTCAGAAACAACAGAAACTAGGTGTCTAGTTTACAGCATTCCATCCACAGACAGACGGACTATCTAAGTGCACTATCCAAACTTTAGAAGATATGCTGAGATCCTGTGTGATGGAGTTTGGTGGGAGTTGGGATACTCATATGACACTTATCGAGTTAGCCTACAATAACAGTTATCAAGCCTGTATCGGCATGACACTGTATGAGGCTTTATATAGGAGACAGTGCAGGACGCCATTAAGTTGGGATAAAGTGGGTGAGAGGAGATTATTAGGGCCTGAGCTTGTTCAGATGACTACAGATAAGATCAGGATTATTTGGGACAGATTGAAGATCGCTCAAGATCATTAGAAAAGCTATGCAGACAATAGAAGAAAAGACTTGGAGTTCCAAGTAGAAGATAAGGTATTTCTGAAGATATCAACATGGAAAGGGATCATCAGATTTGGCAAATATGGGAAGCTCAGTCCACGATATATTGGTCCTTATGAGATGATCGAAGTGAGTCATGGTATACTCGTAGGCCTCCAATAGTATTATTTGAGGTTTATTATATTTTCGTATCGCAAGTCGGATATCGTTTGGTTGACCTCGGTGAGATCGCAAAGTGATTAGGAGTTATTTATGTATCAATCAAGCAAGGTGAGCTCACAGAATAAAATAAAAGATATTTTAATTCAACCATTGAGAAATGAGATAAATGATTTAAAATGTAATGGCTATGGATGTGTCACTTGTCATCCATGGATTGATTAAAAAATAAGTGGACTAGAATATGCCAAGTGGACCAATAGGATTTGATAATTATCCATTTTTGGGTACTAATATAATTAGTGAAACTTTGAGGTTATTAAAATAAAAATTTTTTGAAAGACTTTTTAGTAATTGAGCATTAATACATATATATGTGTGTGATTTTGTCTTATTTGAGCACATTTTGGTCATGAAATCAAATAGAAAAAGAGAGAGTTTGTGTGAGAGAGAGAGACCGTGATCGAGAGAGTGCACGCCGAGGGAGAGAAGGAAGAAAAAAGAGATTTGATTCAATTTTCGACACAATTTCTTCACAAAAGTTGTTCCTCATCATCTCCTGTAGCAAACCCAATAAATTTGAAGCCAAAAAGATTGCCTATTTGACGAGTTATCTCAGTTTTAAGCTTATTAGTTCTTATGAAACCCATTTTTATTTTTGGTTTGATTTTCGAGTTTAAGTTTAGGGATGTTGAGAGGGATGTATGAGGATGTTTTTAGTGTGATTTTGTAGTGATTTGGTGAAAGATAAATTGGAGAAAAAGAGAGGGAAACTCACGGTCAAAAAATGGGTTTTTATGGAACTCTATTTAGTTTTCAATTATAAGGCATTGAATGGATGTTTTAAAGGTTAGAGGATAATCTTTTGAAGTTAGATTTCGAAAAAAAAAAAGTTTAGGATCGATTTCAAAGCTAAACGGATGAGTTGAAGGGCTTTTTTCGAAACCCTTCGAAATACGTTCGTTTAACGTCTGAAACGATTTATTTAGCCTTGGTTGGGTGTTAGAACACTAAAGGATTGATTTTTGAAGTTGTTGGAAGTTTGGAGCGAAAAGTGATTTTCGTTAGTAAGCGAATCCGGTCAATTTTCATTCCGAGTTTCCGACGATGAGATTGAGTATTTTGAGGTATTCCTAGGACAAAATAAGTAAGATTCGTATAGAGAAAATGGATTTCGAAAACCCCTATTGAATAGAAATTGAGATCCGAAAGTTTAGACGTTAAAGGATAATAATAGAGATAAATGAGATTTTTATTGATTTTGAATATTATTTGAATGAGTTAAGTGACACTAAATAGATATTTGATGTTTTAGAGTAAAAGCAGAGAGTTCCGAAGGCATTCGGAGGAGGATCGGATTCTATCCAAGGACGTGTTGTGAGTGGAACTACGAGTTTTTAACATTTATATTTTCTTAAAGTTTATTGTAAAATTAAAAGAATTTATTATAAATAGTTATTCATTTGTTAATTGAATTTATATTATAATTCTATCATAAAGATTTTAATTTATTATTTATATATATGAGAATGTGCTAAAATTAAAGATTTTTTATTTATTGCCTTGAGATTTAGAATATTTTAGCGTATTAAGAAAAAAAAAATAATAGCCTATGGTTTACCATAGTCCCAATTTAGTACCAGGCCGAATGTCCTATGCATGATTCGATAGATGAGAGAAAGTTAGTTAGTGAAATTTGAGTCTAGTTGACTCTTGTGTGAGCGAGGCATGAGTGATCTGTATACACGTATAGAGTAGTGTAATCGGTCCACAGTATGAGCCCACTTTCGATGACTACACGTGGTAGATTCCCACTTCTAGTGGTTAGCTAGATTTTATATGTTACCACACCAGGAGTAGATATTCCCTAGGTTACCATTTAGGCGAACATCAGAAAAGATTTTAAGAAAAGATTTTAGAAAATGACTTAGAAAAGAATCTAAGAAAGTATTTAGTTTTAAATACTGTTTTTGAGAGAATATTTTATACAGAAATGAGTTTTAGTTCATATAAATTATACCACTTACTGAGTTATTGATAACTCTATTTTTATAGAATTATTTTATCTTTTTAAACCTGAATTCTTATTTAGTTCTTGATATTATTATTATTATTAAGTAAATTATTACATCTTTTTGTATTTTTCATTTTAAGAATAAAATTAGTGAAAAAATCACATATGGATCCCACCAAGTGCTATTGTTCTAGATAAGATCATGGCTACAAAATGAATGTCATTCGAAGCAGTTTATCGCCTCAAGAATTAGTCGAATCAGATATCGCATAAAGAAATTATCGCACTTTAAAGAGCGAATATTCTAAAAATAAATATTATGTCATGCTTATGTAAGGAATGATGTAATGAAAACTATGATGTAAGCAATGATGTAATATGAAATTTGACTTGCATAAGGTAGGTGAAATTATTACGTAAACGGTGATGCAAAAGGGTGAAAATTTAGGAAGAGATTATGCATGTGATGATGTAATTGGAGGTGAACGTAGTCTATAAATAGGCTTTAGGATCACCATTCCATTCATCTTATCAAAAACCAAAACAACAAATAGTTTAGAGAAAGAGAGAGAGAGAGCTTGGAGAGAAGGAGCAAAGTAGAGAAAGAAATTCTACGGTGAAACTTTAATTCACTAAGTTTTCTTATCTTTTATTATGTTTAATTTTCTAGTCTTTGTAAATTTTAATATGGAGTAGATTTATTTTTCTAAAGTTATGATATAGCCTAACTTTGATGTTCCAATCATTTGTTCAATTTAATTAATGATTTTTTTATCTTGGTTGATACATTTAATACTGTATTTAATACTTTTAAATAATTGATCACTATTTAGTTAAATTGTTAATCATAATGATAGCGGAAGCTAATTTATATGTCTAGTTCAATGTATTGAATGTCATAAATTACATATAGGATAAAAATATACTTGCATAGTTTGTGTAGTCTATAAAAGAGATCCATAAATCTTAATGAATCCATTAATGTTTTAACTTGTATGAGGACATAGCAGTTAAGTTTTATAGAGTATTTTCCTTAGACCTCGAGAAGGGTTATGTGAATAATTTAGAGAATCTTAACTAGCAACTAGATAATTAATTTTTATTAAAAGAACAAATGGGAGGAATAAATTAGTTATGGTAAAATCAGAACCTTAAAATTTTCATTAATTGAATTAATTTTTATTTATTTATATTTGCATTTAAATTTAGTTGTAGTTTTCACTTTCAATTTCGTTTGCCAAATAAAAGTTGAGCTATTTTAATGTTGGACATTAATTAACAACAATCCTCGTGGGACGATACTTTTCTCATCATTATATTACTTATTCAGCTCGTCCACGTGCGATTTTGTACGAGAAGTTTTTGGTGCCGTTGCCGAGGATTGTTTGTTTAAATTAATATTAATAATATGTAACTCAAATTTTAATTTAGTATTTTATTTAGTCATTTATTTATTTTTATTCTTATTTGCTTTATTACAAGTGTTTTTTTTTTTTTTTTCTGATGT
Source organism: Dimocarpus longan (assembly GCA_022984855.1). Lineage (NCBI taxonomy): Eukaryota > Viridiplantae > Streptophyta > Magnoliopsida > Sapindales > Sapindaceae > Dimocarpus > Dimocarpus longan. The sequence goes on from CM041017.1 coordinate 18,514,784, forward strand.
ATGAGAAAGTCCAGGAATGAAATTCTAATACCATTTGATCCAGAAATTGAAAGAACTTACCGTAAGAATAGGAAAGAAACAAGGAAAGCTGCAAGTGCTGTTCTCATAGATATGGCTGAAAAACCAAACAACGTATAAAACATTGTACCAATAAATATTGAAAATACTTTAGCATTACGAGATTATGCTCTACCCACAGTGGATAATTCTTCGGCAATATGGTGATCGACCATTGCAGTTAACAATTTTAAGATCAAACCAACAATTATCCAGATGGTACAAAATAACCAGTTCGATGGGGCTCCAAACAATGACGCAAATGCCCATATTGACAACTTTTTGGAGATTTGCGATACTTTTAACCATAATGGTGTTACTGATGACGCCATTCGATTGAGATTGTTTTCGTTCTCGCTTCGAGACAAAGCCAAGAGCTGGCTCAATTTTTTATCATCAGGGAGTATTACCACATTAGATACCTTAGCACAAAAATTTCTAGCTAAGTTCTTTCCACCAACCAAGACTACAAGACTACGAACCGAGATAGCCACATTCAAACAACTTGATGGAGAGTCATTGTACGAAACATGAGAAAAATTTAAATATCTGCTAAAAAGGTGCCCACATCATGGAGTTGCTGACTTGTTATAGCTACACACATTCTATAATGGTTTGGGGAGTTCCACGAGAACATTGATAGATGCCGCAGCTGGTAGAACACTTTTGAAAAAACCTCAACAAGCCGCTTGGGATTTATTGGAGGAAATGGTTGCAAATGTCTATCAATGACTATCAGAAAAAGCAGTTCCGAAAAAAATTTCCAGAATACAAGAAAATGATGTGTTAACTAGATTTTCCACCTAGGTCGAGACATTAGTCAAGCAACTCGGAAACTTGATAGCTAATGTCATTTATACTCAATCAACATCTTGTGATTTTTGTGGAGGGGACCATTCCAACGGGTAGTGCAATAAAGACCAGACAAGTCAAATTTTTTTATGGGTAATAACAACAAAATAACCCGTACTCCAACACATATAATTCAGGGTGGAGGAATCATCCAAACTTTTTATGGAAAAACAACGATTGACCTAAATAACCACATCCACCACCACTTCAACAGCAGCAGGCCAACAAATCATCGCTTGAAGAAGCACTTGCTCAGTCACCGTAAGTACTACTCAATTTACGACAAGAACAGACAGCACGTTTCAGAATCAAGCTGCTTCCATCTGAAACCTGGAGGTACAAATAGGTCAAATCTCAAATCTGCTGACTGTAAAACCTCAAGGAACCTTACCAAATAACACAGAGACTAATTCTAAGGAGCACATTAAGGCTGTCACATTATGAAGCGGTAAAATGCTGAAAGATCCTATCAAAAAGAACATACGAAAAAAAAGAATCTAGCACGATAGAAGAAGAAGTGATGATTGAACAAAAAGAAACAAAGAAGTCAAAATCAAAGTTGTTTCCAGACAATCTGACACCCTACAAACTATCATTACATTTTCCTCAGAGATTCCAAAAGCAGAAACTGGATAAACAATTTTATAAATTTCTTGAAGTTTTCAAGAAATTACATTTTCCTTTTGTAGATGCTCTGGAATAGTTGCCCAACTATATGAAGTTTATGAAGGAAATCCTATCAAACAAAAGAAAGCTGGAGGAACATGAAATAGTAGCTTTGACCGAAGAATACAGTACAATCCTGCAGAAAAAGTTACCGTCCAAACTCAAAGATTTGGGGAGTTTCACAATTCCTTGCACCATCGGTGATTCATTCTTTGATAAAACATTATGTGATATTGGTGCAAGGATTAACTTAATGTCATTCTCTGTTTTCAAGAAACTCGGCTATAGAGAAGCAAAACCTACTATGATACAACCAGCTGATCGATCAATCAAGCATCCAAGGGGAATTATAAAAGATATCCTAGTAAAAGTGGATAAGTTTATATTTCCTGCAGATTTCATTGTGCTAGACATGGAGGAAGACCAAGAAATACTCATTATTTTAGGTAGACCATTCTTAGCAACAGGAAGAACTCTCATTGATGTACAGAAAGGTCAACTCATACTAAGAGTTCAAGATGAAGAAGTGACCTTCAATGTGCTAAAAGTACTCAAACATCAACATGATGTCGACAACTGCATGAAGGTAGATGTGGTGGATGAATGTATTAAAGAAATACATCAAACCATCACTCCAAAAGATCCGCTTGAACCTTGCCTAAATGGAACACCACACTCAGAAAGTCCAAACATCATGGAATGTGTTAACCAATTGGAAGTTTCACCTCCCATCTTTATCAAATGACCTTTCGAGGAGCTTTGAGCGAGTAAGAGACAACCGATACCATCAACAGAAAAACCACCAGAGTTGGAGCTCAAGCCACTTCCAGTTCATCTCAAATACGCATTCTTAGGTATTTCATCTACACTACCTGTTATTATTTCATCTTTTCTAAGTAGAGAACAAGAGAAAAAACTTTTGAAAGTACTACGAGAACACAATATGGCTATTGGATGGTCGATCGCAGATAGTAAAGGAATCAGCCCATCTATATGCCAACACAAAATTCTCATGGATGACAAGTACCAACCATCCATCGAGCACCAACGACGGTTAAATCTAAACATGAAAGAGGTTGTTCGAGCAGAGGTACTTAAACTTCTGGATGCAAGTATCATTTATCCTATTTCGGACAGCACATAGGTAAGCTCGGTACAAGTGGTGCCAAAGAAATGAGAAATGACGGTAGTCACCAATGAAAACAATTAGCTGATTCCAACACAAACAATAACCGAATGAAGAGTATGCATTGACTACAGAAAACTAAATAAGGCAACCAGGAAAGATCATTCCCCTTTACCCTTCATCGATCAGACGCTTGACAGATTAGCTAGTCACCCTTACTATTATTTCTTAGAAGATTATTCTAGTTACAATCAAATTTCTATAGCACCTGAGGATCAAGAAAAGACTACATTCACATGCCCATATGGAACGTTCGCATTTCGAAGAATGTCGTTTAGTCTATACAATGCACCAGCCACCTTCCAACGGTGCATGACGTCAATTTTTTCAGACATGGTGGAGCGTTTCATCGAGGTATTTATGGATGATTTTTTAGTCTTTGACTCATCATTTGATTATTGTTTGGGTAATTTAGCATAAGTACTAAAAAGATGCGAAGAGACAAACCTGATTCTTAATTGGGAGAAATGTCATTTAATGGCATAAGAAGGGATCATTTTAGGTCATAAAGTTTTGGCCAAGAGCATTGAGGGTGATAGAGTCAAGATTGAGGCAATTGAAAAGCTGCCACCATCAACATCTGTTAAAGGCATTCGAAGTTTCTTAGGGCATGCAAGGTTTTATAGAAGATTCATCAAGTACTTCTCGAAGATCACAAAGCCATTATGCAATTTGCTCGAGAAGAATATTTCATTCCACTTCAATAATACATGTAGGGAGGCATTTGAGATGCTGAAAAAGGCTCTTGTGATAGCCCCAGTTGTTATTGCACTTGACTAGACTTTGCTTTTCGAGCTAATGTGTGATGCTAGCGATTATGCCATCGGAGCTTTGCTAGGCAACGTATTAGTAAGGTTTTCCATACCAGTTATTACACTAGCCGTACACTAATCGATGTACACGTCAATTATGCTACCACCGAGAAAGAGCTTATAGCCGTGGTCTTCGCGTTCGATAAATTTTAGCCATGCTTGATATGTTTCAAAGTCATTGTATTCACATATCACTCAGTCATCAAGTACCTTTTAGAGAAAAAAGATACAAAACCACGCCTGATCCAATGGGTCCTTCTACTGTAAGAATTTGACTTAGAAATTCGAGATAAGAAAGGAAGTGAAAATGTGGGGGCCGACCATCTTTCTAAACTAGAGCAATGAGGGGATAAGGATGATCTTAACACAGCAATTAAAGAAACTTTCCCTGATGAACAACTCTTTGTTTTGGATACAAGTAATATCCTATGGTATGCTAATTTTGTTAATTTTCTTTCTTATAATGTTTATCCACCTGACCTTTCATGATAGTAAAAGAAGAAATTCTTGGCGGATGTAAAACATCACTATTGGGATAAGCCGTTCTTGTACAAGTTATGTCCAGATCAGATCATTCGACGATGCGTTTCAAAAGATGAAGCAAGAGATATTCTCCACCATTGTCATTCTTCTGAATATGGTGGACATTTTGAGGCCAATCGAACTATAGGCAAAATCCTTCAATCTGGATACTATTGGCCTACCATTTTCAAGGATGCTCAATCGTATATTGCTACATGCGATCAGTGCCAACGCACATGTAATATTTTACCAAGGCATGAGATGACCCTTAACAATATTTTGGAAGTAGAGCTGTTCGATGTTTGGGGTATCGATTTCATGAGACAATTTTCACCGTCTTTCAAGAATCTTTACATTCTGGTAGCTGTAGATTATGTGTCAAAATGGGTTGAAACTATTGCCACACCAACCAATGACTCTAAAGTGGTGGTGAATTTTCTATGTGAAAATATTTTCACCAGATTTGGAACTCTAAAAGCAATCATCAGTGATGAAGAAAGCATTTTTGCAACAAGTATTTTGATGCTCTTCTAGCCAAATATGGGGTCAAACACAAAGTTGCTACAGCCTACCACCCACAAACCAATGGACAAGCTGAAATCTCAAATCAAGAATTGAAATGGATTTTGGAAAAGATAGTAAGTGCATCTCGAAAAGACTGGTGGAAAAAGCTGAATGATGCATTATGGGCCTACAAAACAGCGTTCAAAACATCGATTGGGATGTTTCCATATAAGTTGGTATTCGGAAAAGCATGTCACTTACTTGTTGAACTTGAGCACCGTGCATATTGGGCTATCAAAAAGTTAAATTTCGACATAGGAGCATCAGGAGCTTTACGAAAGTTACAACTCAATGAGAAGGACAAATTCCATCATAGTGCATATGAAAATGCTAAGTTTTACAAAGAACACACAAAAAAGTGGCATGATCAACATATCTTAAACAAAGAGTTCACTTCAGGACAGAAGGTTCTTTTATTTAATTCACAGTTACGTTTGTTTTTGGGTAAACTCCGCTCCAGATGGTTTAGGCCCTTCACAGTTGTTCAAGTTTTTCCACATAGTACTGTTGAAATTCAAAGTGCGGATCGTCAATTCAATGTCAATGGACAACGACTCAAAGCTTACATGAATGGTGAAGAGCCTCAACAGAAATCCACCATCGTGCTTTTAGACCCAAATTAAAGCGTTTTTCAACAGTCAAGCCAACAACTATAAATTAAGCGCTTCTTGGGAGGCAACCCAAGTCTTTTTCCTTTTTAATTAGTTTTCTTTCGTTTGTGTGTTATTATTTTCTCTGATAATTTTCTTTTCTCTTTTAGAGATTGAAGCAAATCTTGCAACACTCAAAAATCATTTCCCTACTCTGATTCAGGATGTGCTTAAAAAGATTTAAAAATGCAAACTCTAAAAAATGAAGGCGCTAACATGTTTTGTTCTTCTCGAGCATATTCGGTGGATCATTAAAGCTAAAGTGCATCTAGCAGGTGAGTTAAATAATTCATTCATTAAACGTTTACCAGGAGTGGGAGGAAATTCTTACTCAAAGAAGAGAAGAGCTAAAAGAATGAGAGTCTGTCATAAGTGTGCAAGATGGAACTGCGACACACGCTGTAAAAATCCTGGATATTTGTCCATAAATCGAGAAGATAAAATTAAATGCATAAAGGATAGGCTGAATAAAGAGTCTTTGGATAATGTCCTTGAGACTCTTGAGACGTATCATTGTGGGAAAGTTTAACGCATTATTTTAGCTTTATGAGAGTTATTCATCAAAGAGAAATACCGTTACAATCTTAGGAATCTGACTTTAAAAGACTCTGTTTACCAGTTTATATGAAAATTGGATGGGAAGCTGATCCTCAACTCATAGAAGGTGTTTAAGCCGTTTTTGGACGTAAAACGAAAGGAAAATGTGAGTTACAATCACAACTACTATAACATTATTTTTTTTTTTAATTTATTCAGCAGCTTATTTCAAACTTTTACGATAATTGTGTTTACTTTTTGATAATTGTTTACCGATAATTTTGGATTTTTTTAGCTTGTTTCAAATTTTTGTGTTTACCTTTTAACGTTTCTTCACCTACTATTTTGAATTTTTTTAGCTTGTTTCAAATTTTTTCGATAATTGTGTTTACTTTTTTACATTTCTTCACCGAATATTTTGAATTTTATATTTTTAGCGGCTTGTTTTAATATTTTTTTTTTTTAAGATTGTGTTTTTTTTTTAACATTTCTACGCTTAACATTTTCTTTTCCTCCTGATCATAACTGTTTAGTATCGTAAAACTGTTCTTTTACTCTTTTATTTTCTTTAAATGAGCGTTTATTGCTGATAATAAATAATTAGTTTTGTATAAAAAAAAAGAGAAAAAAAAATGGCAGATTCAAAATCATCTGTGTTTTTTGTGGCTCGAAATCTTGTATGAGTACACAATATTCAAAGGTAGCTGTTGAACTTGGTACGGCTTTAGATGCTCAAAATATAGATTTAGTGTATGGGAGAGGCAGTTTAGGACTGAGGGGTTTTATCGCGGTAACTATAAATGTTGCAGGCAGCAGAATCTTATGTATCACAGTAAAGCCTTTGACTGAAAAGAAAGATATCATCAATATGAGTATAGGTAATGAGTTTCAAGTCACGAGCATGCACAGGCGAATATTGTACATGCTACTCAATGCTGATGCCTTATCGCATTACCTGGTGGTTTGAAAACGTTTGAAGAAATCTTCAACATTGTGTCCTAGGCCCATCTCAATATTCACAAAAAGCCATTAGGTTTGCTTAATACTAACGGTTTCTATGATAGTTTATTAGTTTTTCTTGATAATGCTGTGGAACGAGGTTTTGTGACTCAAGCAAACCGGCGTATTCTAGTCTCAGCTTCAAGTGTTGATAAACTAATTGACAAACTGTAAGACTTTGTGTCCGAAGTTGATCCAATTATATCGCAGGTGGTTTGGGATTTTGAAGTAAGCGGTAACAGGAAGCGTGCACTGGGTCTTAATATCCGGTTGTAACTTTCTTACTCTATGGTTTTATTAATAGCATTTACATTTATGTTTTTCTTCTTTTTATCTTACTAGATATTGGGGATAATGTCTCAAATAAGTTTGAGGATAGAGTTTGCTATTAAGATTCAAAAATTGGTTCGAGTTGAAACCAAAAGATAGCAGAGTAAGGAATACTTTTGTACTCTTGATGCGCATCTTTGTTTTATTTTCTTAAAAAACAAATTCATTATTTATTTATTTTTTTTCTCTTGTTTTTGAATTCTGTCATAATAAATTGACTAATTACTTTGTATTTGTTAATATAGTCTTAATGCAAGTTTTTAGTTGGATATCTTTACTAGAGAATAGTTATGAACATCTTTGCATGATTTGAGACTTTTGAATGTCATGATCTTAGTTAATTGAGTGGATGAATATCATGTTTATGTGAATTATGAACTATTAGTAGAGATTACCCTTGATGAGGATTTGAGCTTTTTGAATGTTTCTTTTTGAGGGATTTATTTGTTTCTATTCTTAAACACTTTTCACTTTACTCTTAATAGATGATCTCTATAGGTTTTACATTTAATACTAAATAACAAATCATCATTGTAGATAATATAAGTTTCTTTGATTTGAAAATTGGATTAACTTCTTAGAAGTGATATAGGTAATTTTTACTCCATATAAGTCTACTTTCCTACTTTAAATTGAGAGACATCATAAATCCTTTGAAGTCAAACACTTTGAACATTTTTCTCCGTTTACCCTTATTAAATGACCTATTGAGTCTTTAAATTTAGTCATACCTTATGAAGTTTGGGATCATACTATGTAGTAAAAGATGAGAAGGGAATTGAAATGTTAACATTTATATGATGTGCTTCTAAATAGCATTGTGATGCAAAAAAAAAAAAAAAAAAAAAAAAAGGAGAAAAGAGAAGTTATGATGAATTAAAGAGAATAAATGAAATACTTTGGTATGATCTTAATTTGTTGTTAAACCTATAACTTAAAATTTCTTACATATCAATTCACTACAAGAAAACACGGTATTAACGCCGGACTATCCATACCGGGCACTAAAGGCCTGGTATGGATAATCAATATAAAAAAGAAAAAAAATTTATTGGCAATTAAGCATACCGGGCGATTAGGGCCCGGTATGCGTAATCGATTATCCATACCGGGCGTCATTCCACCCGGTATAGATATTCTATTTTTATAATAAAAAATCCGAAAAATTTATCCACGCCGGTCGGATCCGGGGCCCGGTGTGGATATTTGGATTATCTACACTGGGCGAGTCGCTGCCCGGATTGGAAAATATTTATAAAAAAAAATGTAAACTATCCTTACCGGGCGCCCGACCCGCCCGGGAAGGATAATCAAATTATCCACGCTGGTCGGGTCGGTCACCCGGTGTGGATAAAAATCTTTTTAATTTTTTATATAAAAATTAATTATCCATACCGGGCGGTACACGAGCCCGGTATGGATAATCTGGGCGCTTTTTAGCCCATCTGCGATCTATTTTCTGCCTTCCACTTTCTCTCTCTATCTCTTTCTCACATCTTCTCTCTCTAGAAACCCTAGCTGCCGCTGCCGACCCTGCTGCCTCTTCGCCGTCGCTCTACCGGTCGTCCGACTTCTTCACCGTGCTCCTCCTTCGCCGTCCCGCCGGTAAGTTGCCTTTTCTTTTTCTTCTCCTTCTTTGCTCTATCTTCTTCTTGCCCGTTTCTTCTTCTTCCATCTCGGTGATCACATCTTCTTCTTGTTCTTCTTCGTGTTCATCTTCAGATGCTCATAAAGTGGTGGCCGGACTTTCTCGGCAACCTCTCTTTTGGTGGGTCCAGACAACCCACCTCCTGTAACAACCCCAAAACGGTGTTTTTTGGGCGGAGACTCACTCAAAACCCCAACTTTGGACTACCCACTTCGGCTTTCTTGTGGCTGAGTAGAGATAGAAATGGTAGAAGACGAGGGCCTGTAAGGGTGGCGGCGGAGAAGGTGGTGGGGATTGACCTGGGAACGACCAACTCGGCGGTGGAGGCCATGGAGGGTGGGAAGCTGACGATTGTGACGAATGCGGAGGGGCAGCGGACGACACTGTCGGTGGTGGCGTATACGAAGGCAGGGGACAGGCTTGTGGGGCAGATTGCAAAGAGGCAGGCGATGGTGAACCCGAAGAATACCTTCTTCTCCGTAAAGAGGTTTATTGGAAGGAAGATGTCGGAGGTCGATGAGGAGTCGAAGCAGGTCTCTTATAAGGTTGTGAGAGATGAGAATGGCAATGTCAAGCTCGAGTGCCCTGCTATTAATAAGTAGTTCGTCGCCGAGGAGATTTCGGCTCAGGTATATCAGTTTACAGTTTTGGATTTTTTTGATTGTTTGATGTTTTTATGTGGTGGCTTTGTCTGAGTTTTGAGTTTTGTGTTTATAGTTTTGATTTTTTCGATTGGTTGATGTTGTTGTGTGGTGGGTTTGTTCGAGTTTTGAGTGGTGGGTTTGTTTAAAGTTTGGATTTTTTTGATTGTTTGGTGTTTTTATGCAGTGGGTTTGTTTCAGTTTTGAGTCTTGTGTGGTGGGTTTGTTTAAAGTTTGGATATTTTTTTGATTGTTTGGTTCGTGAAGTTTGATGTTTTTATGAGTTTTTGACCTTTAGGGTGGTCTGGTTTGTGGTGGAATTATGAAGTTTGATGTTTTTGTTTGGGGAGTTTGTTTGCGTTTTGGGTTTATGTTGTGGGTTTGTTTAAATTTTGGATATTTGGGATTTTTTGGTGTATGGTAGAATGTGAAGTTTGATGTTTTATGTTGGTAGGAATGTTTGTTTCCTATCAAAAAAAAAAAATTGGTTGTAGGTTTGTTAGATTGTGGATTTTTTATTGTTTGATTGCTGTTAAAATTGTGGAGTTTTATATTTTATGCCGTGAGTTTTATATTTATGTACGGATTTAGTGTTTGTGTAATATAAATATTATGTGTTTAATTTAATTTTATCATTTTGAAAATAATTAAAATATATTTTTTTTTTGGGTTAATAATTTCCATACCGGGCAGAAGCCTGGTATGGATAATATGGGTAATTATTATCCATATCGGGCGGCCCGGTATGGATAATGTCGGGTCGACCCGACTCACGTCGCCCAATTTCAGTTATCTATGCCGGGTCGTGTCCGGTATGGATATTAATTATCCATACCGGGGGCAAGAACGCCCGGCGCCTGCCCGGTATGGATACTCATCCATACCGGGCATTGCCCGGTATGGTTGGGCTGTTTTCTTGTAGTGATTAACCATAATTCAAATACAATCTTTAATAAAATCTATTGATCTTTAAGAGGAAGTTCAATTTGAGAGTTGAAGTATGTCATCATACTCTATCTACGTTCTTAGTATTTGATTCCAATCATGAGATTTATTCACTTAGAAGTATGGTTCTTTTTAAACGTCTATATTCATATGTGATGTAAATGACGCTTGCTATGCCTTTACATAACCTCTATCACATATGATTGCATGAGTGTTTGTTTTCGGATTCATGAGAGTTATGAGAAATATCTTGTAAGGATTAAAGTCAAGGCGAAATAAGTCCATGATATGTGAATATGATGTTTTGAAATGAAATTGCTTAGAGAGTGGTGTGCGATTGTTGATGATTGTGTTTTAGATCATTAGTAACTTATCTTTAATCCTGATACAATATCATATATATATGAGATTTCTGTTAATTTGCATTTAGTGGGATGTTGATAAGTTATGAGTGGAATCTTTTAACGTTTGTGGGTATCGTTACTAGTAAACCCTTAAGAGACACAACTCCTTCTACCAAGAACACCTAGGGGTTTAAAGGCTTGTGGCATACGCTCAATGCTATCATGTTTACCTACAAAAATGGATTTTGTTTTTATTTTTTATATTTTTAGCTTAGGTTGTTATTTTTTAGTTTCTTTGAGGACCCCCAAAATCTTAAGTTTGGGGGTGTGATAACTCTATTTTTATAGAGTTATTTTATCTTTTTAAACCTAAATTCTTACTTAGTTCTTTATATTTTTATTATTATTAAGTAAATTATTATATGTTTTTGCATTTTTCATTTTTCAGAATAAAATTGGTGAAAAAATCGCATGTGGATCCCACCAAGTGCTATTATTCGAGACAATATCATCGCTACAAAACGAATGTCATTCGAAGCAGTTTATCACCTCAAGAATTACTCGAATCAGATATCGCATAAAGAAGTTATCCCAGTTTAAAGATCAAATATTCTAAAAATAAATATTATGTCATGCTTATGTAAGGAATGATATAATGAAAATTATGATGTAAGCAATGATGTAATATGAAATTTGACTTGCATGAGGTAGGTGAAATTATGATGTAAATGATGATGCAGAAGGGTGAAAATTTAGAAAGAGGTGATGCATGCGATAATATAATGGGAGGTGAACTTAGCCCATAAATAGGCTTTAGGATCACCATTTCATTCATCTCATCAAAAACTAAAACAACAAGTAGTTTAGAGAAAGAGAGAGAGAGGTTGGAGAGGAGGAGCAAAGCAGAGGAAGAAATTTTACGGCGAAACTTCAATCCACTAAGTTTTCTTATCTTTTATTATGTTTAATTTTCTAGTCTTTGTAAATTTTAATATGGAGTAGATTTACTTTTCTAAGGTTATGATGTAGCCTAACTTTAATGTTCCAATCCTTTATTCAATTTAATTAAAGATATTTTTATCTTGGTTGATACATTTAATATTGTGCTTAATGCTTCGAAATAACTGATTATATACTGTTCTTTGAAGAATGGAATTGTATAATATGATTGTTAATTGTATTGTTCTTTGGTTAATTAATTTGATTATTTTTGTAAGCTCTTTGTAGCAATTTTTCCATTGTAAATTTATGGATGTAAGTTTTTATATTTTCTGTAAATTGATGCGCAATGTGGCTAAAATTTCGCTGCTGATCTGGGCGAAAATATTGTGCTTGAAACAATATTGATTTTGATCTAGTTTGCTGTATAGATCGGTGCACTGGTTTTGATCCGGTGTGCATATTAGATGCGTAAAGAGACAGCGAACGAATGCAACCAACATATACCGGCAATGCATGTGATGCACAACAGACTTGGCGCATGGTCTGGTGTGCGTTTGTGAAGGACGGTAGTGTGACAGTGTGCGTGGTTTGATTCAACTGGTTTCGAACTAGCAAAAAAAGGAAAAAAATAAAAGAAAAGGTTGGTGCTTAAGCACAGACCTTGCATAGACCTGGTGTTTTTGTTTTGCACAAAACTTGCGCAAGATGCATGCACACATTATGTGCATGCAAGCTGCACATAAGGTAGCAGCTTGCATGTGCCAAGTGGCACATGGCTGCTGCCACTTAGCAGCTAAAAAGCTGTTGCCGAAAGGTAGTTTTTAGCGGCCCAAACGCGGCCTGTTTTCAGTTTTTTTCGAGTTTCTGGGTTTATGTTTTCGATCATAAAATTATTAAAAATTGTTCAATTGTTTGGATAATTTTTTTTGGGTCTAAAACAAAGAAATGGATTTAAAACCCAATCCATTTGATGGAGGTTCTTGGCAATTAAATCGGATTTGATTTTGAACCTAAAAGAGCCCATGAAGACTTTTGAAGACCATAAAGACTACAAGTGAATGTCAAAGGATGTCTTAGTTAATTTATGTAATCTTAAAATTAGATTTAGGCTGTTAAAACCAAAAAATTCAGTTATACATATGTTGTTTATTTAATTATTTTCATGAGATGAATGAAGAATTATATAACATGTACATGCATTAAAAATATGTCATATAGTATCATGAAGTGCCTACTCATTATATTATAATATGATATGCATCATATGTATTATTTTATGTTACTATTAAATTACTTATTAGTATAAACAGAAGAATAATACATAGAATGCCTTTTAAATAATTTGAATTGATTTTAGTAGAAAATCATAAGTTTCAAATTAGAAATTTGATTTCAATAATTGATATTTATAATGTGGATTAGATTTTAATTAATTAAAATTGGATAATTTCATATTAAATCTAGTTTTTATAATTTTGATTATTTAGATTAGATTTATAAATTGAATTAGATTTTTAAGTGTTAAAAAACCAGTAATTCATTAAGTGTTAATAAGTATTGGACTTTAGTAACACATAAATTCTTAATAACTTAAACCATCTTCTTAGCCATTAATAATCTAAAGACGATGACTGGGAATATTTAATAGAAAATCCGAACCCAAAAATAGTGAGTGAGAGAGGGATATATGACAATATATCTCATAGCCTCTATCATTAGTTCAATACCGTGAAACTTAAATGACGTCTCGAGACGACTTTGTTATAGTCCCCTTACAGATGGTGTCCATTTAAGTTGATCAAGATTGACTTCCTAATGGATAAGATTTTTAGATGTTTCTTGGGATTAACCTACCCTATAGTGGCAATTCTCGAGTTAAGTCTATAGAATCTGAAATGATGAGTTACACTTATAAAGTAAATAATTAATTGTTAATTATCTTTTTGACGAAAAAAAAAATTGTCAAATAATATAGGAATAAAAGTTATTCTATTGTATTACTTGATAGAGAATACCTCAATCTAACATACAAATATTTAACCTCTCAATCTAACATATAAATATTTAACGTACCCTATGATGGCACTTATTTTTGGTATGTTAAATTATTGTGGCATAATAATTATTTTTAGGGATTTTCATAATTTATTATTCATGTATTATGCATCACATTTAATTTTGTGTCAAAATTATATGATATTAATTTTTGCAAATTGATATTAAATGTATTTTATTTTATTTATTTTTCAGCTATGGTATCTCTATTGATTTTTATTCTTGCTAATGATAAACTTAATGGGGAAATTATGTCAAATGAAAAAATAATATGAATGCAGTTCTAGTCTATGAGAACCTTAAGTGTGTCATGACTTAGCCTTGTCCTCCTCAGCCAATAGAAAATATTGAAAGTGCTGTGCGCGAGACCTATCAGAAATGGGTCATGATCGATGAGAAGGCTTGCTGCTACTTATTAGTAGGGATGTTCGAGGTGCTTACTACCAAGCACGAGCTAATGACAATAGTAACTCAGATGATAGAATCATTACAGGGTATGTTTAGGCAACCTTTTGAGCAGCAATGACACGAAACTGTTTGTGTTGTTATGACTGCTAGGATAAAAGAGGGTATATCTGTTCAAGAGCATGTATTGAAAATGATGACCTACTTCAATATGACCGAAAGCTATGGTGGGGCTATTGACAAGCGTAGCCAAGTGAGTATGATATTAGAAATTCTTCTAAAAAGTTTCATGTTTAAGAGCAAAAAGGGACTCCAAAGCCAGCAAATCCAAAGGAAAATGTTTCCATTATGGTGTTGATAGATATTGGAAGAGGAACTGTCCTAAGTGCCTTAAGGAGCTCGAAGATAAGAAGATAAAAAGTAAATGTGATTTACTAATCACTGAATCTTGTTTGGTGGAAGATGATTCATCTCTTTGGATAATTGATTCAGGAACCACTAATCATATTTGTTTTTCTTTGCAGTTGATTAGTTCATATAGGCAGTTTGATAAGGGTAAGTTTAGCATACAAGTCGAGACCGGGGAAGTTGTTTCAACAAAGGCAATGAGAGAAGTTAGATTTCGTTTCAATAATAATTATTTTATTGTAATGAATAATGTTTATTTTATTTCAAGTTTTAAGAGAAATTCGATTTCTATATCCAAACTTTTGAAATTTAATTATTTTGTTTCTTTTTATAATAAATTAGTTATTATTTCTATAAATAGTTTGAAAATTTGTTTAGGTATACAAGAAAACGATTTATATGTGTTAAAATTGTTAATACATAACTTATTGCTTAATGCTAAAATATTTAAGGTTAAAAAATAAAAAACAAAATGACTAAAGATTTCTCAAAATAATGACATATATTTTTGGCATTTAAAACTTGATCATATTAAACTTGACAAATTAGACAAACTTCTAAAGAGTGAACATTTAAGCGAGTTAAAAATTGGTACTTTACCTGTTGGTAAATCATGTTTAAAAGGTAAAATGACTAATAGATCTTTTATTGGAAAAAGACTTAGAGCTAAGGAATTGCTAAAGCTTATACATTCAAACTTTGCGGTTCTATGAATGTTAAAGCTAGGAGCGATTATGAATATTTCATTACCTTCATTGATGATTATTCTTGATATAGGTATGTTTACCTAATGCAATGAAAGTTAGAAACTTTTGAAAAGTTTAAAGAGTTTTGGGTTGAAGTTGAAAATCAATTAGATAAAATATTGAAAACTTTATTGTCAAATTGTGAAGGCGAGTATCTTGACATAAAGTTTGAGGATTACTTGCTTAAGCATGAGATTCAATTCCAACTGACTGCTTCTAGAACACCCCAGCAAAACGGTGTTGCAGAAAAGAGAAATCGTTTTTGGATACGATGACATCTATTTTTAGTTTCTCATCATTGCCTAGTTCAATTTGGGGATATGCATTGCAATTTGCAATGTATATTTTGAATGTTGTACTATCTAAGTCAGTTCCAAAGATGCCCTTAAAGTTGTAGGAAGGTTGCAAAGCTAATTTACAATATTTTCACATATGGATGTGTCCAACATATGTATTAAAGAACAAGACTGGGAAGTTGGAATCACGTTCAAAGGTTTGCTTATTTATAGGTTATCTCAGAGAGATTAAGGGCGGACTTTTTATAGTCCTAAAGAAAATAAATTGTATATAACTACAAATGCTACGTTTCTTGAAGAGAACTATATAAGAGATTACAAACCTTGAAGTAAAGTTGTATTCAATGAGTTACTTCCTAGTTCAAACAATACCCCATTAGCAATATTTGTTGACAAAGACATAATTCAGACCACATTTGAAAGTCAGACAGATTCTCATCAGAATCATTTGCCATCACATCGTAGTAGGAGAGTTATTAGACTACCAGTCTGCTATAGAGATATCGAAAAGGCACAAATTGTTATCTCTAATGAGAGTGTAGATGATTCATTGACATACTATGATGTAATGGAGGATTCTAATAAAGAGGAGTGGTTTAAAGCTATGAATCTTGAGATGGAATCTATGTACTTCAACTTAGTCTAGATGCTTATGGACCAACCTGATGGAATAAAATTCATAGGTTGCAAGTGGATCTACAAAAGGAAGAGAGGATTGGATGGAAAGGTAGAGACATTTACATCTAGACTAGTGGCAAAATGTTATACCTAAAAAGAGGGAGTTAATTATGAGAAAGCTTTCTCATCAGTAGCTATGCTTAAGTCTATTCAGATTATTCTTTCCATTGCTGCATATCTCGACTATGAGATTTGGTAAATGGACATCATAATTGCATTTTTGAATGGTAATCTTGATGAAAATATCTATATAGTACAACCAAAGGAATTTGTGTCCCCAGGTTAAGAGTAAAAGGTTTGCAAATTGTAAAGGTTCTTTTATGGACTTAAGCAAGCATCTCAATCTTGGAATAAAAGGTTTGACACTTCGATTAAGTCTTATAGTTTTGAGCAAAATATTGATAAACCTTATGTATACAAACGGATTATCGATAAGAAAGTGGTTTTTTTTTGTACTTTACATTGATGGTATTATACTCATTAGGAATGATACAGGAGTATTGTCAAATGTAAAGAGCTGGCTTGCTAGCCAATTCCAAATGAAAAATTTAGGAAAGGCCAGTTATGTCCTCGAGATCCAAATAATACAGGATCTTAAGAACAAACTGTTAGCGTTATCTCAAAATCGTATATCGATAAGATTTTTGTACGATATTCAATTCTCAGTCTCTATGGAAGCCAAATATGTAGCAGCTTATGAAGAGGCTAAAAAGGTGGCATGGCTTCATAAATTATTGATTGATTTGGAAGTTGTTTTAGATATAGATAAACCACTCACTCCTTATTGTGATAATAGTGGTGTGATAACTTTATTTTTATAGAGTTATTTTATCTTTTTAAACTTGAATTCTTGTTTAGTTCTTGATGTTTTTATTATTATTAAGTACATTATTTTATCATTTTGTATTTTTCATTTTCAGAATAAAATTTGTGAAAATCGTATGTGGACCCCACCAAATGTTTTTGTTCGAGACAAGATCATGAATTTCATTCAAAGCAGTTCATCGCCTCAAGAATTACTCGAATCAGAAATCGCAACAAAAAGTTATCGCAATTTAAAGATCGAGTATTCTATAAATAAATATTATGTCATGCTTATGTAAGGAATGATGTAATCAAAATTATGATGTAAGCAATGATGTAATATTAAAGTTGACTTTGAATGAGGTAGGTGAATAATGATGTAAGCGATGATGCAAAATGAAAGTTGACTTTGAATGAGGTAGGTGAATGATGATGCAAAATGGTGAAAAATTAGGAAACGATGATGCAATCGATGATGTAATTGGAGGTGAATTTGGCCTATAAATATACCTTAGAATCACCATTCCAAGCATTCCATCACAAACCAAAACAATAAGTGGTTTAGAGAAAGAGAGAGAGAGCTTGGAGAGGAGGAGCAAAGCAGAGGAAGAAATTCTACGGTGAAGCTTCAATCCACTAAGTTTTCTTATCTTTTATTATGTTTAATCTTCTAGTTTTTGTAAATTCTATTATGGAGTAGATTTGTTTTCTAAAGTTATGAAGTAGTCTAACTTTGATGTTTCAACCCTTTGTTCAATTCAATTAATGATTTTCTATCTTAGTTGATGCATTTAATACTGTTTTTAATGCTTCTAAATAATTAGCCACTATTTAGTTGAATTGTTAATCATAATGATAGCGGAAGCTGATTTTTGTGTCTAGTTCATTGTATTTAATGTCATAAATTGCATGTAGGATAGGAATATACCTGCATGGTTTGTGTAGTCTATAAAAGAGATCCATAAATCTTAATGAATCCTTTAATATTTTGACTTACATGGGAACGTAGCAGTTAATCTTTATAGGATATTTTCCTTAGACCTCGGGAGAGGCTATGTGAATAGTTCAGAGAATCTCGACTAGCAATTGGATAGTTAATTTTGGTTAAAAAGAACAAAGGGGAGGAACAAATTAGTTATAGTGAGATAATAATCTTAGAGTTTTTATTCATTAAATTAATTTTCATTTATTTGCAATTGCAATTTAATTTAGTCATAGTTTACAACTCAATTACTCAAAGTTCATCTACCAAATAAAAGTTGAGTTATTTTAATTTTAGGATTTAATTAACAACAATTCTCGTGAGACGATACTTATCTCATCGCTTTATTACTTGTTCGGCTCGTCCACTTGCGATTTTGTACAACAAGTTTCTGGCGCCGTTGCCAGGGATTGTTTGTTTCAATTAATACTAATACTACGTAACTCAATTTTTAATTTGGTCATTTATTTATTTATTTATTTTATTTGTTTTATTACTTGTGAGTTTTATGGTGTATGAGAAAGTCTGGGGCCGAAGTTTTACCATTTGACCTAGAAATAGAGAGAACTTGCCCCAAGAACCGGAAGGAAACAAGAAAGGCTGCAAGTACTGCACTCATGGATATGATTGAGAGATCAAACAACACACAGAACATTGTACCAATAGATGCTGAAATTCGAGCCTTACGAGATTACGTTCTACCTATAGTGGGTAATGTTTCAGCGATACGGCGACCAACTATTGCTGCTAACAACTTTGAGATTAAACCAGCAATCATCCAGATGGTACACAACAATCAATTCAGTGGGGCTCCGAACGATGATGCAAATGCCCACATTGATAGCTTTTTGGAGATCTGCGATACGTTCAAACATAATGGTATTACTGATGACGCCATCCGTTTGAGATTATTCCCATTCTCCCTTTGAGATAGAGCTAAAAGCTGGCTTAACTCTCTGCCATCAGGGAGCATTACCACATGGGTTATATTGGCACAGAAATTTCTAGCCAAATTCTTTCCACCAGCCAAGACTGCAAGACTACGAACAGAGATTGCTACATTCCGACAACTTGACGGAGAGTCATTGTACGAAGCATGGGAAAGATTCAAGGATCTACTACGACGGTGCCCACATCATGGAGTTGTTGACTGGTTGCAGCTACACACATTCTACAATGGTTTGGGGAGTTCCACGAGAACATTGGTAGATGCCGCAACTGGTGGAGCACTTTTGGGAAAATCCCATCAAGTTGCCTGGGACTTATTAGAGGAAATGGCTGCAAATGCATATCAATGGCCATTAGAAAGAGCAGTTCCGAAAAAAGTTTTCGGAATACAAGAAAATGATGTCTTAACCAGACTTTCAACTCAGGTCGAGACATTAGCCAAGCAACGCGGAAACTTGACAGCAAATGCAATTCATACGCAGTCAGCATCCTGTGATTTTTGTGGAGGGGACCATTCCAACGGGCAATGCTATGAAAACCAGACAGGTCAAGCATTTTTTGTAGGCAACAGACAACAAAATAACTCGTACTCCAACACATATAATCCAGGATGGAGAAATCATCCCAACGTTTCATGGAAAAACAATGATCAACCCAGACAGTCATATCCACCACCACCTCAACAGCACCACCTCAACAGCAGCAGGCCACCAAACCGTCGCTTGAAGAAGCACTTGCTCAGCTCACCGAAAGGACTAATCAATTTATGACAAGAACAGACATCACGCTCCAGAATCAAGCTGCCTCCATTCGAAATCTAGAGGTACAAATGGGTCAAATCTCAAATCTACTGACTGCAAGACCTTAAGGAACCTTACTAAGCAACACAGAGACCAATCTTAGGGAGCATGTTAAGGCTGTCACATTACGAAGCGGTAAAATGCTAAAAGAGCCTGTCAACGGAACAGACGAGAAAGAAGGACCTAACAAAATAGAAGAAGAAGTGATGGTTGAGCAAAAAGAAGCAGAGAAGCCAAAGTCAAAGTTGTTTCCAAACAATCCGCCACCATATAAACCACCATTACCTTTCCCTCAAAGATTCCAGAAGCAGAAACTAGATAAGCAATTTTCTAAATTTCTTGAATTTTTTAGAAAATTACAAATTAATATTCCTTTTGTAGATGCTCTGGAACAAATGCCCAGCTATGTGAAATTCATGAAGGAAATCCTATCAAATAAAAGGAAGCTGGAAGAACATGAAATGGTAGCTTTGACCGAAGAATGTAGTGCAATCTTACAGAAAAAGCTACCGCCTAAGCTTAAAGATCCAGGGAGTTTCACAATTCCTTGCACCATTGGTGATTCATTCTTTGATAAAGCATTATATGATCTTGGTGCAAGTGTTAACTTAATATCTTTCTCTGTTTTCAAGAAACTAGGCTTGGGAGAAGCAAAACCTACTACAGTATCTTTACAGCTAGCTGATCGATCAATCAAGTATCCAAGGGGAATTATAGAAGATGTACTGGTAAAAGTGGATAAGTTCATATTTCCTGCGGATTTCATTGTGCTAGATATGGAAGAAGATCAAGAAATACCCATCATTTTGGGTAGGCCATTCTTAGCAACAGGAAGAACTCTCATTGATGTACAGAAATGTCAACTTATACTAAGAGTTCAAGATGAAAAAGTGACCTTTAATGTGCTAAAAGCGCTCAAACATCCACATGATGTTGGCAACTGCATGAGGGTAGATGTAGTGAAAGAATGTATCAAAGAAAATGCTAAGTTTTACAAAGAGTGCACCAAAAATGGGCATGATCCACATATCCTAAATAGGGAGTTCACTCTAGATCGTCGATTCAAAGTAGGGAGTTCACTCTAGATCGTCGATTCAAAATCAATAGAAAAAGACTTAAAGCTTACATGGATAATGGAGAGCCTCAACAGAAAGCCACTATTGCGCTTTCAGACCCAACTTAAAGCACTTTTCAACAGTCAAGCTAACGACTATAAATTAAACGCTTCTTGAGAGGCAACCCAAGTTTTTATCTTTTTAGCTCGTTTTGCTTTGTTTGTGTGTTATTGTGTTCTTTGTGTGTTTTTGTTTTTTTATTTGATAATTTTCTTTTCTTTTTCAGAGATGGAGACAAGTCTTGCAGCACTCAAAAATCATTTCCCTACTCTGCCTCAAGATGTATTCAGAAAAATTTACAAGTGCAGACTCGAAAGAATGAGGGTACTAACATGTTTAGGTCTTCCAGAGCTTATTCGAGGGATCATTGAAGCTAAGGTACGTCTAGCAGGTGAGTTGAATGATTCATTCATTAAACGTTTACCAGAATTGGGAAGAAGTTCTTACTCAAAGAAGAGGAGAGCTAAGAGAATGGGAGTCTGCTATAAGTGTGCGAGATGGAACTGCGACACAAGTTATAGAAATCGTGGATATTTATCCATAAATCAACAAGATAAACTTAAATGTATAAAGGATGGGCTGAGTAAGGAGTCTCTGGATAACATCCGTGAGACTCTCGAGACGCATCCTTGTGGGAAAGTTCAACGTATTCTTTTAGATTTATGGGAGTTATTCAGTAAAGAGAAACAGCGTTACAGTCTTGGGAATCTGACTTTAAAAGACCATGTTTGCCAGTTTATAAGAAAACTGGATGGGAAGCCAATCCTCAACTCATAGAAGTTGTTTAAGCCGTTTCTGGACATAAAACCAGAGGAAGATGTGAGTCACAATCACAACTACTATAGCATCATTTTTTTTTTTGTTTAGCAGTCTGTTTTAAATTTTCTGATAATTGTGTTTACTTTTTCTTACCTGTCATTTTGGATTTTTAACTCGTTTCAATATTTCTTGATAAGTGTGTTTACTTTTTTACGTTTGTGTTCACTTTTTCGATGTCTGTGTTTACTTTTTGACGTTTGTGTTTACTTTTTCGATGTTTGTGTTTACTTTTTGACATTTCGTCGCCGAACTTTTTGAATTTTGTATTTTAGCGGCTTGTTTTAAGTTTTTTTTTTTTTTGACATTTTTACACTTAACATTTCCTTTTTCCTCTGACCAATACAGTTTAGCATCGTAAAACTGTTCTTTTACTCTTTCATTTTCTTTAAATAAGCGTTTGTGATTGATAACAAATAATTAGTTTTCTATTAAAAAAAAAATGGCAGAGTCCTCAAGCAGTAAATTCAAAAACATCTGTGTTTTTTATAGTCCAAAGTCTAGTATGAGTATACAGTATTCAAAGGCAGCTGCTGAACTTAGTATGGCTTTAGCTACCCGAAACATAGATTTGGTGTATGGAGGAGGCAGTTTAGGACTGAGGGGTTCTATCGCGGTAACTGCAACTGTTGGAGGTAGGCAAACCCTCAGCGTCGCAGTAAAGCCTTTGGCTGAAAGGAAAGACATCATCGGTACGAGTATAGGTAATGAGTTTCAGGTCATGAGCATACACGAACGAATGGGGTACATGTTACTCAATGATGATGCCTTTATCGCGTTACTTGGTGGTTTGGAAACATTTGAAGAAATCTTCAACATTGCGTCCTGGGCCTATTATAACATTCACAAAAAGTCATTAGGTTTGCTTAATACTAACGGTTTTTATGATGGTTTATTGGCTTTTCTTAATCATGCTGTGGAACAGGGTTTTATGACTCAAGCAAACCGGCGTATTCTAGTCTCAGCTTCAAGTGCTGATGAACTGATTGACCAACTGCAAGACTTTGTACCCGAAGTTGATCCAATCATATCGCAGGTGGTTTGGACTTCTGAATCAAACGGTAACAAGAAGCGTGCACTGGATCTTAATCTCCGGTTGTAACTTTCTTATCCTATGGTTTTATTAATAGCATTTCCATTTGAGTTTTTCTTCTTTTTATCTTACTAGACATTGAGGACACTGTCTCAAATAAGTTTGGGGGTAGAGTTTGCTATTATTAAAACCATAAGATTCAAAAACTGGTCCGAGTTGAAATCAAAAGATGGCAGAGTAAAGAGTACTTTTGTGCTCTTGATACGCATCTTTGTTTTCATTTAAAAAAAAAAAATTCATTATTTGTTTTATTATTTTTCTTTCTGCCCTAACAAGTCAACTACTTACTTTGTGTTTATTAATGGAGTCTTAATGCATGTTTTTGGTTGAATATCTTTACTAAGGAATAGCCATGAACATCTTTGCATGATTTGAGACTTTTGAATGTCATGATCTTAGTTAATTGAGTGGATAAATATTATGTTTACATGAATTGTGGACTATTAGTGGAGATTACCCTTGGTGAGGATTTGAGCTTTTTAAACGTTTCATTTTGAGAGATTTATTTGTTTCTACTCTTAAACACTCTTCACTTTGTTCTTAATAGATGATCTTTATAGGTTTTGCATTGAATACTGAGAACAAATCATTACTGTAGATAACATGATTTGCTTTGATTTGAAAATTAGATCGACTTCTTAGAAGAAATATAGGTCATTTCTACTCTACAAAAGCCTACTTTCCTACTTTAAATTGAGACACATCATAAACTCTTTGAAGCCAAACACTTTAAACATTTTTCTCTGTTTACTTTTATTAAATAACCCTATTGAGCCTTTAAATTTAGTCATACCTTATGAAATTTGGGATCATACAATGAAGTAAAAGAGGAGAAAAGAATTGAAGTGTTAACATTTACACTATATGTTTCACAAAAAAAAAAAAAAAAAAGTTGTGATGAAGTAAGGAGAATAAATGGAGTACTTTGGTATGATCATAAGTTCTTATGGAACCTGTACTTTAAAATTTCTTACATGTCAATTAACCATAGCCCAAATACAATCTTTAATAAAGCCTATTGATCTTCAAGAGGAAGTCCAATTTGAGAGTTGAAGTCTGTCATCATGCTCTATCTACGTTCTTAGTATTTGATTCCAATCATGAAATCTATTCACTTAAAAGTGCGGTTCTTTTTAAACGTCTATATTCATATGTGATGTAAATGACGTTTGCTATGCCTTTACATAACCTCTGTCACATATGATTGCATGAGTGTTTGCTTTAGGATTCATGAGGGTTATGAGAGATATCTTGTGAGAATTAAAGTCAAAGCGAAATAAGTCCATAACATGTGAATATGATGTTTTGAAATGAAATTGCTTTGAAAGTGGTGTGAGATTGTTGATGATTATGTTTTAGATCATTAGTAACTTATCCTTAGTCCTGATACAAGATCATACATGTATGAGACTTCTGTTAATTTGTATTTAGTGAGATATTGATAAGTTATGGGTGGAATCTTTTAACGTTTGTGGGTATCGTTGCTGGTAAACCCTCAGGAGACACAACTCCTCCTACGAGGGACACCTAGGGGTTTAAAGGCTTGTGGCATACGCTCAATGCCATCATGTTTACCTACGAAAATGGATTGTGTTTTTATTTTCTGTGTTTTTAACTTAGATTGTTATTTTTAGTTTTACTCGATGACAAGCAAAATCTTAAGTTTGGGGGTGTGATAACTCTATTTTTATAGAGTTATTTTATTTTTTTAAACTTGAATTCTTGTTTAGTTCTTGATGTTTTTATTATTATTAAGTACATTATTTTATCATTTTGTATTTTTCATTTTCAGAATAAAATTTGTGAAAATCGTATGTGGACCCCACCAAATGTTTTTGTTCGAGACAAGATCATGAATTTCATTCGAAGCAGTTCATCGCCTCAAGAATTACTCGAATCAGAAATCGCAACAAAAAGTTATTGCAATTTAAAGATCAAGTATTCTATAAATAAATATTATGTCATACTTATGTAAGGAATGATGTAATCAAAATTATGATGTAAGCAATGATGTAATATTAAAGTTGACTTTGAATGAGGTAGGTGAATGATGATGTAAGCGATGATGCAAAATGAAAGTTGACTTTGAATGAGGTAGGTGAATGATGATGCAAGCGATGATGCAAAATGGTAAAAAATTAGGAAACGATGATGCAATCGATGATGTAATTGGAGGTGAATTTGGCCTATAAATAGACCTTAGAATCACCATTCCAAGCATTCCATCACAAACCAAAACAATAAGTGGTTTAGAGAAAGAGAGAGAGAGCTTGGAGAGGAGGAGCAAAGCAGAGGAAGAAATTCTACGGTGAAGCTTCAATCCACTAAGTTTTCTTATCTTTTATTAAGTTTAATCTTCTAGTTTTTGTAAATTCTATTATGGAGTAGATTTATTTTCTAAGGTTATGATGTAGCCTAACTTTGATGTTCCAACCCTTTGTTCAATTCAATGAATGATTTTCTATCTTAGTTAATGCATTTAATACTGTTCTTAATGCTTCTAAATAATTGACTACTATTTAGTTGAATTGTTAATCATAATGATAGCGGAAACTGATTTATGTGTCTAGTTCATTGTATTTAATGTCATAAATTGCATGTAGGATAGGAATATACCTGCATGGTTTGTGTAGTCTATAAAAGAGATCCATAAATCTTAATGAATCCTTTAATGTTTTGACTTGCATAGGAACATAGCAGTTAATCTTTATAGGATATTTACCTTAGACCTCGGGAGAGGCTATGTGAATAATTCAGGGAATCTCAACTAGCAATTGGATAGTTAATTTTGGTTAAAAAGAACAAAGGGGAGAAACAGATTAGTTATGGTGAGATCATAATCTTAGAGTTTTTATTCATTAAATTAATTTTCATTTATTTGCAATTCCAATTTAATTTAGTCATAGTTTACAACTCAATTACTCAAAGTTCATCTACCAAATAAAAGTTGAGTTATTTTAATTTTAGGCATTAATTAACAACAATCCTCGTGGGACGATACTTATCTCATCACTTTATTACTTGTTCGGCTCGTCCACTTGCAATTTTGTACAACATGGTGCAGTGACTAATTTCAAAGAACTAAGAAGCCAGAAACAAGGGAAGCATATAGAGATGAAATATCATCTTATTAAGGAGAACGTACAAAAAGGAGATGCGAACGTGATAAAAATTACATCACGAGACAACTTTATTGATTCATTTACGAATATCTTAACGGCTAAAGTGTTTGAAGGTCATCTAGAGGGTCTACGATTACGAGATATGTCTCATTTGTTATAAGGCAAGTGGGAGATTGTTGTGGTTTGTGTTTTAAGAGCTTGTAATTATGTAAATGGTTTTATAAATATTAATAAAATATTCATTTTATTCAATTTATATATATATTTGTAAAAATTGTATATATCATAAGAAACTTAATTGATTAAGGATGTAATTTCAAACTAAGTTTATAAGTGTATTATATATAAATTGATTTAGTTTGAGATAAGTAATCTAAAGAGTTCATAGAAAAGAAATGAAGTTGGGCACTTTGTTTGTAGTAGATCTACAGTTACGGTTCATTTCGTATTAGATACGATAGTCTTATCTGAGATTATTCATGTGGTGACATAAAAATGGAGACACCTTATATAATAAAGATTATATAAGAATGGACTACTATAAACATGAGTCTCTAATTAATATCCGTTAAACTTTGAGATTTATATTTATCAACCAGATGATCAAATATAAATTGATTTTAATCTTGAGTGTATTATGGACTCTTACTTGTTGAGTTATATCCTTTAATTTACATGGGTGAGATCGGTATAGATGTCGAGTAATAACTTCGTGCTTTAGGGAAATGATTTAATAAGTAACTGGGAATGTTCTTTATAATAATAGAATCCACTCCTTCTTTTGAGGAGTAGAGAAGTAGTTTTTTTAAGGGTTGATTTAAGTCTTGAATAATAAAAACGCTCAACTTTCTATTTATATGTAAACGGAAAGATAAATTCAAAAATGATTATGAATATATTGTTCATTAGAGAATCAATGATGTTTAAAGATCAAGATATAATTAGAGAGGTAAAACGGATATTTTGACATAGTTTTAATTATTAACTATTTATGGAGGATCAAATTATATGTAATGACTAAATCAATGGATATTGAAAATTTTAAATTATATCATTGATTCTTGAATGCTATCACACTTTTTTGTAAAGTACATGCATACACCGAGTGTACTTTAAAATGCGTCATATATATAGTCATAGTTATATATATATACATAATATACCCGTTATATACATTCACTTAACAAAAAAATACGTGATTGCATTCTAAATTATGTGATTATAATTTATTATATGTGATTGCAACTAAATATGTGTAATTATAATTAATAATCACACATTATAATTAATATATATATAGTCATATATATATACATAATATACCCACTGTATACATATACTTGATGAAAAAGTGCATGATTGCATTTTAAAATATGTGATTATAATTTGTTATATATAATTACAACTAAATATGTATGATTATAATTAACAAATGTGATTACATTTACTGATTGTATCATGTTACTGATTACAACCACACATGTTTAGTTGTAATGACATACAAATTATAATAACATATTTTAGAATATAATCACATATTTCTTTTTGTCAAGTATATGTATATAATAAGATTCAATTATTTTTTCCAAATCTAGAAAAATATATGAAAAAAAAATGAAACTCGACTTTGAATTTTTTCATATCTGGATTTCACTTCCATTAAAAAGGAGATGAAACAACTCCACTTGCTTGTGAGATGAAGAATCGCTCCATTTAAGATGGATGGAGCAATTCTCCGTCTCTATACATTTACAATGGAGTAGAGTCGTTCCATCTACATTTCAAATAGATTTGGAACAAAATTCATTTGCATTGTGGTATCGCTTCATCTCAAATGGATGTAGCAATTCTCCATCTCCATCAATCTAAGTTAGAGCAATAAAGTGATGCTCCATCTTAGCTTCATCTAAGATGGAGAAGCAATTTGTCTAGCTCAGATGAACATTATATACATATATATTATTTCATTTATTTTTCAATATTTAATATTTAATTTTTGTTTGTTAACCTTTTGATTTTGTGAGTTTTGTATTTGATATGGAAGAAAATTGTGGTATGTGCTGATTTTAATTAAAGAAAGAAATGTTGTAGAAAAAGAGTTCTTCCTGGTTTAATCATCGAAGAAGAGCACCTTGAAATAATGTCTCCGACTGTAAATCCAGATTTGAAGCTTGATGTAACTATTTTTTAAAATTTATTTTTTAATAAAAAAATAAAATGTTTAGAAAATATGAGTTAAAAAATGGGGGTAATATTGACCTTTCACTTGAATAAGATGATCAACAATTAATTTTAATTGTTGACCACTAACAATAGGGTGGTTTGTGTCAATTTTTACAAAAATTGCCTATAGCACATTTAGGCCTAATATTGAGGAAAGTTTGTGCAATTCCTATAGACAAATGTATCATACAATCCTACTAAAACTTTTTGTTATATTTGGAAAGTTTGTGCAACTCCTAATGTTGAATTATTTTCATTTTAACACTTGACATTTAGTAAATCATCATTTTCTGTTTTACTAATTCAAAAAAAGTTAAAAAAAATCCCCTACTATTAACCTGCCTATTATTCTACCATTAATTGTTGAAAGGAAAGGGTAAATTTGTAATTCCATGAAATTTAATACTTAGATAAAATAATAATTTGTTAAAATTAATCATATAATAATTAAAAAACTCAATATAATATAAAAAATTAAAAATTAAATAAAAGTAAAAATCGCTAATAAACCACTTTCTCCCATCTCCAAAAGTCACTACCTGACCACTCTCTCTCTACTTCTCTCCCATTTCTCTCTCTTCCATTCTTCTCTTCATATTTCTAAATTCAAAATTTTCATTTTTGATTCATCACTCTTTTATATATATAAAAAAAAAGTATAAACCAAGGAGGATATTGGCGTTGGACTGACGATTGAGATCTGGGATTTTGGTGTTGGGGATTAAAAATAAAGTTTAATAAAAAAATTGATAAAAATGGACAAAACTTATTTTGTCCGTTTTAATTTATCGCGCAGCCTTATGTCCCTTTCATAAATCATTTTGAAAGCTGTTGGCTGCACTAAGTAACACAATTAATTCCACCGTACACTTATGGTCTGCTTTCACATAGACATGACCACGGTTCGGTTCGGTTTCGGTTTCGATTCCGAACCGACGGTTCCGATTCTTAAAAAGCTAGAATCGGAACCTTAACCGAAATAACACGGTTCCGATTCGGTTCTGGAACCGACGGTACTATAATGGTTTAGGTTCCGGTTCCAGTTTCGATTCTATAACGGTTCCGGTTCCGGTTCTGAAACTTTTTTTTTAAATGACAATTTAAAATTTAAAAAGTAATATTAAATTATATTTTAAAATTAAAAAATAAATTTATACACAAACCAAATAAAATCCGGATTACCCATTTACCCTCACTGACTCACTCTTCTCTCTCCTCTCTCTGTCTCTCTCTTTCTGACTCTCTCGTCTAAGCGTTCTTTTCTTCTCCCGATTCTCCCTCTTCTTCTTCTTTTCTATTTTTTTTAGATGTTTTCTTCTCTTTCTCTCTTCTCTCTTCTTCTTCTCTTTGTTTTGTTTGTTCTCTTCACCGGCCGAACCCAGATCGGCGTCTGGGAAACCCAGACGCCGATCTGGGTTTCCAGAACCTAGATCGACGTCTGGGGGAAACCCAGACGCCGTCTGGGTTTCCATCTGGAAACCCAGATCTGGGTTTCTTTCCAGATCTGGGTTTCCAGAGTCTGATGGAAACCCAGACGTGCGGGCCGGTGCGGCCAGAAGTTTTTTTTTCGTTTTTTTTTTTTTTAATTTATTTAAGAACCGGAACCGCCAGTTCAAGGCGGTTCCGGTTCCACCGGTTCTTTGAACCGGCGGTTCCAGTTCCTTTAAGGTTAGAACCGGAACCGGAACCGCTACAGTGACGGTTCCGGTTCGGTTCCAAACCGGAACCGGAACCAGAACCTTATGTTCTGGTTCCGGTTCTACAGTGACGGTTCGGTTCGAACCGTGGTCATGTCTACTTTCACGAGCAAATTAACTATACAGTCCGTAGGCGATATCATTTGAATGACAACGCGATTTGAATAATAATGCGATATATGATAATTTATTTTAAAAAATTAATATTAATATCTTTCATTATCTATAAAAAAAAATTATTTAAAAAATTATATTATATATTATATTATTATTAAAAAATTAACATTAAAAAATTACATAAATATTAATTTTTTAAAAAAATATCATACATTATATAATTATCATCAGAAGAATGCACCAATATCAACGTTACACATCAACAAATCGTGTTCTGGGCACATCATTTTGAATGCAGTGGACTGCATCGAACCAATGCAATTAATTCTACTGTATAAACTCAGCTTTCATCCGTCATTTTGAAAGCTGTGGATTCCCTCGCATTAGACCAAGACAATTAAATCTACTCATCGAAGCTTCAATACATCTTACATCTTCTCTTTCAGTTCCTTTCTTAGCTTGCAGCTTCAATTGAAGACGTGGATAACAACCCCCAAACAAAATTAAAAAGGTAAATCCAGACTTCTTCTCTTCTTCTTCTTAGTTTCTTTATTTTCTCTTTCCTCTGTTCCTGTTTTTTTACTTTTGAGACTTCTGTTTCGATTGTTAATTTGTACTGCGTATTCGATCAACCAGAAGAAATGAAAGTATTATGTGGTTATTCTCTATATATATAAATAATTGTATTTGGTTTTTAAAAATTCAAATGATTTCAAATGCACATTCAAATAGCATCTAGGTGATGAAATTCAAACTATTCATCACTTATTTAGATACTATTTGAATGTGTTTTTAAAAATTATTTTTGCTTTTTAAAAACAAAATTCAATATATATATAATTTTTTTGAAAAAATTTTATTTTAATTCTTATGTGAATTATTATTTATTTATATTTTTTAAATACTTATTATTTTTTAAAAAATTCGTTAATTTAATCTTTCTATCAGTTGAATATTAGTCAAATTTATCGATTTAAAGGATAATTTGATTTTTTTTATTAACTATTTGAAATTAAAAATAAAAAAATTAAATCTTTATCATTCATTAAAATTGTAATAAATAGTGGAGATTTAATTGAGAAAAGATTAAACCAAAACTATATTGAAATAAAAAATATAATAAAAATTAAAAAAATTAAAAAATAGAATTATTTTAATATTTAATAATTAAATATTAAAATAAAAATTAAATTTTACAAATTTGAAGAAAATTAAAAAAATGCTTTTACCGTCACTATCCATCCAATTGGTTTTAGAATTAAACTAAAAATATTTGAAAAAAAAAAAAAAAAACCCATCAATAACCACTGGAGAACCAATCATCTGGATTCACAACGAAGTGAACTAGAATCACCACAACCTAGATTATCTTTTCCACCAACCTATATGGAATGATCGGAGCCCAGATTGTCTCCAGCCTCCTTCCCCTCTTTACCATCTCACATCTACATCCTCTGTTTCTATAACACCACACAGTTTCTCTTTCTACTATCTCTACTCATATCAATGGTCACACCGTCGATCCCGAGAACATCATCGCCACTAGAGAAGATGAGGAAGCACCACACAACGAGGATGGACACAAGCGCTCACTGCCATCTTCAAGTTGGAGGAGGTCGTCGTCACCACCGGTGAAGACGATGATGAAGTCACCTTAATCTCTTCTCCTTTGATGCGATCTTCCCTTCATCCTTCGCTCCTCCCCCGCTGACTACCTCCCCAGACGATCTCTTGGTTTTAGTGTTTATGTTTGGTCTCTATGTTTGGTTTTCTATGTTTGGTTTCTAGGTTCTGTGTTTGTAGATGGAGAAAATGGCTTTTTCCATGTTTGGTTTTTTGTGTTTGGTTTGTGGTTATGTTTGGGTTTTATAGCTTTATTTCATTTATTTATTTTTTTTGTTTTTTGAATAGAAGATGTTTAATTCTTTTTGTTTATTTTTTTGTAACTTTAATTTCTTTTTTTTTAACTTTTTTGCTTTTTGGATTTGATTTGTTGATGGATGAGATTAGGTGTGTGTGTGGAGATGGGGTAGAAGATCTGGGTGTTGGAACTTGGATCTTCATCTGTTGAAGGTCTGGGTTCCAACCCAGATCTTCACCCCATTTTTTTCAATTTGTTTTTCAAAAATTTTAATAATTTATTTTTTAATTTAATTAAAATAAAAATAAAATAATTAAAAGTATTTTGTTCTTTATATAAAATTTTTTATGATTGACTTAGTTTTTCGATCAAAAGACTAAATTGATGATTTTTTAAAATGTTAAGAATGATAAGAATTCTAGATACATGAGTGAATTAAATAGTAATATTTTTCTAAATGTTAGGAATTTAAATTGAAATTTCCCCTACTTCTTTCAGCATTTCTAAATCTGAATTTTAAAAACAATCATTATACTTTAAACAATTATTTTATTTTCATTTTGAAAAAATAGTATCAAACATATTGATATTATTTTTAATCTTATAAAATTATTTTTAACAAATTTGATAAAATGCTTTTGTACTATCTTTAAAAAAAGAGTTTTTTCTTAATAAATAATTATTTTTTTAAATTTAAATTGAACACTAATATTTTTTTATTAAAATATTATAAAAAAATTATTTTTAGATAAAAATATACTTGATAAAAATAGATAATTTGAAAAAGAGTTTTTTTTTTCAACTTCACCTTCAAAAAAGGTTATTATCATAATTTAAAAGAAAAGAAAAAAAAAAAAGCTTTGGTACTTCACAAGCATATTATTTTTAAAACATAATTTTTATTTTTTTTTATTTTTTTTAAATATCAGCTTATAAATATATCAAACCCTCACTCAAGATACGATTAAAAGCATTCATTTTATTTTTGCAATATAAATAATAAAAAATGACATAATATAAGTCAATAGTTTGTCCACATCAGGAGTAATACAATTCCACATATGATTTTCTCTTATATAAAGTGGCTAGCCCCACAACATAAATAATGGTTGTACTTGGGGAGCCAGACCTCTTAGATCGAACTGTTGTGTGTATGTTTATCATTATGAAATCAATAAGCTTTTCCATTATTCTGGCAGGTTGTAATTCTTAATGGTTACATATTTTTACCTGAAACCTCTAATCAATAACAATTGGAAAAAAAATAATTATCTCGTCAAAAAAAAAAAATTATGAGTTGAATGTAAAATTTCATTTTTTATTGACTAAAGAAATAAACCAAAGGAGTTTATATACTACACTAGGGGCGGACATTTGCATATTCTGTTCGGTTCCAATCGAAACCGAACATGAACCGAATTTTTATTGATTCTCAGAATTGGAACAGAACATGAACCAATTGAGGGGTAAAATCGAACCGAACTGAACATGGTATGTTCGGTTTAGTTCGGATCGTTTTGGGATGTTTCCAGAATATTCAAATAAATCCAAATACCACTCTGAAAACCACCACCTACAGAACCAGACAATCACTCAACAATCACCGACAGCAAAACAAAACACCCACTCGACTACTACCACCTACAAAACCCAAACATTACCACCTACAAATCCTAATCACCCATCTAAAAACCAATCTCTATAATTGAAACCCACCCAAATCATATTTCACAAAATAAACAGAGCAAACAGGATAGAGAAAGAAAAAGTAGAGAAAAAGTGAAGAAGAAGGAAAGATGGAGCACTACAAGCGCTCCATCTCCTTCCACCAGCCTCAATCATCTTTGTCGGTGTCTACTCGCATCCTTGAACAGAGAGATGAGAGAGTAGATTGTTGATTCGATGAGAAATTGAATGGACGAGATAGATGAAAAGGGTTTGTTGATATTAAGAGAAAAGGGAGGCGGTTAATCTTGTGAGAAAAGATTAGAAGAGATGAAATGGGTTTGTGGATGTTGAAGAAGAGAAGATGAGATGCAGAAAAGAGATGAGAGAACAGAGGAGATGGGTGGCTGATGAGAGAGAGAGAATGTGTAAGAAAATGTGGGTAGGTTTTAAGGTTAGGGTTTATATAGGAGAGTTGAAAAATGATGCATATGCCCCTTATGTTTAGTGTTTCATAGATCGGATCAGTTCTGAATATCCAAAACTGATCCGACCCGTGAAACATAGTGTTTTCTAGCCATGAGATCCAAACACCCTTAATTTAAACATAAAAACCGAACTGAACACCCGCGGATCGATTCGAGTCGGGTTCATGTTTTTATACCCACCCTTATACTACATAAGTGGAAATAAAAAATGTGTATAATTTTATTACTACAACTAATGTTTGTAACGTACTATAAAACAAAAAACATATTTTTGTAACTGAGTTTAGATAAAGATTATTTCGTCATTAACGAGGTGGGATTTTTCTTCTTTGTGTGATGAATGTCTTAGTAATGACGACTGTTTGAGTACACTTTTTTTATCACCTTCTAAAGGTTCGAGTCTTATAGTTAGTCGAAAAGCGTGGAAGATTCTTCACTTATATAGGAGTTGTCTTCTGAATTGGACTGGTGGCAATTGATTTCGTTAGGTTACAGTAGACTTCTAACCCAATTGATATTAAGTAATTTTTTTCTTTCTTTTTAAATACATAGAAGTATTTTGGTAATAAAATATTATATAACTCTTGAAGGTTATCAAGAATTATAACTCATTCAAAATTGAAGATCACATAATTATTCGTCTATTCACTTTTATTGTTTTTTGGAAAAATCATATACTTGAACTTAGATAAAATAATTTAAACAAGTGTTTTCTATCATCAAATTGGTTAATATTTTTCTAGACAATTAAATTGAACGGATTAATTATCTGATCTATTAAAAATAAATATGCCAGAACCAAGTAAGAGTCAACTGAAGTTGTTATGAAGTCTTTATTTACTCAATAATTGCTGTCCGAATAGTTAAAGATCCTAAAGAGATCAGTCAATGATGAACGGGTCTTTATATGATGCATGATGACTGCAAACAAAGTAAAGTAGCGATTAAAATTATCTAATAAGAATAGACTAATTATAGTTGTAGAGAATTTTGAGAATAAACGAAATTCACTTGTACCTTAAACACATATATCTGAAACTTTCATTGAAACTGAATTATGCGTACTTCAAATACTACCCCTATTTATAAGGATTGTAAACCAACTGAAAATGAAAATAATAATAATAATAATAATAAACTAACATAAATTATAAAGTGAAATTATTACATTTTTCAGAAAATAAATTCAAGCTCCATAAAAGCAGCAGCTTCATTTAAAATTGAGATTGTTTTTAAGCTGAATTGAAATTGAACCCTAAGTGATGCAATTTGCATAGTAGGGGTATCGGTAGATAGCTTCTGAAGCTTAAATCTTGTTGAGGTGATAGCCAATTAATATTGCTGCTCTGATGTGCAAGTGGTGAAATTTGTGCTTCTACACCAGACTTTGATAAGAAAACTGAAAAATTTAACTACATATATATATATTTATATACACATAGGCAATTCATGTTTAAATTTAACAAGGTGGAAAAATTGGTGCTAGCTAATGAGTTGGGTATAGTTGTGCTCCTGCATCATAATAAATGTTCATTATCTTATACATTGCTTTAATTATCAAATTAACATGATTAATATAATATACTTCGTACAATATGTTAACTTCGCTTGTTAATGGCGGTGATGGACATCCTGGATTGATCCAGAAAAGCAGCTCAATACTTTCTATTCAAAATAAATTTCTTGTAACCGGCATTAAATTGCCGCCTCTACAAAACCGGCCTATATAAAGGCTTAATATCATTACAATTTGTAATGAAAAAAAAAAAAAACAAGGCACCCGTGCAATTTGTAATGAGTAGACAAGCACTCAAGTGTTCACTGCATCCTACACTATCATTTAAAAATAATATATTTTTATTTCTAGTAATCTTTTTCTATTGTCAAATACCATCAGGGAATTAGAGCTTGGTTCGATCATTTACGGGGTGTAAACAAATGGCCGATTCCAATTGTTCTTCTGTTCCTCTTCCACTCTTTCATGGAAAAAATTATGAAATTTGGTCCATTAAAATGAGGACCTATTTTCGCTCTCAAAATTTGTTGAATGTTATTGAAGAGGAACTTAGCATTCCAGAAGACACTTCTACTCTTTCAACCATTCAACAGAATATACAAAAAGACTCTCAAGCACTATTTGTTCTTCAACAAGCATTGGCAGACAATATTTTTCCATATATCAAGGGAGCTACAACAGCAAAAAAAGCGTGGTATACGTTGCAAGAGGAGTTTCAAGGAAGCAAAAAGGTACGCATCATTAAACTCCAATCTTTGAAAAGAGATTTCGAGAATATTAAATTGAAGGATAATTAGATTGATAAATATTATTTTTTAAGAATAAAAGAATTAGTTAATCTAATGAAAGCCTATGGTGAAAATATCAACGATAAATCAATAGTTCAAAAAATATTAATTAGTTTCATAGAAAAATATGATGCAATAATATCTACTATTGAGAAGTCTAAGGACATAGAAATCTTAACTTCAATAGAATTAATGAGCTCTCCTGAAGCACGTGAAAAAAGATTGGAAAGGTAAAATGAATACTCTATAGAGAATGTCTTTCAATCTAAAGTTAATATGATATCTTATAAATCTAATGATATTACTAAAAATTCGAAAGATAGGTCTAAAAGTAAAGAAACCCAATAATCTGAAATAAAAACAATATTCCTTTATATGGAATTTGAAAAAAAAAAAAAAAAAAGAGATTATTTGGGTAAAGATTGTTGATTTAAAGGAATGTCATAGTGCTAAAATTGTAAAATTGTAAAATTGTAAAATGTTTGGGCATTTGGTAAAAGATTGTAGATTAAAAAGTAAACATCAAAGTAAGTTTACTATAGAAAAAGAAGAAGAAAATTATCTTTTTCATGTTTGAGGAAACGCTGCTGAAGAGAAAAATGAAACATGGTACTTGGATAGTGGCTTTAGTAATCACGTGACAAAAGATGAAAATTTTTTTTGCAGCATTGATAAAATAAAAACAAAAGTAAGAATAAAATATGTTGAATTTGTTGAGGCTATTAGAAAAGGTACCATTACTGTAAATTCGAAAAAGGCAAGGTACATAAATGATGTGCTCCTTGTTCCTAACATAGCTCAAAATTTTGGACAAATGATTGAGATATGATACTCTTTGCATTTTGAGGGAAATTCTTGTTTAATTTATGACAAGAAAAATAAAACCTTTGAAATTACAAAAGTTAAAATGAAAGAAAATAGATTTTTCCCTATCAAATGGAAACATGTTATTGACACAGATATGAAGGAACGAGTAGATAATTCATGTCGTTGTTATAGGAGATTCGGACACTTCAACTTCCACGACCTAAAGATCATTTATTAGACAAATATGATATGAGACCTTCTAATGATAACAGAAAACAACAATGTTTGTGAATGATGCCTGTTTAGAAAACAACATCAAAACAATCATTTTTATCTAGAAAAGCATAGAGAGCCAAGAAGCCTTTGATGGTAGTCCACATAGACATCTATGGAAAATTGTGAACTCCAACACATGATCAAAATAGGTAATTCATTTTATTCATCGACGATTATATCAAAAAGACGTGGGTGTATTTTCGAAGAGAAAGATCACAAGTTTTTGAGATTTTCAAGAAATTCAAAAACTTAATCGAGAAGTAAAGTGATCAACATTTAAAGACAATCAGAAGTGATCGAGGAAAGGAATACATCTCCAGTCAACTCAACAAATTTTACAAAGAAAAAGGCATGGAGCACCAACCTACTGTCGGATATGTCCCATAACAGAATGTAGTATCTAAAAGAAAAAATAAAATAGTGATGGAGATGACAAGATCAATATTGATAGAGAAGGGCTTACCAAGATCAATGATAACTTTCTATCTACTTAACAGATGTCCAGCAAAAACAATACAAAATAAGATGCCAATAGAAGTTTGAAGTAGGAGAAAGCCCTTTATAAAACATCTTAAAGTGTTTGGGTGCATATTTTATATGCATGTTTTGGAATAAAAAAGGAGCAAGTTGGACAAGAAGACTTAGACATCTTCTTAAGCTATAACACTTAATTAAAAGGATATTAACATACAAGTGGGAGAAAGAAAAAGTCAAAAGAAAAAGCATTAACTTACCAACACCGGCTCATCAACAAGATGAAAAGGAGAACAATGAACCAATGTTAAGAGAAGAACTTGCACAACCAGAAAACTATTCACC
The DNA here is from genome assembly GCA_022984855.1 of Dimocarpus longan. Classification (NCBI taxonomy): domain Eukaryota; kingdom Viridiplantae; phylum Streptophyta; class Magnoliopsida; order Sapindales; family Sapindaceae; genus Dimocarpus; species Dimocarpus longan. The sequence goes on from CM041017.1 coordinate 18,553,004, forward strand.
AGAATCATCACCAAGAAGAACAAGACCATTGTTAAAAATATATAAAACATGCAACCTGACAATGGTTAAAGCTGAAAGCTATGAAGCCTCCTCTAAAACGAGAAGCATGGATAAAGGCTATGGAAGACGAAATCCGAATGATTAAGAAAAATAAGACATGGGAATTAACAAATTTTCCCAAAGACAAAAAAGTCATAAGAGTTTAGCGGGTATACAAAACAAAACTTAACTCTGATGGTTCAATCTAAAAACACAAAACACGTCCAGTGGTGAAAGGACACTCACAGTAATTGATGGCCAGCTTTTGAGGGCATGTCGTATTCATAAGGCACACATAAGAAATCCATGCAAATATACACAGTCCATAAGTAATACAGTGATGAAGTAAGATATCGTTCCTGACAGGACCCGAACCAGACCTTCTCTAGGCTCTTGTTTGGAGGATCCCGCCGGACACTTCAATGGACTTCCTGAACCTGACTCGTCAGATTGAAGAAAATCGAGAAGCGAACCCCTTAACTCATTTAGCCCGTTTACTTATTTTAACTTAGAAAATTATTTTCTTTTAAAATAGTTGGGTTGGTATAAATTTTTCGGATTTTCTCAAAATAGATTTTATAAAAATTTTGACAGCATAACGGTTGTAATTTGAACATTTTCAAACTTTGATCTCTATAAAAATACACTTCTAACTGTTTGTGATCACCTCTCAACTTCTTTTATTCCACAAACATGCAATTCAATAATCATTCACACTTAAATCAATAGTATACAAATGCAAAATGTAAAGATTTCATTTACTATCATAAAAACTTAATATATATACATAGGTGTATCAAGTGAATATTGTGCATCATGTGCAAGCGTTCAATTTTACAAATTAACATATCAAAATATGTACTACAAGTTTCCCCATTATGCAATATTTTCATCATATTATTTACAATGCCAAACGTATTTAATATTTGCACAATTCATCAACTTGACGCCCACCTAAAGAAATTGATGTGGCTTTCTGAATGTAGAGTCACCTAAACAAGCACCCACTACAATGATTAAGCTGCATAAAGATAGAGAGGTTAGTTTAACGAATAATAATAACATCAAGTTATGAAATTCATCAAGATTTATAATCGCACTCATTTATCAAACGTTTTCAATTTAAAAGAAAACATTTCTTTCTAAAACTTCATGTATACCCCTAATGAACTCTACCATCACGTGGCGATTTTTAACTGATGTTAAACGTGAAGCTACTGGGATCTCTCAACCACTATGATGCGGAATTTACTGCGTCGCAAACGTAGTATGGAACGATCTCAAATCTGAGCAATTACAATGCGAAATTTTTTTCATCGCAATTGTAGTGTTATAACTCTAGGCGTCTACGAGCGAAATTTACTGCATCGCCACATAGTGCCAAAACTGTAAATCTAAGCGACTACACACGGAATTGTCTACGTCGCAACGTAACGCTAGATATTCTAGAAAACTGAGCAACTACGGACGAAATTTTCTGCATCGTCACGTAGTGCTAAATACTCTGTAAACTGAGCGATTACGGAAGAAATGTTTTGTATCGTCACGTAACGCTAAGTCTCATATAATCTGAGGGTATATACATGAGTTTCGAAATTGTATTACTAAGTGCAAAAGCACCAAACCAACAAATTTTAGGAACTTTTAAAAACTCTTTTGATTCAACTCTTTTTAGAACAACTTAGTATTGATTTAAATCACTTTATGGATTCCATAAGAACCCATATCCTCAAAACTTGAACTTTGATATTGAAAAATCATTTTCATTCTCATTTAGCACTTATATACAATATTTAACACAAAAAAAAAAAAAAAAAAAAAAGAATTTAACATAAGTGATAGTACACTTATCTCCAAGTCGTGCAAATCCGAATCAAGCGTCTCGACAAGTTTATCGCACTTCGCTCGTTCGCTCGTCACCTACATGACAATTTCTTATTATCACTAGTAACAATCTCATAACTCAACTTTAACTTTAAATTAACATTCTCCAATAAAAATCCTTTTTACACTATAACTTTTCAACTTGTTTCTAACTCAATCGAGATTCTCTAATTCCGATTTCTTCACAAAATTTTCAGTTTCAGACCCCTAGGGACACCCTCGCGCAGTCCGTATAATTTTTAGAGGCCCGAAACAAAAAATCGAAAATTTTCACCCCTTTTGACACCCTATAACAGAATGTAACGTAGCAGCCTACTCGAGGCTCCGTTTTCCTTTGTTCTTTTTCCTGCGATCCTTTTATCTCATATTCTAGTCACACGTCAAATTTCGTCGAAAAATTCTATCATTTGTTATGTCAAATCTAAGAAAAACATCATGTTTTAGTAGACATATTCACAAAAGCATTACCGAGAGGCAAGTTCGAGCAATTGCGTGACATGGTCAGAGTTATTAGAATATTTTATGTAAGAGAAGTGGTGGTGGTGGACATTCTAGATTGATCCAAAATGCAGCTTAGAGCTTCCTATTCTAGAAAATCCAAAAGCTTCAATGATTTAGAAATAAATTTCTTGTAATCGGCATTCAATTGTTGCCTTTACAAAACTAACCTTAACAGCCTATGTGAAGGCTTAATGTCTTTACAATTTGTAATTCAAAAAAGGAAAAAAAAAAAAAAAAAAAACTCAATGCAATTTGTAATGAGCAAGCAAGCGTGTTGGTTAGTTTTTTCATAAACCAATTTATTAAAACCTAGCAAGTACACAAATCATTTTATTGAGTATAGTAGACAAGCAAGGGTCGATCTCATGAGGAGTTTCAACTTACTTTAATTTTAAGTTATATAAAACCTAATATAAGAACAAGTAAATTAAATAAAATGGGTTTTGCAATTTGGATTAAGACCTAATTTAATTAATGCTTAAAGTTAACTAAAGAAAATTAATAATAAAAAACTTAGTTGAGACATCATATCCGCCACTAAACAATCCTTCAATTTATTATAAAGATTAATAAAACAAGTCATGATAATGCATGATAAAGACATTCATAACAAGATAATGATCATATTACATGTCATATTGATTCTTCCTTAGTTAATATATAAATTACATGGTGTCTACGTAGATGCATGTATTTCTAATTATAATATAGTATGGTGTCTACTTAGTTTAATAATTGAAATCTATTAAGGACTAGAAGAATATGAATATCATATAAACCTTAGGACATGATGTCTATCATAAGTTTTTATAAATTAATGTTCCTTAATTGGTTTGTAAGCAGTTGATTGTTGCAAATAAAAAATATGTCCGTTTGGTGTATAGTTTATATTCTCACAACACAATCCTAAAAGTATGCTTCTTAGGTGATCAGTTAAAGAAATATAATCAATAGAATAAAATTAAAATAGAGATATTAATTTTATCATGTAAAATATAAAGTTTTATTGAAAAAATAAATAAATTAAGTTCATATTTAGGGCTAACTAATAAACTAGTTACATAAAAATAAAAATAAAAATAAAGAATAGATGGAATCGAAGTCTTCAGCTTTCCTCCTCCGCTTCTCGCTTTCTAATGATGTGTGATGTAAGTGAAGAGCTTTCCCATTTTTAAAGCTTAAAGGGTGAGCAACTAGCAAGTTTCTTGCTGAGAAAATTGATAAATTAATGTTGGAGTGAAATCGGAAATTGGCCAAAAGTAAATGTTGCTACTTCTTGTCAATGACTTCACAGCTCGCGACAGCAACTGCAACAGTGCTGCGACTTCCCAACCTATGACAACGTCACGACTTCTGGTTGCAAGTTTGAACCTATGACGTGTACCTGCGACTCATTTATTGCACCTTTCTTTACTCGAATTTGACCAGCTGACTTCATAATCACCCCTTGAACTTCTTCTAATCCCTTTACGTTTAATTAATCTTCGGAATTTGTAAATAAGCCCCTGACTTTAAAATCCTCCAATGCCACCATAGATTCTCATAAAAATTCCATTTATTTTTGTTTCAACACTATTATTGCACCACGAGCTTTTAGCACTGGATCTCCAATTTTCTTCTGCTGAAATTAATTCCAAAATTCTTCCAATTTCCATTATTTTATTCTCAAAACCTAATTTTAAACATAAAAACGCTAAATCAAATAAAAGTACTAATTCTACTAAAAAACATAACATAAATGATAGGTAAAATGAGTATAAAATAATGATGATTAACGACCAAACAAACTGCATCCTCCACTATCTATTAAATAATATATTTTTATTTCTAATCATCCATTTCTATTCTCAAATACCATCAACTTATATTTTTATTTCTAGTCATTTTCTCTATTCTCAAATACCATCAGCTTAACTAATATTTATCCGTTGCCTTTGATTCTGCTTCAGGCCGTTCGTTTTGGATCTGGGGATTGCACTGGTTAGTCGCACAACCAGCCTAATAATTATTTTAGCTCTAACAAGATGAAGTATGTTGTTGCAGGTTTACACAAATGTTGATAAATGAAGCAATGGAAGATGATGGCATTCAGACATCTAAGCATGTTCATTATAAGATTTGTATTGATTTGCTTATAATTATGTATTGTTGTGTTAAAAATTTGCATAAATCTTAATATTAATTTTTAAAAAATATCATTAGTGGTTGGGTTTCTGCTATTAATTTTGTTTTTGAAATTAAAAAACCGAGTTCTTTATTTTTATTTTTTTTTTTTATTTTTAACATCAATAGGTTCATGAACAAAAGAAGATGTAAAATAAAAATAAATTATTTTTTTTAATATTAATTTCAAAACTTACTCCTTTTTAGTGGTACATGTTTATAAATAGAGAGGATTCTTTTCTAATAGTTTTTCTTATTTTTTGATGTTTTACATTTACAAAAGTGAAAAAAAAAAATCATTCCTATGACTAAAACTTTTAATTTTGTTTTGCAAATCTATTTCATTGTTCTTATCATTTAAATAAATAATTATATTAAAAGTCACTCAATTTCATTTAATTTCACTTTGAAGTTTGCATGGTAAAAAATTTCGTTATATCATCATAGACATATTGCTTGTATACGTTAAGCATGCATTCTCTAAGAAATATAAACTTGCGTTTATGTTAATTATATGGATAAACTTGAGTTTATTTTGGCTTGATAGATGATGAAACTAGTAAACGATACGGGGAATTATATGTAGCCGCACAAGAAGGTGATTGGGGCAAAGCTAAAGAAATTCTTGATAAACACCCTGGAGATGTTCGAGCTAAACTCTCAGACAGAGGAGACACCGTTATCCATGCTGCCACAACAGCAGGAAATAATGATTTTCTGAAGAAACTGGTGAGCACTACAAGAAAGAGGTTGATTTAAAAATGAAAAATGAAGAGAATAAGACAGCTTTTCATATTGCTACAACGTTGGGAGATACAGAACTTGTTGAGTGGATGTTGAAAACGGATAAGGACTTGGCAATGATCTATAATGGATGTCAGTTACCAGTTCATGATGCTGCTTTGCTAGGCCATGAGAAGATGGTAAGGTATCTTTATGCCGCTACCAAGGATAATGTAACGGAGGAGGATCGCATTGAATTGCTTGTCTCACTCATACACAACGATTTGTACGGTAAGCATACTAACTCTCTTGAACGAATTTGCATGACACCCCCTTGAGGTATGTCTCAAATCAAGCAAAAACTTATTTATCCTTTTATTATATAACACTCCCACTCCGTTAGTCAAATTCTGTTAAAATTAGTCAAGCTAAATTGACTGAAGGACAATTTTGTCTCTTTATTTTTTATTTTTTAAATTCTTTTAAAATTTAAAATTAAAGGAAAAAAGAATTAAAAAATAATGAAAAATTGAAGATAAAAAAATGAAAAAATCTCCACCGTCCATCACATGATGAATAGTGGGGGTTAATTTAAAAATAAAAATAAAAATAAATATTGCACAAAAAATTTAAGAAAAATGAGATTGAAGATCTGCAACTCAAATCTTCAAGTTGAAGATCTATGTTTAAAACTCAGGTCTTCAGTTCTAAACCCAAATCTTCCAAAAAAATAAAAAGAAACAAAGAGAATGAAGGTCTGGAAACTAGATCTTCAAGTTGAAAATAAGAGTTCAAAACACACATCTTCAAAAAAAGAAAAAAAAAAAAAGAAAAGAAAAAAGAGAATGAAAATTTGGAACCTAGATCTTCAAGTCACAAATCTGGGTCCAAATCTTCAACTTGAAGATCTAGATTTTGAATTCAGATTTTCAAGAAAAGGTAATTAGAAAAAAAAAAAAAAAAAAAAAAAAAAAAAAAAAAAAAAAAAGAGGAAGATCTGGGTTTTAAACCCAGATTTAAAAAAAAAAAAAAAGGGAGAATGAAATGTTTTCACGAATTGAAAAAGAAACAAAAATAAAAAATAAAGAGATTGAAGATCATCATCAACCATCAACTAGAAAAAAAAAAAAAAAAAAAAAAAAAAAAAAAAAAAAAAAAAAAAAACCCAAAAAAAAAACAACATCTCACACCACAAAACAATCCTCCCCTGCACATGGAGTCTAATAGGTCACGTCTAATCAGCACTATAGCTTTACCGTAGCACCACTAGACCGGCGAAAGGTGCAATCAATCGTTGGGTTCCCTTCATCATTAAAAACCAAAAATGAACAAAAAAAAAAAAAAAAAAAACGTTTGGAGACTAGGGATCTCTAATGAAGGAGAGTTTTGATTATCCATCATTGGAGACCTAAGGGTCTTATTTGCGTGGAGACCTAAATTGGTCTCCTTGTGCGATGGAGACCAAATTTGGTCTCCATTGCGCACAGAGACCTTTCATCATCTTTATCATATGATGGAGATAATGGATATAGGTCCCCATTACCGATGATGAATGTCAACAATGGAAACCCATAATTCCATTATTATAGTCAGCGATAGAGAAAAGAAAATTGATAGATCTTCAGATCCATCTCCGAATCACAATTAATAATTGTAGCAGCAAAAAATCTTCCTTCTGCAATTACTGTAGTAGCAATGGTTATTCAATTCTTATACATATATACTACCACATAATCCTTGATAAATTCAAAAGGTCCAAGAAAATTAAATAAGGTATAAGGAAGAGAAGAAAATCCTATCAGAAACCGAATCGCAACAAAAATTGTTATCTTTTTAGGTGGAAGTCGCGTAGCAACAATAAGATGTAGAAAAAATATAAATTGTTAACTGCATCATTTCATTAAAAGCAACAAAAACTGACATTCACATGTCTACATGATGCATGTTACCTGGAGTTTCTCGCAGAGCTCCACAGAGCTCCAAGATGTCTCATCAATAGACACAGAGAGATTAAAATCATCTCTTGCCCTCAGCAGCCACTCTCTTTTCCTCTCCAACCTGTTTCACCAACTCACATCTCGAAGCAATTAAGGTCACTTATCTCTCTCTCTCTCTCTCTCTCTTAATAGTCAACAACCTATATATATAACATACACTCCACAACTTCTCACAAGGGCCGGCCTTAATCTTTCACTATTTCAGCAACAACACCCCACAAAAGCAAAGCAAACACATCAACACCACAACACAACACAAACACAACTAGCTCTAAAGAAGAGGAAAAGCAACAAGAAGAAGGAGAAGTATTACTTCCCCACAACACAAAATCAAAAACTCAACACAGAGAGTTACAGACAACAACAACAACTCGTCATCAAAAGAGAAGAAAAAGTAATGTTAGGGTTTGTGAGAGACAATGAAAAAAAAAAGGTACTTGTTCTTTGTCAGAGTTGAGAGTCGAACAGACCAAGCAACCGGCCAATGGCGGGTGGAGGTCTGCAATCGGTGAGATGCGATGGTTAGGAGGTGCGACGGTGAAACAAAAAGGTGGGCTAGTCAGATTGTTAACGCCGGTGGTTGGAGATCCAACGGTGAGGTTCGAGTTTGGTGAGATTCCTAGGGAGAGAATGAGAGTGAAAAGTTGGGAATGGAGAGATTTTCAAGCTTGGTAGAGAGAGAGAGTCATCGTCACACATAAAAAATGGTTAGGTAGGGGTATTTTTGTCCAAAAAAGGACAACCTCCCTAGATTTAAAAAAAAAAAAAAGGATAGTTTTGTGATGGGTCATCTAAAATTGGTCATTTTTCAATAAAACCCAAAATACAATAATAAAAATATATTATCAGCCCAAACGAATTAAAAACAAAAAATGAAGACATATTATTTCAACCCAATTAATTATTTCTTGCATAGAAATGCCTTGAAAACCTTACTAATTTTGCTCAATTATCTTTTCATGACTCACCTAAACAAAATAAACAAAAGCACATCAAAATAATAAAGATTTATTCAAGTTCTCATCACAGAAGTAAGATTTAAAAGCATGAAATCATGGTATATTTTATCATGATCATAAAGTTTGAGACTAGGTGGGATAAATCCCGACTTTTCTTCCTTTGAAGACAGTATAATAAGAAAATCTACTATTATTTACAAAATGATGGCATAAAGCGTTTAATACGTCGGTAAAACCCTTATCATATATTATTTATTATAATCTGTTGCTCTTCAGTATTTTACCTTGGCAATTGGGTAAAAGTTTAAAAGGGATTGCTTTTTTTTTAAACAACTTATATGGTCCTACAGAAATTTTTTCTAGGTTTAATTCTACTCTTTTAGGAGCTGAGCTTGAAGATGCTCTTGCTCTAATCCGATTATTCTTCTTTCTATTTTCTTATAATCT